>JAPMOS010000081.1:97500-173936 GCA_027972325.1 Paratrimastix pyriformis | reverse complement strand
TATTGGCAGTTTGGAGGCCCCCCTCCCTTGAAAACGAACCAAAATGATTATTCATCGAAAATTCAGGGGGAGGAATGGGGGGTCCCCCAAAAAAGGTTTTTGCGAAGTGCTCCGTGTCGGTTTCACCAACCAAGACACAGACGGACCGACGCCCGTGCCGGGCCACTGGACGGCATGCAGTGCCAGCAGGTGCATGGCCGCATAGGCAATGGTCAACACCCGGACACTTTTTTTGAACGCAAAATCTCGGGTTTTCAACAAAAAAAACCGAAAACCGGAAAATTATGGGAAAGCCGAAAAATGATATGAAAACCGAAATATTCTGTGAAAACCCGAGAATTGATATGAAAACCGAAAAACCGAAAAATTTATATTCTTTAAAAAAAAACAAATGGGTGTGTATGCCTCCTCCCAACACCAACACGGACCGACGCCCGTGCCGGGCCACTGGACGGCATGCAGTGCCAGCAGGTGCATCGCCGCGTAGGCGATGGTCAGCACCCGGACGACGACACAGAGCCACGGGATGTGGCATTGGAGGCCCCGGACAGCCACCAGGACGGGGGCGGGCAGGGAGGACAGGGAGCCGGGGCGCGGGGTGGTTGGGGGGCTGGCGGGGGCCGAGGAGGAGGAGGAGGAGGAGGAGGCCGCGGGAGGGGGCGGGCCCACCTGTGGGATGGCGAACGGAGCGAGCCAACACAGAAGGCAAACATGATGATGATGGTGGTGGTGGTGGTGGTGGCTGTGGTGGTTGTGTCGTGGTTGTGTGGTGGGTGGTGGTTGTGTGGTGGTGGGTGGTGGGTGGTGGGTGGTGATGATGATGATGAGGCCAATGATGATGATGATGATGATGATGATGATGATGATGATGATGATGATGATGATGATGATGATGATGATGATGATGATGATGATGATG
Source organism: Paratrimastix pyriformis (assembly GCA_027972325.1). NCBI lineage: Eukaryota > Preaxostyla > Paratrimastigidae > Paratrimastix > Paratrimastix pyriformis. The sequence continues at coordinate 173,017 of JAPMOS010000081.1, read as the reverse complement.
ACTGGATGATGATGATGACTGGATGATGATGATGATGATGATGATGATGATGATGATGATGATTGGATGATGATGATGATGATGATGATGATGATGATGATGATGATGATGATGATGATGATGATGATGATGATGATGATGATGATGATGATTGGATGATGATGATGATGATGATGATTGGATGATGATTGGATGATGATCGGATGATGATGATTGGATGATGATTGGATGATGATTGGATGATGATGATGATGATGATGGTGATGATGATGATGATGATGATGATGATGAGGATGATGATGATGCCTGGATGATGATGATGATGATGATGATGATGATGATGATGATGATGATGATGATGATGATGAGTGATGATGATGTTATTGTTGTTGATGTTGTTGTTGATGTTGTTGTTGTTGATGACGCTGCTGATGCTACTCTCCTCGCACCCATCATCAAGCACGGACCGTCACCCCACCACCACCCGGGGTCCCCGGCCGCGGCATGGTCGGAGCCCCCGGGGCAGCCGGAGCAGCCGCATCAACGGGGTATCGGCGGGCTGACAGGTTGGCCCATGAGCAGGCGTGGCCCGCGCGGAGGGGCAGGTGGACACAGCGGTAGAAGAAGGCCGCCAGGAAGACGGAGGCAAAGTAGAATGAACTGACGAGGGAGGGCTGAAGGAGGGAGAGGGAAGCGAGAGAGAGAGCGAGAGAGGAAGTCGAATGAAATACGAGGGAGGGCTGAGTGGGGGGAGCGAGGAAGACCGACGCGAAGTAGAATGAACTAACGAGGGAGGGCTGTGGAGGGAGGGCAGGAGGGAGGGGTGTGTGTGTGTCAAGAAAAAAGAAGGGGTGTGTGTGTGTCATGTGTGGATGTCATGTGTGGATGTCATGTGTGTCATGCGTGTGTCATGTGTGTGTCAGATGTGTGTCATGCGTGTGTCATGCGTGTGTCATGTGTGTCATGCGTGTGTCATGCGTGTGTCATGCGTGTGTCATGCGTGTGTCATGCGTGTGTCATGTGTGTCATGTGTGTCATGTGTGTCATGTGTGTCATGTGTGTCATGTGTGTCATGTGTGTCATGTGTGTCATGTGTGTCATGTGTGTCATGCGTGTGTCATGTATCACGGCGCGGACCGAGGCACATGAAGCGACGGCCAGGGCGGCCCACACCAGGTAGGGCAGCAGCCAATTGGCGATCCGCCGCAGGGTCAGGAAGGGCAGCCCTGCATAGGTGTGTGTGTGTGTGTGTGTTGATGATGATGATTGGGATGATTGGATGATTGGATGATTGGGATGATTGGATTGGATGATTGGATGATTGGATGATTGGATGATTGGATGATTGGATGATGATGATGATGATGATGATGATGATGATGATGATGATGATGATGATGATGATGATGATGATGATGATGATGATGATGATGATGATGATGATGATGATGATGATGATGATGATGATGATGATGATGATGATGATGATGATGATGATGCAGCGTCAGGAAGGGCAGGCCTGCAGGGGGTGGGTGGGGGGGGTGGCGGGACCATACCTCAAGGTACCGCCCCAGGGTGCGAGGGGGTACGAGGGGGCGTGATGGCGGTGTGTGTTGGCAGAAGTCGGAAGGACGAGGTTGAGAGGGGGGTGACTGTCTGTGTATTGAGACTGGGGTGTGGTGGGCTGGGAAGGCGGGGCGGTAGACTTGGGGTGAAATGGGTGTGTTGTTGTACCGAAGCAGAGAAGGAGGAAGGACGATGTGTTGAGAGGGAGTGTGTGTGTGAGCGGGGGCTGTGAGCAGTTCAGAAAACAAACATTCCATGTCTTGTGGGGTGGTGGTGTTGCAGATGTGGCCCAGGGGTTGTGGGTGGCTTGGGGTATGGAGCCCGGGGGTGATAGCCACACGGACCGGGCCCCTCGGCCCCCTGAAGCCACTTCTGCACATCCTGCGGGGTATGCAAAGTTCGGTTCACCTTGCGCGCCTTATAATGGGTCAGCACCATGGCCGCTATGGCACACAGGGCCAGAGTCCCGTCAAAGGCCATCACCACAAAACAGCCATAGTCGCCCCTGGGGAGGGAGCGGCGTTGTGATGTGATGATGCAGGGAAAAAAAAAAAACAGACCTTTCGAAGAGGCCGATGGTGGTGTAAAAGATGCGGTGCTGTTCGTCGGGCCATTGGGAATGAAGGCTCGACAGAACCTGGGTGATCCGGGAACATCCCAGATGGAGATCGTGAGGGTATAGGGGGGCACCGACCGTGAAGATGATGTGAAGCACCAAGGCACCAATAGAGTATAACATCAACAAAACCCAATAAAGGGTGCCCGTTGGAGAGGCACGCCCTAGACGATCGGGGTGTGGGGAAGGTTGAAAGATGCGCCGCCACCAACCTTTGGAGATCCGAAGGTTATGGGCTGGCCAAATCCTTTGGATCATAAAAAAAAGGAAGTACCCCCAGGAGATCATGTTGAAGTGCCAAAAGGCCGCTTTGGAAACAAAAACCATGGTGAGAATCATGGGAAGCAAAGGTCCCAGACATAAAAGTAGGCAAATCTGAACCAAGCCAATGCAAATGGCATTGGTAAACAGGGAGAGAAACATGTTCGGAATCGGGACGGGGTCGGTCTTCAGAAACGCCGACCCGGAAGAGCCTACAGAACACCTTGGGTGAATCTGATGCTGCCGGCTTTCGCCCGAACGAGCCTCTCCCTTTCTTTTTTTTGTTTTGTTTTGAATGCGTCGTGTTGTCGGGATGGATGAGTAGGAAGGGAAGGAAAAACAAGGAGGAGGGAGAAAATGCGAGGAGGATGCGATGTCAGGGCGAGATGTGGTTATTATAGCTTCCTCCAGGCAGGGTATGGACGGATGGATGTGTAGAACGTGTCTCGGAAGAAAGCAAATGCCTCCCTTTCGCCGCTCTTCCGAACGCCAGGGTTCCGGCTCATCGACTCTTCCTTTCTATGTCGCCTCTGAACGGAACGGAACTCCCTCTTCTCTCCCAAACTCGTCAGGTGAAAGACGCCCCCCGATTAGCTGTGACCTCCGTGCATGTGGCTCCGCTTTCATTCACTGACGTCGTCAGTGCCTTGGAAACAGGAGCATTGCCTCGGATTCTGTCTTTCTTTCTCGTGTTAGTGCAGCCTCGTGGGAGGCTAACTGAAAATTACAGGAGGAGAATCTCGATTCTCGAGGAGCGAGCTGGGCGGCGGCGGCTTCCCCAACCTGCGCGAGAAGAAGGCGGATCGGGCCATGGAGGTGCAGCGCCGCCCTCCAGTGCATGATTGGACAAGCATCGTCTACCGCCGTCGAGGCGGTCCTGGGGCTGACACCGGTCGCTGCTTTGCGGGCCCGAGGTCATGAGCGAGTGGAGCCGGATCAAGCTGCTGCCGCAGGGCCGCCTCGTCCATGAGCTGGTGGAGCTGGGCGAGAAGCTCCCAGAGACGAGGACGGGGCATCAGAATGGGCCTGCGGGGGCGCGCCTGGGATTCCTGCCATTGTGTTTTCAACCCCTTTGGTTTTCTTATGTGCGGTTCCATGGCTCAGTTGGCAGAGCGCTCGGCTGTTAACCGGGAGGTCCTGAGTTCAATCCTCAGTGGAACCGGATTCCTTTTTTTGCTCTTTTTTCATCTCCGACGAGCATTCATTCAAACGACTGCCTCCTCTCAGACCACGTACTTCACCTCCCGTCGGTTCTTTCCATCCAGGGCCTGCGGTGGCCGCTTGGCTGATCGGATGAGCGGACGGTCGTGCGGGGCATCAAGGGCCTGACCCTGCAGTACGTGCCGGGTCCTCCGTTGCGTAGGTTCGCGCACCCGACCAACCACCATCCGGGCAGCAGCCACAACGTATGTCGCTCAAGGGGCGATGATGAGAAACTTGCTGGCCCCGACGAGGTTCCGGAGGGGCAGCGGCCTGACGGTTTTTTGTCTTGTGGTCGCTCGTCCGCATGGCGGCATGCGGGAGGCAAGGGGATCGATATACCCCTCAGCTCCATCTTCTTCCTTTTTCCCCTGCAGATTGCTCGTGTGGTTGACGGCTCAGCCTCCATCCCACCCACCGCACGGTTGCAAAAGTGGGCCTTCCCTCGCGTAAACAAACGCCAACACCACTCCCTCCTCTGCCTCTTGCGATTTTCGGCAACGCGTACGGCGGCGGACAATGTGCGCGTCCGACGCCCCGTCAGCTCCAGTCCCTCGATTTCAGACAGTCCCTTCCACGAGGGTGGAGTTTCAACTCACGCCCTTGTCAATGTTTTACGAAGGAGCAAGTTCGCAAGGGCGGAGGTGGCGACGAAAAAATGACGGGCGGGAAACAAAAAACGACAGGAAGAGGAAGAAAAACGATCTCACTCACTCCCTTGCAGAAAAAAATCGCAAGAAGCAGAGACCAAAAAAAAAATTTAATAAAACACAAGAAATTTCAAGCTAACGAACCAACAAGCGAAAACAATCAAAACAACCATCCATATCGGCAACCAGAGAAAAAGAAACAGGCCCAAAAATCTGGTCCTCAAAAATGTGTGTTGTGTGATGTGTGTATGTGAGGGGGGGGGGGGTATGTCCGGCGACACCTGGTGACAGCCACCAGGGTCACCATCACCGAAGCCCGAACGACATTCCAATTCCCCCGCTCGCGGCTGGCCGAAGTTTGCGGGGCGGGGCGGTGGGCGGGTGCGGCCGGGCCAGGTCGGGGAACCCGGCGTGGGCGTGGGGCGACCGCGGGTCAGAGCCCTCGTGCAGGGAGCGAGGGGACAGCGGCGACACGGCCGTCTGGAAACCACAGTCCCCCAAGAATTCAAGCCATCAAAAAAATGAGCCAAAAAACAATTGTTTAGCGACTTTGAACGTGTGATGGACCACATTTGATCAGAGGGAGGTGGCGAATCGAATGACGGCTGATATAGGGCCGCCACGCTAACAAGCAAGCAACACAACAGGGGAGGGACTTCCACAGACGGGCGCTCGGTCAGGCTTCAGGACCAACCCCTGGGCCGCCGCGGTGTTCTCATCCTCATCGTCATCATTAGATCGCAACATCAGAGCGGCCGTCGAGGCGATGGCCAGGGAGGGCGGCGGTGGATCGGGGTCCATAAAGGCCAACAGCTGACCGAGCGCAAGCGATGGCCGGGGCGAGGTCACCGCTGAGGGCGGCCGGATGGGGGACAGGAGCTGGCGTCGAGAGAGCGCGCTGTGGGCCGGGAGGGGTCCCCCGCTGGCAAGTCGCAGGCCCACGGCGCTTGAGAGTGTGTTGCCCTCAATGATGCCATCATCATCAGCCAGATCAACGACGGCCAGGGCCGGAACGTCATCATCCCTGCCTGCTAGCTGGTCCGCGGTGGCGGTGGCGGTGGAGGTGGGGGTGGCGGCGGAGGCCAGTGCCAGTGGAGATGGGAGTTGAGCAGGCGGCAGAGACGCGGAAGCCCTTGCGGGTGAGCGGAGGAAGGCAGCTAGCTCGCCGGGGTCCGCCTGGGTCACGGGTGGCGGGCTGGCTGTGAGGGGCAGGGATTCGGACAGGGCCAACGGGCCAGGGGCAGGCTGGCGCACCGCCCGAAGGGAGGCCGCAAGTCCCGAAGAGGAACGCGTGGTGCAGGCGGCAGCTGGGTCTGCGGCCGTCTCGTTGTCCAGCAGATTGAGGGACCTTGTGACAAGGAGTCGGTGTGGGGTGAGGGACAACGACTGGGGAGCTGGCGGGGCGGTGGTGAGGGTGCCGGGCTCAATCAGGGCTGAGTCCCCGGGAAGCCATGAGGGCCGCGCCGTTCGGGCAAGCTGCGAAACCAGGGGGGCGAGGGGGAGAGGTGTGGGGGGTGAGTATCTGTCTGTGGGCACGGGGGACATGTGAACAGACCTGCTGGACGAGGCTGTGCGAGGGCTCGGCAAGCCGCTTGTTCGCTGCCACAACCTGCCGCGGTCCATGAAGGGAGGAATGAGAGAAATGGAACCAAGAAAATGTGAGCGGTGCTGCACGGGGTGGGGGAAAAAAACACAACGAGAGGCGTACTGCAAACAAGGTCAGGGCGCATGACGTAACATGCAGGGACAACAGAGGTGACCTGTTCGACGGGCAAGGTCGGCGCTGGAGGGTCGGCGGCGGCAGCCTTCGCCAGCAGATGTTGAAGCTGCGGGGGAAAAATGAAGCATCATGAAAAATAAAACTTGGGGCTGAGGGGTATCGAGCCTCCTGCCTCCAGCATGCACAGTCAATGCGGACGATCTGGCGGTGGTGAGCTCCAGCCCCGAAGATGACCTCGACCACTGCGGCACTGCGCTCCCAGGCATGGCGGGGAACGGACCAGGAACTGTTCTTGGAGGGAGGCCGGAACCGTGGCCTCCTCTCCGTGCGTGTCCGTGGCTGTCCCCTCGTCGGCGTCATCGCCAGCGTACTTGGGCGGGTCGGCCGGGTATCGCTGTCCCTCCACATCCCCGTCAGTGCCTGCAGGTTTCTCGTCGGCGCCGCTCGCAGCCATCTGCAGGGCCGCAGCGCCGTGGGGCTCCACCGACTCGGGCAGCGAACTCGACCGGCACATGCGCCCGTCCCGATCAAGGCTGCTGCTGCCTGCGAAAGCGGCTTCGGTGGTGCTGGCGATGGAGGTCCGGCCGACTGCCGCGGCTGCGATCCGCGAGCCGACGGAGAGGCGCGGCGAGTAGGCACAGGGGATGCCAGGCGGCAGGGTGGACACGTCGGATGGGCGACGGGTGCCAGCAGCGAAAGGCTCGAGGGCAAGGACACTGGTGGTGGAGTCGTTGACCGGGCCGTTGGGCACGAGGGTGGGCAGGGGGGAGGCAAGGTCGTCCACCGTCACCACCGCGGACGGGAGCTGGGTGCCGAGGGGATGGGCGGTGGGAAGCATGAGCCATGGAGTGGGCGAGGAAGAAAGGCATGAGCGCCGTCGGTGGGGGATCCGTTGAGGGAAGGCCGCTGGCGACAATCAAACTGTCAGACAGCATCCAGCCAAGGATGTTCGCCCTCCGCCCCCCCCCCTCCCCTCCCCTCCCCCCCAACATCGACAGAGACGGACCTCCTCGGGTGTCGGCGTGAGAGCGGCCAGGCGCGGCCGTGCCGCCCGACCCCGGGCCCCAATCGGGGGCTTGGGCAGGGCCAACGCGTCCCGCATCAAGTCAGCGACTGCAGTCTGCCGCTCCCCGGCAGCGGCCACCGCCATCCCCAGATCGCCCCTCGCGGACAGGTCGTCATCGGCAAACTCCGGGAGGTCGCGGGCCGTGCCACTCATCACATAGGCGGGCGGCCCGTCGGGTGGCATGATCGACTCTGTCGAGCGCATGAGCGGGTTTGTGGTGACGCACCCAGCGGAGGCGGCGGGGACGGCGAAGGACGGATCGAAAACCGCTGGCTCGGGGACAATCGCAAGACCCTGGAAGTGTGGTGGTGGAGTGAGGTGGATGGGAGACGGAAGAAGCCAGGGCGAGTGCTCGCAAACAGGAAAGGGAAAGGCGACGGGTGGATGAGGTGGTGGCGCGGTCCGCAGACCTTGCGTGGCTTCCGGCTCTTCTTGGTCACGGCTGCCCTGCTGTTCCTCTTCTTCTTCTTCTCCTCATCATCATCATCCCTCCGGCGCCTCACCAGGAGCAGCAGCAGCAGCAGGAACAGCAGCCCGAAGAAGGCCCCCACAGGCCCGGCCACCACGGGCACGAGCCAACCCAGGCTGGTCGGGGTGCACGCCTGCCCCGAGGTGCCCCCGCCCTTGACGCCCTCGCTGCAGCGGCACGTCCACACGCGGACGGTGCGCCATCTGCCGGCGTCCGCCGCCACGGCTGTTTCGTTGGCCGCGCAGGTGGCCCCCTTGTCGCCCGCCAGGCGGCACTCGGGGTCCATGTGGCAGTAGTACACGTCGTCCACTGTAGAAAACGAACGAAAAAAAAATGATGAAGGTTGAAAAAACGCCCGCTGTGGGAGTTGAACCCACGACCACTAGATTAAGAGTCTAGCGCTCTGCCATTCTGAGCTAAGCGGGCCACGATGCAAAAAAAAGGCTCAGCACGCAGTGAGGTCAGAAATAGGCCGATGCATCGAACGAAGCCTTTAGCCCACGGTGGCAGAAGGGGACCGACCTTGGTCCTGGCACTGGGACCCAGCCCAGCCCAGCTCGCAGGTGCAGTTCCGGGCTGGGGGCGCCCCGAGGCAGTGGCCCGAGTGCTGACAGTCCGCGTCTGACGTGCAGTTGCCCTCTGCGACACGGGCGGATGAGGAAGGACGGATGAGCTTGTGGACAGTCGAGGCCACTTCCCCATCGCGCTGCAGAGGATGTGAAGGGAGTGAGGGGAAGTGAGGTGGAGGCGGACCCAGGACTTGGCACTGGGGGCCGCTCCAGCCGGGGGGGCACTGGCACACGAGCACCAGGGGCCCGCTGGTGACGCACCGGCCACCTGCCGGGCCGCAGTCCGAGTCGATGGTGCACGCGCTCCCTGGGTGGGTGGGTGGGTGGGTGGATGGATGCCGCATCAAAGGACGTGAGAAAAGTGTCACACAACGATCATATCTTTGACCCAGATCAACCACAAAAAACACAACACCACAATCACCGCAATCGCCCAAGCACCACCACAGATGCGAACCGGAGTAGATGAGGGAGGGCCCCTGGGTGGCATTGCTGGTTGGCTGGCCCGGGTTGCCCGCCGGGTCCCACAGCTGGGCCACCGCGAAGGCCACGGGCCCGAGGGGGTCCAAGGCAGCCAGGGTCACCTCGGCAGCGAAGGTGCGCAGATCGGACGTCAGGGGGCGCACCGCTGCGGGCCGGTCTGTGGTGGTCGTGGACGTTGCGCAGGGGCGGGCGGGGAGATGACCGTGATGGTGGTGATCGTAGTGATGATGGATGGTGATGGCGATGGCTGGTGATGAAGATGGTCATGATGGTGAGAGACGAGACGGACCAGCGATGGAGACGGCTGGCCGACTGTCGTTGTCGATGGAGTACTGCAGGGGTTCGCTGGTGGTGAACCGCAGGGTGACGGTATCGCCCGAGCTGGCGATGCGCGGGTTGGCGTTGGAACTGGCGAAGACCACCTCCTCCAGGCGGGGCGCCGTGCGGTCTGCAAGGGGGCGGTGATGAAAATTAGGTCATCTTGATGCCCGCTGTTTCAAAACCTCGTGGGGCACTAAGCAACAGAACGCAGCCCACCCCCCCACCCCCCGTTTGGCCAACCAACGAACAGACCGTACACAATCCGGCACTTCTCCGTCTCCTGGGCGGTGCAGTTGGTCACGGGACGAGCCGCCAGGGCCACCCGGCCCGTCCGGTCCCAGGCCGAGGTCACGGCGAACCCCAGCGGGCCCTCGGGGTCCGTGGGCCCCAGCTGGCGGGCGGCTGACCAACGGGTGCCCGCGCCCGTGGCCAGGACGGGCTCACCGGCCAGCAGCAGGCTGGGCGGGCCCATGAGGGGCAGGTTGGCGGTCAGGTTGAGGCAGAGCCAGTCGCCGGGCCGGGCCCAGTGGGCCGCCGGGTTGGTGCTGGTCAGGGCAAGCCGGGTGAAGACCAGGGCCGAGGCTGTGGCCGCACGGGGGGGTTGAAGGAAAGAATAATAGGACCTCTCTTGTCTTCTTGGGATGGCGCATGGTGTAGAGGGGATCAACCACCCTCCAGGAGACAGTTCAGTACCCATTCCAAGACAAGCAGAGCGGGACAGCGCCACCAGAAGACGACAATGACCAAGAATTGGTCGCGCGGGTCATACACAGACCCGGGACGACCGTCACCTGGACATTGGACCCGCCCGTCACGTTGCGGTCATCGGCCACGGTGGCCACGCGCAGGGTGTGGTTGGCGTCGTCCACCGGGGTGAAGGTGGCCACGAAGGCGGTCCCGTTGCACGACCAGGTGAGGTCGGCCGGGGCAGCCCCGTCCCAGGCCAGGTCGAAGGTGCCCGCCGCGGTGGCGTTGCTGCAGGGCACCAGGTTGCCGTACGCGTCGCGGGCCGTCACGGTGGTCGTGTGGGGGGTGCCTTGGATGGCCGTCGTGTTGAACTGGGTGAGGCTGGTCCCAGGGTCGATGCTCGCTGGGGGGGTGGATGGGGACAGCGGAGTGGACAAGACGGGAAGGCAGCCGATTGGGAAAAATGACAAAATTCACAAAAGTGGCCGAAGAGGATGCACAAGATCTGTTGATCACACATACGAGATCCAGCCATTTCTTGTACCCCATTCTTGGACAAGCACCTGCCAGGCAGCCCGCAAAGCGCTAAGCAGACGCCCCCCTGCCAGGAAATTTTGATGGCGGACCTGGATGGACGACCACCCGTGGGGAGAAGGGATCAACCCGTCCCAGATCACCCGGCGGCAGGACAGTCACGGTCAGGTTGTGCGGGCCGGCCAGGGTCGGGCTGAAGGTGGCCACGAAGGCGGTCCCGTTGCACGACCAGGTGAGGTCGGCCGGGGCAGCCCCGTCCCAGGTCAGGTCGAAAACCGCCCCCGCGGTGGCGTTGCTGCAGGGCACCAGGTTGCCGTACGCGTCGCGGGCCGTCACGGTGGTCGTGTAGGGCGCGCCCGCAGTGGCTGAGCCGGCAACAGGAGGAGCGAACTCGCATTCGGTCCCGGTCACCGGCGCTGTAGAGGGGGAACCCGCCGAACAGGCAGGAGGAGAAAAGAGGAATATGAGGAGAAGGGCAGCTTGAGCGGGCGACAACCCGACGGGAGGCGAGGACGCCAGACCATGGACAACGACTGTCACCCGGGATCCGTTCACCAGGGCCCCACCGGCCGCCCCCGTCACGGTCAGGTTGTGCGGGCCGGCCAGGGTCGGGCTGAAGGTGGCCAGGAAATCGCCCGTGGTGGCGTTGCACGACCAGGTGAGGTCGGCCGGGGCAGCCCCGTCCCAGGCCAGGGCGAAGACAACCGAGGCGGTGGCGTTGCTGCAGGGCACCAGGTTGCCGTACGCGTCGCGGGCCGTCACGGTGGTCATGTAGGCCTCCCCAGCGGTTGTCCTCGTCTTGGACGGGTGTCTACTGCTCTGGGTGGCATCCCATACGGCTGCAGACGAGAAGGACGATGAGATCCGGAGGTGAGATCCCCGCCAGCCCCCCAAAAGGCTGACAGACCGGGGTCAACAGTCACGGCCACCATCCCGGACTGGCCGACCAGCACTCCGTCTGTCGTCCCCGTCAGGGTCAGGTTGTGCGGGCCGGCCAGGGTCGGGCTGAAGGTGGCCACGAAGGCGGTCCCGTTGCACGACCAGGTGAGGCCAGGCGGGGCAGCCCCGTCCCAGGTCAGGGTGAAAACCGCCCCCGCGGTGGCGTTGCTGCAGGGCACCAGGTTGCCGTACGCGTCGCGGGCCGTCACCACGGTGGTGTAGGACGCGCCCGCAGTGGTGACAGGCGAGGAGATGGTGGTGCTTTGGGCAGCGGATGGCGAGCCTGAAGGGGGGTCGCAAGACATCCAAAAAAAACAAGATGGGAATCATCACCTCCTGCCCACACACGGAGGAGGAGACAGGAAAAGGAGGCACAATCCAGGTGGAAAGCAGGATCAGCCAGAAATGGACACCAGAAGAAGCGTTGTGTCTGAAACAGACCGGGCACCACGACGATGGCCACGTCTTTGGCGCCCTGGACGACACTGGCAATGGACCCCGCTCCCGTCACGGTCAGATTGTGCGGGCCGGCCAGGGTCGGGCGGAAGGTGGCCACGAAGGTGGTCCCGTTGCCACACAACCAGCTGAGATCGGCCGGGGCAGCCCCGTCCCAGGTCAGGGCGAAGGTGGTCGCCGCGGTGACATTATCGGCACATGGCACCAGGTTGCCGTACGCGTCACGGGCCGTCACGGTGGTCGTGGAGGACGCGCCCGCAGTGGTGGGGGATATTGGTGGGGACAGACTGCCATGCATCGGGTCGGACGCGGCTGTGGAAGAGACGCAATCGCGGGGGGCAGATGAGAAGAGTGATATGTGTGGCGGGAGGGGCGACACAGACCGGGCAGTACAATGGTCAACCCGCTCTCCGTCGGGTCCACACGATCCGCACCGAACTTCGCGGTCAGGTTGTGCGGGCCGGCCAGGGTCGGGCTGAAGGTGGCAACGAAGGCGGTCCCGTTACAGGACCAAGTGAGGTCGGCTGGACCAGCCCCGTCCCAGGTCAGGGCGAAAACGGCCCCAGCCAGGAGGGCCGTGCAGGGAACGGGAAGGCCCTCGCTTGTGAAGGCGTGGATGAACACCGGGAAGGGCTGGCCGGCAGTGGTGGGATTCGGGTAGGCCAGTTCCGTGGCCCCGGCGCTGATCGAGGCTGCACGAACAGAGAGGGGTTGACTCGATGATTGGATGATGACGACCCCAACAACAGCCACAACAAAGGCGAGGATGCCGCCAACGGACTTGCGATGACCGTGACTGGGGCCGGGCCGCCAGTCCCGACCAAGCCGCTCGAGGCGACGACCAGCTCGGGGCACACGGTGTGGTTGCCCGCGGCATCGAGCATCACCCAGGTGGCCAGGAACCGGGTCGGGTCAGGCTCGGCAGTGCAGCTCCAGGTGACGTTCGATGACGACAGTGGGGTGGCGTCCCATTGAACGAGAAAGGCAGAGGCACTGTCGGGAAGCAAGGAAGAGGATGCGAAATGAAGGGCGCAGCAGCACACCGCCTCAATGGCCCAGCCGAAGAGTGGAACTGACAGCCCCAGGGGCACCAAGAAAACAGACCTGAGGTCGGCATTGCAGGCGACCTGGTTGCCCCAATGGTCCCGCCCTGTGATGGTCGCCTCGTACCGGGCGCCCTGCACTGCGATGGCCGGCGCCACGAAGGATGACATGGCTGCATCGAGCGAGCCAGGGGCCACAACCACAGCCCGTGTAGCACAGAGTTCCGAGGTGGGCCCGCAAGCAGTCACAATCACGGTCAGGTTGTGCGGGCCGGCCAGGGTCGGGCTGAAGGTGGCCACGAAGGCGGTCCCGTTGCACGACCAGGTGAGGTCGGCCGGGGCAGCCCCGTCCCAGGCCAGGCCGAAGGTGCCCGCCGCGGTGGCGTTGCTGCAGGGCACCAGGTTGCCGTACGTGTCACGAGCCGTCAGGGTGGTGCGGTACGGGTCGCCAGCAACGGTGTCGGCGGCGGTGATGACATCGGTGTGGCTTGGCGAGGGGGCAGCTGCAGGAAAAAGGCGAAAAACAACTTAGGATCGAACGGCCTGCCCAGAATGCTCCCAACCAAAAAACTGGGGTTCCGGTTCCCTGCTAAGTCGGCCACCCGTTGATCGCGGGAATAATCACACGCGGGAAAGGCAGCGGGGAGGGGAGAGAAAGAGAGGAATGACAGCCGGCCAGCGGACCAGGGTCGACCGTCACGTCAAGCGTCCCGTTCTGGCCGAGCAAGGCCCCAGTCGCCGCCCCCGTCAGGGTCAGGTTGTGCGGGCCGGCGAGGGTCGGACTGAAGGTGGCCACGAAAGCAGTAACGTTGCACGACCAGATCAGGTCTGCCGGGGCAGCCCCGTCCCAGGCCAGGTCGAAGGTACCCGCTGCGGTGGTGTTGCTGCAGGGCACCAGGTTGCCGTACTCGTCGCGGGCCGTCACGGTGGTCGTGTAGGGCGCGCCCGCGATGGTTGATGCGGCGGGCGACTCGACCGTGCATGTCGAAGGGGCCACCGACGCTAGTGGGTGAGTGCGGTGTCGTTTGAAAGATGAGGGGCAGGACAAGGAGACCAACAACAGCCATACACAACGGGAGAACGGACCCGGAATGACGACCACCCCCCGCTCAGTGCCATCGCCCAGCGGCGCCCCGCCCGCCACCAGGGCGACTTCCACCAGGTGGGGCCCGCTCACAACGGGCCGCCATCCCGCGACATAGTCCCCGCTGGCCAGGTCGCACCACCATCCCAGGTCGGCAGGGGCGGCCCCGTCCCAGGTCAGTGCGAATGTGCTCGAGACCGTGGCGTTGCGGCAGGCGATGAGCAGGCCGGCGGCGTCCCGGGTCGTGATGTGGGTCAGGAGTAGGTACCCGGCCGTGGTGGTGGGTGGGCAGGCGAAGGTGCTCAGGGCGGCCTCTGCGAATCGAAGGACAAACCGAACGGAACAGAACAGAAGAGTGGCCAGGCAGATGGATCGGCAGATTAGATTGGGTTCTTCGGCCGCACGAAGGATTCGTATTTGTCGCAACAGACCGGGTCGGACGGTGACGGCCTGTCCGGGGCCAACGGCCGCTCCATCGCGGACGACAGTCACGTTCAGCCCAAAGGTGCCGGTACCACTGGGGGTGAAGGTGGCCACGAAGGTGGTGACGTTGCACGACCAGGTGAGGTCGGCCGGGGCAGCCCCGTCCCAGGCCAGGCCGAAGGTACCCGCCGCGGTGGCGTTGCTGCAGGGCACCAGGTTGCCGTACGCGTCGCGGGCCGTGACGGTGGTCGCATGGGGCGCACCGGAGGTGGCGGGCGTGGGGGTTTGACAGCTGCTCTGGGTGGCATCAGCGGGGGCTGCGGAGGAAGATTGTCAGTAATGAAACAGGGAGTAGAGAGAACATGCTGTGTATTTGCGAGGGCGCAGGCGACAAGTTCAAGAAGAAAGGTTACTCGCGCCTTCGCGAGTAGGCAATGAACGAGAGGAAATGTCACAAGGGGGCGGAGAGTTGCTAGACCTCCACCACCTTATGGGGCAACAGACCAGGCATCACGGTGATGGCCTGCGGGAGCTCCACGGTCCAGCCATCCCGCGTGACGGTCAGGTTGTGCGGGCCGGCCAGGGTCGGGCTGAAGGTGGCCAGGAAATCGCCCGTGGTCCCGTTGCACGACCAGGTCAGGCCGGCCGGGGCAGCCCCGTCCCAGGTCAGGTCGAAGGTGGCTCCCGCGGTGGCGTTGCTGCAGGGCACCAGGTTGCCGTACGCGTCGCGGGCCGTCACGGTGGTCGTGTAGGGCGCTCCCGCAGTGGTGACCGGCGGTTGGACAAGCGACGAGGTGGCGGCGACAGCGGGTGCTTGATGAAAAACGGGATGACGAGAATGATCAGCTTCATCACATCTCGAACATGGAGAAAGGCAGAACACCCGTGCCCCTGGCAAGCACAGACCAGGCACCACGACGATGGAGAGGTCTTGCGCGCCCTGGACCACTCCGCCAATGGCACCCGCTCCAGTCACGGTCAGGTTGTGCGGGCCGGCCAGGGTCGGGCTGAAGGTGGCCAGGAAATCGCCTGTAGAGGCGTTGCACGACCAGGTGAGGGCGGTTGGGGCAGCCCCGTCCCAGGCCAGGTCGAATGTGGACCCCGCGCTGGCGTTGCTGCAGGACACCAGGTTGCCGTACGCATCGCGGGCCGTCACGGTGGTCACGTAGGCATCTCCAGCAAGGGTGCCGGGTAGGGCCGCACGAACGACTGATTGGGCTGGGTCCGAGGCGGCTGGTCGGGGCGGTGGTTGGCGGAAAAAGGCGTGAGACGAGGGAGGGCGGGCGGGCCACCTCCAGCCGTTTGTCATCCCGACAAAGCCCTCTCGGCCGGGCGAAACCGACGCTGCCCAGTGGGCGATCCTCAAGTCACAAGCTCTCTGTGGGCAAAATGGCCTGCAGACCAGGGACCACCGTCACGGTCTGTGCCCCACCGGCTGCGACCGTGCCGCCGCCATCGCCGTCCGTGGTCGTCGCAACAACCACGGTCAGGTTGTGCGGGCCGGCCAGGGTCGGGCTGAAGGTGGCCAGGAAATCGCCCGTGGTGGCGTTGCACGACCAGGTGAGGTCAACGGGGGAAATCCCATCCCAGGCCAGGGCGAAGACGACCGAGGCGGTGGCGTTGCTGCAGGGCACCAGGTTGCCGTACGCGTCGCGGGCCGTCACGGTGGTCACGTAGGGCGCACCCGCAGTGGTGGGGCCGGCCGATTGCACTTCCGACGTCCCCGCATCACCCAGCGCTGGACAGAGAACAAAAATGAGATGCGTCGGCCGGGAATTGAACCCGGGTCACCACGATGGCAACGTGATATTCTACCACTAGACCACCGACGCGTTTCATGTTAAAAAAAATAGGTGCCGTGACGTAGATGGATGAATGCTGAGACCGAGCGGATGTTGGCGACTGGCAGGGCAGACCCGGAACAACGGTCACCCAGTAGTCCTCCTGGGCCCAGTTGGCAGCGGGGGCGGCGAGCTGCAGGGGCACGCGGCCCGTCCGGGTGGGTGTGAACTGGGCCATGAAGACGGGGCTCTCCCCGCAGCCCACGAGGTCGCCCGCCATCACGGCGAACGGGTCCAGCAGTTCAAAGCTGGACAGGGTGTCCCAGGGGTTGGCGGGGTTCGCGGGGGTGGCGCCCTGGGGGACGGAGCACTCGAACCAGGGGGCGGGGGCAGCGGAAAGCAGGCCCGTCGGGCCGAGGGCTGCTTGGCCCCCGATGACCTGCGCAGACATGGATCAGATGGTGAGACGATGTGTGCGTTGTGATAGTGAATGGCAGGGTGCACGGTGAGGGCGTGGAGGGTGGGGTGGGGCAGGGATGTGATGCAAAGCGAATTGTGCAGTCCGCCTTGCATTCGAGGCGAATCACGGACCTGGACGCTCCAGTCGGTCACGTTCCGCCCGTCGATGCCCAGCCGGGCTGCGCTGACATCCACGCGCTGCCAGCTGCCGGCTGCGGGCAACTCGCCCAGCGTCCGGGCCTGCGCCAAGGGGGGCCTGCTCTCATTGCCAGCCGCGTGCCAACAGGCCGGTCCCACGGCCGCCATCCCGGCATCGGACACGCAGATGTGGCTGGGCGGGGAGGTCGGGTGCAGGTAGACCCACATGGCCAGCCGGTCGTTGGGGCCGGCCGCGCGCAGCGGGCTGGCGGTGGCGTTGCTGAAGGACCAGCCCGCGGTGAGCGCAGGATCCGGCGGTGAGCGCAGGCCGCCCGAGGCGCACGACCAGCCCAGGCCCAAGTCCATGGGTGCGGTGCCGTTCCAGAGGAGCTGCGGCACGTGGGGCTGCGAGGGCTGCGGCAGGGGGCAGGGCCACGGGTTGGCGTAGGGGTCGCGCAGGGAGACGAGCACCAGGTAGGGCCGCCCGGCGACCGTGCTGGGGGCTGCCAGAAAGGCGCTCGTGGGGACGGTGGGGGCGGCTGGGAGGACAGAGGGTGGGGATGTCGGCAGAGGGAGGATGAATCCAGTGCAGGGGAGGTCAGTATTATCGTCGCATCGTGCAAACCGGCGCAGGGCCGCGAACTGAAGAGGACGGGAACAATGACCACGGACCCGGTGCGACGGTCACTGCAAAGACGCCTCCAGGCACGGGGGCCCCCTCACAGGTCAGGTTCACAACATGATCGCCGGCCAGGGTCGGGCTGAAGGTGGCCACGAAGGCGGTCCCGTTGCACGACCAGGTGAGGTCCGCCGGGGCAGTCCCGTCCCAGGCCAGGTCGAAAACCGCCCCCGCGGTGGCGTTGCTGCAGGGCACCAGGTTGCCGTACGCGTCGCGGGCCGTCACTGTAGTCGTGTAGGGCGCGCCCGCCGTGGGAGCCGATGGGCGGGTGAAGGTCGTGCCGACAGGGTCGTAATTGCCTGTCCGAGATGGGTGGAAGAGACGGGCCACAATGGTACAATGGAATGACAACGCTTTTCCTTCAGGCAGTTTGATGGCGGAAACAGGATACAACACAGTAAACTGCCCACAGCCGCCAGGCAACGACAGGGGCCGCCTCCCCACACAACTGCATGCGCGCAAACACCTGAGCAGTCAACAACAGAAACACACAGAGACAGGCAACCGACCAGGCACGACGGTCAGGTCCCACCCGGGTCCCTCGACCCCGCCTACCACCAGCGCCGCCCGCGCGGGCCCCGCAATCGTCACATCCACCTCGGCCAGAACGGTGCCCTGCTCCAATTCGCTCGCGGCAGGGCCACCGCCACAGCCAACCGGGAGGCCAACGGCAAAGGGCTGCAAAATTTCCCAGCGCGCTAGGCTCTCCCAGGCACCCGTGTCCGACGGGACGCAGGCAAACCAGGTTTGAGGCACGGCAGTCTGTGCGTGGTGGTGTGTGGGGGTGGTGTGAAACGAAAAAACGGAATCGGTCAGAAGAAGGGGTGGAACAGCCCACCCAGAAACAGCGCATTCCGGATCCACCACAGACCTCATCATCGGCACTCGTCGGATCGCTCAGGTTGCCGACGGGCCCAAAGGCGGCGCGCCCGCCCAGCAGCCGGAAGCGGATCTCGGCCAAGGCGCCGAAGGATGCCGGTGGCTGGAAGACCAGCCGGGTCCAGAGGCCCGGGGTGGGCAGCGGGCCCTGGCGCGGTGGGGTCGGACCCGTCGTGGCGGGGCTGTACGGGCCCCAGTAGAACTGCGCAGCAGACAGGGAAAGACGTCATTCGGGTTTCTTCGGCAGACGGCGCAGACCTGGCTGGTCTGGTTCCCCGCAGCGTCGCGCACCTGCACCACCAGGGCGCTGGGCGAGTCGGCCGGGTCGGGCATCACCCAGACAAAAACCCGGGTCGCCGTCCCCGCCGCTCCCAGCCCCCAGCTCCCACCTGCTTCGCTGGTGACCCCGTGCTCGTGCCAGCCGGCCCCGGCCAGGTTGCGGTGGCCGCCCACCAGGCAGGACAGGCGCAGGCCGGGCGGCAAGGTGCCGTTCCAGAGGAGCCCCAGGGAGGCGGGCAGCGGGAGCAGGTCGGAGCATGGGATGGGGTTGCTGTAGGCGTCACGAGGGGCCAGGAGGACGGGGTAGGGCGTGCCGGCCGGGACGAGCGGGGCCGCGGTGTGGAGAGTGGTCAGGATGGATGGCGGGCCTGAGGAAAACCGCGGAGACAGAGAGAGACGGAGCGGCTAAATCAATACAGCCCAGCTCGTTGCCCAAATCATACACAACGGAATATCTCCAATCATCATCATCATCATCACTATCATCCAATCACCATCATCCAATCATCATCATCCAATCATCATCATCCAATCATCATCATCCATCATCATCATCATCCAATCATCATCATCATCATCCAATCATCATCCAATCATCATCATCATCATCATCCAATCATCATCCAATCATCATCATCATCCAGTCATCATCATCATCATCATCATCATCATCATCATCATCATCATCATCATCATCATCATCATCATCATCATCATCATCATCATCATCATCATCATCATCATCATCATCATCATCATCATCATCATCATGTGACGACCCACTGAAGGCAGCGGAATGGAAGTGCCAAAAAAAGGGACAGCGGAACGGATGTGCCAAAGAGGAGCAGACCGTGGGTCACATGAATGATCAGCTGGCTGCCGGGCACCTGCACCCCGTCCACCTGCAGCGTGACCTCAAACCAACCTGCCCTGGTGCATGGCCAGCTGGCCGCAAACAGCCCATCCTCGGCGCACCGCCAGACGAGGTCCTCCGGAGTCACATCACCGCCGCCCGTGACGTTCCACATAACGGTGAAGGTGGCGTTGCTGATGGCTGTCTGGCAGGCGATGGGCGACCCGCCAAGGTCGGCAGCGAAGGCGTTCAGGGTGTACCAGTCGCCCGCAGTCAGATGAGCCGTGTGGGGCCCCTCGTGGACTGGGTGGAAGCAATGGGAATGGAACAGGACGATGAGGACCAGAAGCAGATCGCAGCACAGCACAGCACAGGAACACATCAAACGAAATCAGACCACTCGGCAGGCCGTAGCGCAGGCGGGTTTCCTCATAGCGGGCCGCCACTTCGGCCGCGGACTCGCTGCCATCGACCAGCACCACCTGCACCCAAAGAAGTATGTGAAGTACTTAGGGAGGGGGACTGGGTCAGAACGAGAACATGCAGTAAGAAAGAAAGGTTCCCGCGCCTTCAGCGCCATATGCAAATCATCACAGCAAACAAAACAGGGGCCATCACCTCTGAAACAAAGGGGACCCGGCAGTGGACGCACGGACCTCATACACGTTGGCGTTGGAGCTTTGGCTGGGTTCAAAGCCGCCCTTCAGGACATTGTCCTGGTCCTGCCCCAAAATCCATCCCTCGATCAGCTTGACACTGGCCGGTTCCATGGTGCTGTTCCTGAGCAGGTTGCCGTTTTTATAGAAGGCCCACTGGTGGGGACCCTCGTGGACAATGCTCAAAAGCAACGGGACGCGAATTGGGTAGCTGCAGGTGAAGCTGTCATAGCCGTGCACCTGGAATTCGGATCCCGTCGCGCGGAACTTGACCAGGAAGGCGTTGCCATTCGCGGTTGTGGACATGGAGTGAAAGCAGGACCAGGTGCCGGGCATCGTCAAAAATTCGAACCTGGACAAACAAGAAAGCAAGAGAGCATTTTTCGATCAGTCTGCTGTGCAACCATCCCATTGACAATCGACAATCATGCCTCTGAGATCACCCAACAAAACCCGCCCGAAGCTGGGCAGTTGTACGAAGTCGAATCAGCGAATGAAAACAAAAGGGTCCAGCTCGCTGAATACATAGTCTCACACCAAACTCGTGGTAGGTCGTCACCGGATCCCGTCGGCATTCAACTCCCACCGCAGACCATGTGTGCAGGGCCCACCGGTCCCCAGTGGTCAAGTTTTGCAGGGCCAGTTCGGGCAGCTCCACATAGCGGGTGATCTGGAGGGGCGGGATTGTGTAGCCACGGCCGAATCGCTCGGTGTACTGCAGGCCGCCATGGTAGAGGCCGGGGAAGCCGTGGCCTGACTCGTCGGCCCAGCGGTCGCCCGTCTATGGAGGGGAGGAGGTGGGTGTCGATGTTGATTGTTGATGCTTGGATGACGACGAAATGCAAAGGGCGGACCATGTGCCGCAATGCCGCCAAGGCAGAAGGGAAGGTATCGCCGGCGATATGTGGTCCCTTGTAGGCGCAGAGCAGCGCATCGACCGGGCCGGGCGGAGCTGCGAGAAGCATGCCAGGCCGGACACGCCCCAAAAAAAAGGTCAGTCCGTACACAACCGCCAGACGGGAAATCAGCCTGGTCCAAAAAAATGGTAAGTCCGTACACGACCTCCAGACGGGAAATAAAGTGCCCTCAGCCCGTGCACACAAGACGGACCGACGACCACGATGGGGGCAGGAGAGCCGGTGACATTGGCGCCGCCGACCAGTAGCACCCGGGCCAGGTGGGTCCCGGCCACGGTCCCCGGCACGAAGGTCACCTTCCAACGGCCCTCGTCTGTGCAGCCCCACGTCGGGCTGCCCGGCGGCGGGAAGTGCAGGTCCCAGCCCAGCGTGAAGGCGGTGCTGGCCGTCTCGGGGGCGCACGGAACCAGGTTGCTGTATTGGTCGCGGCCGATGATGGCCAGCTGGAGGATGGGCAGCAGGGACGTGGCGATCTCCCCTGGGGTGAGCAGACTCGACTTGGCCGCGTTGAGGGGGCCTGGAATGGGCGCCGATATGGGCGGAGAGGGAGCCAAAACCCGGAATGAGCACGAGAGAACGGGTCCACCGTCCAGCCATTCCATGAGCGTGTACTCATCCAATATCAACAAACACTTCGGCACTCTTCCGCAAAATCTGCACGGTGTAGAGACCCACATCCGTTGACAGACCCGGCAGAACCAGGACGGTCCGATCCGCACCGTCGACCACCCCGTCCGCGCCGCCCCACCGCGCCCCAACCTGATACACCCCGCTGAACGTGGGCACGAACTGGCCCAGGAACTGCTGGTCGCTGGCACAGCTCCACACTACGCCCGCCAAGAGGGTGCCGTTCCAGGCCAGCGTGAAGGTGGTGCTGGCTGTGGGGCTAGCGCAGGGGATCATGTTTCCAAAGGCATCCCGGGCATCGACGCGGATCGTGTGCTGGTTGCCCACCGTGACCGAGCTGGGGCACGAGGTGATCCGGGACCGGGGCGGATTGATGGCGTCTGTCGTGGGACGGTGGTGAGTGAGAGGATGTGAGTAAACAGAACGAGGCAAGGCAATTTCATCGACCCCATATCATCTCGCACACAACCCCACATTCGGCACAAGGACTTGGGGAACTTGACAACCAGGGATCACGACGAAGTCCAATGACCGACCACCATGCGCCGCCCTGGGGGGATAGGCACGGACCAGGGACAACAGCCACGCTCGTGGCCACCCCGCCCACGGGCCCCGTCGCCTCCAGTCCCGCCACGACTGGTTTCAGATCGTGGATGCCGCTGATGTTGGGCGCAAAGCTCAGGTCGAACTGGCCAGAGGCGGAGGCGTCACAGGCGCCGGTCAGGCCATCCGGGGCGATCCCGTCCCAAAGCAACGAAAACAGGGTGCCAGCGGTGGCGGACGTGCAGGTGATGAGGTTGTTGTAGGCGTCGTGGGCTATCAGAATCACGTGGCAGGCCGCACCCGCGGTGATGGTGGCACTGGGGAGGGAGTAACTCGAATGGGGAACCGAGACGGTCGCTGAGGAGGGGCGGGTGATGAGGGGGCAGGGAAAGATGGTGAGACACGAGGGGAACAGTAAAACATAATCTTCAGGTCCTGTCGCGCCAGCTCGCTTTCTCATTGGATTTCATTCATTCAATTGGTGGATTTGGCCCACGTTATCATTGCGGCAAAATCTCCAAGGGATTCCACAAAGCCAAGTCCCCCCCCCCCCCCCCCGATTTTCAATCGGGCAGACCTGGAACGACATTGAGTCCTTGCGAGCCACCGGCAAGCAGGCTGCCCAGCCGGGTGGCGTAGATATTATGCGGCCCTGCGGCGGTCGGCCAGATGGACGCGATAAAAAGCGAGTCCTGGCAACTCCAGGTCAGCCCAATGCCCGTGGGGTCCACGACCCCGTCGAAGACCAGCTGGAAGTAGAGGGCGGAGGTGGCATTGGCGCAGATGACGATGTTCGAGTACTGGTCACGGCCTCGTACCAGCACCCGATGTTCGGAACCGGCAACCACTTCGTTAGGCGAGGAAAAGCTGCACTTGGCGCTGACCGGGACGGCTGGTGGGTGAGGGAGTATTGAATGATTAGGATGATTTGCTCATGTGACGAATTAATGCTTGATTGAGACTGATTTTGATGATTCTTTTTTTTTTTTAAATTGGATTCCTCTCATTGGACCTCAGCAGCCTCCGAGTGATGCACCTTCAAACTTCTCCGGCGAAGGCCCCATCGCCCCGGGCATACACGCTCTTCTCAAATCGCTTTTGCTTGAGTGGCTCTGTGGCGCTTTGAGTCTGGTGCGATGATTTAGAAACGCTAGGCGAAGAGGATGATTCGGGATGAACACGAAATGGTTGCTAACTGAGGATGACGACGATCGTGATGATCTGGTGGAAAATATTGGGTGTTGTTGCCATTGAGACACAGACACAACAATGGCGACAGGCATTACGTTCAGACCTGCGACGACCGCCAGCACTGCGGGCGACCCCGCCACGTCAGCGTCACTCCCGGTCACACCCACCCGGGGCACAATGTGCCAGGTCCCCGCCACGGTGGGCGTCCAGGTGGCCACAAAGTCCGAGGCAACGCACGACCAGGTGGGGTAGCTGAGGGTGGCCTCCCAGAGCACCGTGAAGGTGGTGGTCATGAGGGCGGGGGTGCAGCCCACCAGGTTGGTGTAGGCGTCGCGGGCAGTCAGGGTCATGACGAACGGGGTGCCGGCCGTGACGGGGCTCGCGTAGGCGAACGAGGAGGTCGACCCGGCCGGAGAGGCTGTGGGGCGGGGTGGGGTATGGGGATGATTGAATGATTGGATGATGATTGGATGATGATTGGATGATGATTGGATGATGATTGGATGATGATTGGATGATGATTGGATGATGATTGGATGATGATTGGATGATGATTGGACGATGATTGGATGATGATTGGATGATGATTGGATGATGATGATTGGAAGATGATGATTGGAAGATGATGATGATGATTGGATGATGATGTGATGATGATGAATGCTTGGTGTGGGGTGTGGGGTGGGGAAGTGTACGTTGTGGGTGGGAGGTTGGGGGACAGGGGATGTGTGTTGAAGATCAAGGGGAGTTCCCGCCATCCAGCCATCCCATCACACCCGCAAGCCAGACCGGGAACGATGGTCACTGTCCCCGGCCCGCCGCTGGCCATCAGCCCATCGACCAGCGGCCCCACCTGATAATCGCCCACCAGTGTGGCAACCGGGTCCCACGTGGCCCGGAACTGGCCCCCGGCGGCACAGGACCAGCTGACGGCCGGGACAAGGGCGCCCGCCCAGGAGACGTTGAACGGCGCGGCCTGGTGGGCGGGGTCGGCGCAGGTCACGGGGTTCGACCAGGGGTCGCGGGCCGTCAGGGTGAGCGAGTTGGCGGTGCCCGCGGTGGCCGGGCTGGTCAGCGCAAAGGTCGACGTGGATGACGAGGGGGGGCCTGCGTTCACAGGAAGGGAGGGAGGGGGGTGGGTGGTGGGGGACGACAGTGAGATCGGAACATGGGAGGTCAACGGCAAGACTCCAACCCCACCACTGAACTGACCACACACCGCCGACGACAAGAAAGAGGTCACGACACACACAGATCCCGATACCCAACACCACAGCCCACGGACCAGCGGCCACCAGCACGGCCAGCGGTGTCTGGACCAACGCCGCCCCGCCATCGGGCAGCACCTCGACCGTGACGAGCCAGCTCCCCGCCTGGCGAATCTCCACGAGCCCCACAAACTGGCCGCTGCCATCGTCGCACTGCCACGTGACGGGCACCAGGGTGCCCCCGGCCCGCACTTGGAAGGTGGTGCCCGCCTGGGGGTCCGAGCAGCGGATGAGGTTGCCGCAGACGTCACGGGCGGTCAGGGCGATGCGAGTCCCGACAGCCGTGGCGCTGACGGCGGCCGAGGCCGTGCTGGTCACATGGGAGGTCGTGTCTGTGCACAATCCAATCCAGATGGAGCCAGGAAGCGCGTGATCCAAGAGGAGTTTGCATATTGTGCTCCCGCCATCAGCAACACCGCCATTCTGGTGGATGCAACATCGTCATCGTCATCATCATTCATCATCATCATTCATCATCATCATTCATGAACATCAACATTCATCATCATCACCATCACCATCACCATCATCATCATCATCATCATCATCATCATCATCATCATCCAATCATCATCATCATCCAATCATCATCATCATCATCATCATCATCATCATCATCATCATCATCATCATCATCATCATCATCATCATCATCATCATCATCATCATCATCATCATCATCATCATCATCATCATCATCATCAACATCAACATTCATCATCAACATTCATCATCAACATTCATCATCATCATCAACATCAACATCAACGACACCATCATTCTGGTGGAGGACGTCATCATCATCAGACCCGTGACCACCTCAACATCGGCCGGCCCCGGCGCCACCCAGCCCCCGTCGGCCACCACCCGCACCCCGTGCGCCCACCACCCCAGCCGGGGCTCGAAGCTGGCCACGAAGGCCCCCGTGCCGCCGGCGGCGCAGGACCAGGTCAGGTCGGCGGGCTGGGTGCCGTTCCACTGCAGGGCGAAGGCGGCCAGCAGGGGGCCCGGGCTGCAGGGAACCTGGTTGCCGAACCGATCGCGGGCCGTGAGGATGGTCAGGAGCGGGTGGCAGGTCGGGACGGGGGATGGCGGGGACAGCACGTAGAAGCTTGCCGAGGCCAGCGGGGCCGCTGCAAAGGTGGCGAGAATTGGGGAGGGTGAGCTGGGAGTCCCAAGAGGAACACTTTCTACTTTCATCGACACCTTCAGGTCAACACTCGTGGGGGGGGGGGGGTGATGCAGACGGACCCGGATCGACGGTGACATCGACCTCCCCGTCTGCGGTCATGGCCCCCTCCAGGCCAACCAGCCCTCCAACCGGATGGGCCCCCGACACGTTGGGGTGGAAGACCCCCAGCCAGCGATCGGCCAGGTCGCACTGCCAGCTGATGCCATCGCGGGGGGCCCCGTCCCAGGACGCGGCAACGGGCCCCGTGGCGGTGGCGGGGGTGCAGGGCACCGGGTTGGAGCAGTTGTCACGCCCTTCCAGGGTCACCGTCAGCGGGTCGCCCGCCGTCAGGCGGAGGGGCGTCGGGGTGAAGACCGACAGTGCAGAGAGGGCGCCTGGATGGGGATGGGATGAGAAGGGTGAGCGGATGTTGTTTTGGTGAACCTGGTTTGACTCCCGTCCCGAGAGTGAAGACACCGCCGATGAAGTCATCAGTGAGCAGAGTGGGATGAGATGCGAGGACGCCGGCGATGAGGTCAAGAGAGAATCGAGGCCGGAGCCACAGAAACGAGGTGCCCCATCAGTGAGCAGAGTGAGGTGAGATGCGAGGAGGCAGGCGATGAAGTCAAGAGAGAATCGAGGCCGGAGCCATAGAAACGAGGTGCCCCGCCAACGAGCACAGAATCCACCACGACATGCATTCCAGCCACGGACCGTGTGTGACGGTGACATCGAAGGGGGTCCCGGGCACAGTACTGCCTCCCCCGCCGGCCAACAGGCGGGCCTCCACGGCCGCGACCCCCACATGCCGGGGGCTCCAGGCGGCCTGCCAGACGGCACCCGCACACGACCAGCCCACGCCGCCCTCCACCGCGCTGCTGCCTGCCCAGAGCAGGTCGAACGGGGTCGGGGCAGGGGCGTTGCAGGGCACCAGGTTGGTGTAGGTGTCGCGGGCCGTGATGAAGAGGGTGTACGTCAGGCCGGCCGTGGCGGTCGGGAGGCCCGTGGCCTGGCAGGAGGTCAGGTCGATGGCGGCTGGGGGGCGCGAGCGCGTGGGGGAGCACTGATGTGAGCGAAATGTATCGAACGGGCAGATACGTGGCTGCCTCCCCGCCGGGCAGCAGAAACCCAAGATGATGATGATGATGATTGGGATGATGATGATGATGATTGGGATGATGATGATGATGATGATGATGATGATGATGATGATGATGATGATGATGATGATGATGATGATGATGATGATGATGATGATGACTGCTGGATGATTGGATGATGACGGACCCGGGTCCACCCGCACATTGAACGCGTCAATGGCCAGCCCGCTCCAGGCCACATCCACGCTCAGTGCATACTGGGCGGCCTGGGTGGGGGTCCACGTGGCCCGGAAGTCTCCATCGTCCGTACAGGCCCACCCGATCCCCGTGGGGGCTGTCCCGGCCCAGCGCACCGCAATGGCGCTGGCCTTTGTCGCTTCGGTGCAGGCCACTTGGTTGCCGTGGGTGTCGGTGGCGTGGACGGTGGCCGTGTAGGGCGAGCCGGCCGTGGTGGTGCTGGCCGCGACAAGGGTGCTGTCGCCAGCCGAGATCGGGCCTGAGGGAGGTGGAGGGCCGGGGTGCGGGAATGAGTACGTTTTCCAGAAAACGTGTGGATGGGTGCTAAGGCCTGCTGGACAAGGGGGGCGATCGATGGCCCACAAAAACACAGCCTCAAAGCATCCCAGGACAGAGAGGTTGCATCGACACAGACACACACAGGCACGCACAAGACAGAGACACAACCTCACAGCATACCAGGACAGACAGGCACAGACACGCTCAGAGACACAGAGCCACAACCTCGCAGCATACCAGGACAGAGAGGTTGCCACACCGACGCAGACACACGCACATATACGCACAGAGACACAGTCTCCCGGACCGGGGTTGACGGTGATCGTTGTCGTCCAGGGGGTCGCCGTCCCACTGCCCGCAAACGCCATGGCCAGGTCATACGAGCCCGCCACAGTGGGTACCCAGCTCGCCTGGAACTGGGTCGGCGTCGTCTCGGCCAGGCAGCTCCATGCCAGGTCGGCGGGCGCGCTGGCCTCGACGCCCCATGCCACGCTCAGAACGGTGGCCTTATTGGTCTCCGTGCAGGCGAGCACGTTGTTGCAGGCGTCCTGGACGGTGACGGCCATGGCGAGGGTGTCACCAGCAATGAGGGTGGTCGCCGAAGGGGCGTAGATCGTGGTGCTGACAGACGGGACACCTGGATGGGAGTGCGAGTGCGTGCGTTCGTGAAGTCATCCGTCCCCCAGCAGCCGGGCAAGCGGCACACGAATGCATCATTCCACGCTTTTGACCTCTTCCTCCACATCCCCGCCCCCGTTCTCACACAAATCCCCCGTCTCACACAAGTCCACACTTCAGATCGACTGACCTGCCTTTGATGAATCGGGTGATGGACAGGTTGAGTGACAGGCGGCTATTATGTGGCGAGCAGTGACACCAAGACACACAAGAGGACAAGATCACCAGCAGAATGAGGCATAACAACGGACCGATCTGCAGGGTGACCTCCCTGGGCACATCAGAAGTCGATCCGATGGTCAATGTGGGCGCGGACCCGACCAGGGTCACGTCCAGCCAGGACTTCTCGACCACCCGCGGGGTGAAGGTGGCCAGGAAGCCGCCCGTCGTCCCATCGCAGGACCAGGCCAGGTCGGAGGGGTTGGCGCCTGCCCAGGTCAGGTCGAAGAGGGACGGTGCCACGGCCGGGTTTGTGCAGGGGATCTATGCGGCGGCCGAGAGAGAGAGAGGTGGATGAATGATGAGTGAGGATGATGACGACGACGGGAAGGCGGGAAGGCGCGCGCGAAGGCGGGGGAAAAACAGATCATCGCAAAAACAAACAAAAAAAACACGAACGCGCTGTACATATCTGCTGAGGCACCGGGGTGATGCTGGACGCGAAACGAGGCTCTCATGAGAAGGGCAAGGAGACGATGATGGGGGAAAGAGACAACGATGCGACCCAGATGACCCACATGCAGATCAGCCCGCCTGGGGCCCCACCCACGGTTCCAGTGGAGAATGACGATCTCTGGAAATGCTGATTGATTGATGCTGATTGATTGATGCTGATTGATGCCGATGCTGAGCTGATGCAATCAGGGACCTCGTTGCTGTATTGGTCCCGGGCTTGAACGGTGGTGGAGTAGACGGCACAGGCAGTGCCGGTAGACGGGGCGAGCCAGCTGCTCTGTGGCGCTGCCACCGGCCCTGCAATACAAAGAAAGATAGGTGATTGAAACCTTTTGTGAACTCTTCTCGATTGTGATTTTCTAGTTACATTAACACGAGACTGACTGACTGACTGGTGTGTGATTGGGTGGTGGTGATTTGTGTGGGTCGCTCCAAGGCAGGAGGGGAGGACAAAATGAACGGACCGGGGACCACCTCCACGCTCGTCCCGGGGCTCACGTTGACCCCATTCAGGGTGATCTGCACGGTGTGGTCGCCGGCCTGGGTTGGGCTGATCAGCGCCACAAAGTCATTCCCATCGCTGCACGACCAGCTGGGCGTCACGGCGGCCCCGCTCCACACCAGCGCCACCGTGGTGCCCGCAGTGGCGGCCGTGCAGGCGAGCACGTTGCTGCAGCCGTCACGCACCGTGGTGGTGATGGTCAGCGGCTGGCCGGCCGTCAGGCTGGTCGCCGAGAGGGCGTACGTCGTGTCCGAGGGGCTGAGGATGCCTGCACAGGGACAGGTGGTCACGCAACATCAGAATTCCAACAGAGGAAAGACGTGAGGATTCATCCGATCATCCGAACAACAACAACCAATCACCCAATCACCCAATCATCCAATCATCCATGCATCCAGGCATCCAGACATCATCATCATCATCATCATCATCATCATCATCATCATCATCATCATCATCATCATCATCATCATCATCATCATCATCATCATCATCATCATCATCATCATCATCATCCAATCATCATCATCATCATCCAATCATCATCATCATCATCCTCATCCTCATCCTCATCCTCATCATCCAATCATCATCATCATCATCCAATCATCGTCAACATCATCCAATCATCATCATCATCATCCTCATCATCATCATCATCATTCTACATATATAAATACCGAAAAACAGGGACGACTTTTCGGGGGAAGGAACTGAGGGTGGACTTCCAAAAATCTGTAAAATCCCAGGGCTCTCCCCCCGGCACCGACCCGACCCAAAGGCAGTTGGTATTTTTAGTCCTCATGCCGTCGGACTTTTGCCAACTTAGGGGCAACACGCCATTTGCCAGGGGGAGAGTGCAGCCGTCATCACACCCTATGTGTTCGGGACCGGCTTACTGCAGCACTGCGGGGACGTCCACAGGCCACAGTGGTATCCTGGAGAGCGCACCGTGTTGTTGGAGTGGGGTCCGGCCAGCTGTCCGAGCGGTCCAGGTCACCGTGGACCAGCACCCGAGAGAACCCGTCGCAAGGCCGGGATGGTAGGGGCATTCATCAGGGGGGGATCGCCAACCTTGACCGGGCGGGCCATTGTGCTTCGGGTCTCCAAGCGGGTTCGGGCGGCTGCGGGCTTGGCATCAAGGGCAGAGGCCAGAGAGCGCTACCATGTTTCGCACCGATTTCGCAACGATTTCGCAACATTTTCGCAACAGTGTTGTCCGGACAACGATCGCACCTGAAGGTGGGGCCGGACGCAGCCTGGGCGCCACAGGCGCATGAGAGCCTACCAGGTCTACTAAGCCTACTGTGTCTTGCGGCAGTTCGGCTTTTCGGCCCTTCGGCCCCTCCAATCCCATCTTCACAAGTCCCCCAAGGGGGGTGCCCCTGATATACCCTACTTGGGGGGCACCTCCAAAAAATTTTGGGACACGATCCAAAAATATTATGGGATCATGTCAAATTTCAAAATGGTCGGAGAAGGATGGCGACCTCACCAGTCGGTCGGGGGACCCCAACATATGTTTAGAAGCGGGGGTCGTGGTGGCCCCCAGGTCAACCCTTCCCCGGGGGGAGAGCCACCAAGGTCGAAAATTCAAACAGGCTCAAACGGGTCGGGGAAGGATGGCGACCTCACCAGTCGTTCGGGCCACCTTGCCCTATCATCGCAGGGTGGTCGCGATCGACTCCAGGTCAACCCTTCCCCGGGGGGATAGCCACCAAGGTCAAAATTTCAAACAGGTCGGGGAAGCACGGCGACCTCACTGTTCGCTGGAGGGACCCATAAATCCAGCGAACCGTGGTCGGGACCGGCCGCCGATCAGCCCTTCCCCGGGGGGATAGCCACCAAGGTCAAAATTTCAAATGGGTCGGGGAAGGACGGCGACCTCACCAGTCGTTCCGGCCACCCTGCCATATCACCGCAGGGTGGTCGCGGTCGACTCCAGGTCAACCCTTCCTCGGGGAGATAGTCACCCGATTGAAAGCGTAACGAAGCGAGCTCACCTGACTTGTCATCATCATCATCCAATCATCATCATCATCATCATCATCATCATCATCATCATCATCATCATCATCATCATCCAATCATCATCACCATCACCATCATCACCACCACCATCATCATCATCATCAGCATCAACCTCATCATCAACCCCATCCTCATCCTCATCCAATCATCATCCAATCATCATTCACTCAAGGAACGGACCAATGACGGTGGAGATACTGAACGGGCTGGGCACGTTGTACCCAACGGTGGCCCCGCTCCGCTGCACGTCCAAGGCGTGGGTCCCGGGTGTCTGCGGGGTGAACCGGGCCCGGAACTGGGTCGAATCACAGTCCCAGGCGAGATCCGAGGGGACGGCAAGGTTCCAGGTGACGTCGAAGATAGTGCTGGTTGGGGAGTCGCGTCGGCAGCGGAGAGGAAACGAGGGACAGTCGAAATGCCGTGAGTTTCACTCGAAATGCCGTGTTTCAAGAGCGTGCGGGGCTCGTTGTGATGTGGGAGCAGAAACACTCACTCGGTTCAAACACGAAAAAACAACGCAACACAACAAAACTCGATGCACAAACACGAACAACGGGGAACAAACACGAGGATGGACGGACCTGGCGGTGGTGGGGGTGCATGCGACGGGGTTCGAGTATGTGTCCTTGGCGGCGATGGTCAGGGTGTAGGGCGCGCAGGCCGTGCCGCTCGATGGGGGAGGCATGACGGAAGACAGGGCCACGATGGGGCCTGGTGCCAGTGAGGGGGAGTAGGAGGAGGATGAGGATGATGAGGATGACTGGATGATGACTGGATGATGACTGGATGATGACTGGGTGATGACTGGGTGATGACTGGATGATGATTGGATGGATGATTGGATGGTAACTGGATGATGATCTGGACGATGATCTGGATGATGATCAGGATGATGATGATGATGATGGTGATGATTGGATGACGATGATGATTGGATGATGATTGGATGATGATGATGATGATGATGATGATGATGATGATGATGATGATGATGATGATGATGATGATGATGATGATGATGATGATGATGATGATGATGATGATGATGATGATGACCGGTAATGACGACTGGATGATGATGATCGTATGATGAGTGGTGGTGTGGTGGGTTCCCTGCCTCATCGGGGTGGTGGCTGGTGGCTGGGATGGCGGCTACCGACCAGGGGAGATGGCGACATCAGTGGTGGTTCCGGCTGTCCCGATGATGGTGCTGCTCCCGCTCAGGGTGGCCCCCGTGGGGAAGGTCCCGGCAACGGTCGGCGTCCAGCTGGCCGTAAACCGGGGCTACGGATGGGTAGCGGGAGAGGAGGGTGTCACAAAGGGGCAACGAGGCGGGCTGGCGGTGCAGCCTGTTGTTGCTTGCGTCTGTCTCGTGCTGTGCAGAGTATCTTGACCTGACGAGACAGACCGTGCTATCGCCCGTGCAGCCCCACGCCAACCCGTCCGGTGCGGCCTCACCCCAGGCGACAGTCAGCACGGTGGCCATGTTGGCCGCGGTACATGCGAGCACGTTGTCGCACTGGTCACGCACGGTGGCTATCAGCACCAGGCCCGTGCCGGCAACCAGGGAGGTGCCGCTCAGCGCGTAGTCCGACCTGGGGGCCGACAGGGTGCCTATCATGAAAGGGGAAGGAAGAAATATAAAGACAAAAACGCTAGGGCCGGGGATTGAACCCGGGTGCCTGGAAGGAGAAATTTCAATTCATGAAGTGCATCATTCTTCAAACGGGACACCATCCCTCTCCTCCCCCAGCCGAATTGCAGGCCTCTCTCGGTCCCATCCAAAAATCTGCGACCGTCTGCGAAAACCAGAAAGGGACACCCACCCGACCACTGGCAACACCAGCACGCCCCAATCCTCCCCAGACCCAGTGCCACGGTGACGGTGATCGGATTCAACGTTGCCTGGCCCACAGTCACTCCGTCCCGTAAGACGTTCAGCAGATGACTCCCCGTGGTGCTTGGCGTAAACTGGCCCCGCCAGGTGCTGAGGGGCCCGGGGCAGCTCCAGATCAGGTCGCTCGGGGCGGCGCCGTCCCAGGTCACAGGGAAGTACGCGAGGGCGAGGGTGGCATCGCAGGTGACCGGGTTCTCGTATTGGTCCTGTGTGTCAGGGGCGGATGAAGGAGATGATGATGAGAAATTGGGCCCAATTGACATACAACATCGTCATGGTACTGAACGAAACACCCACACCGCCCAGGGAGAGAACATGCTGTGGATTTGCGAGGGCGCAGGCGACAAGTTCAAGAAGAAATGATTGATTACTCGCGCCTTCGCGCCATGCGCCCCCCAAGCACACAATGTCGTCATGGGACTGACCGAAAACCCACACAAAAGCCGACAAGATCGTCACGGTACCGAACGAAAACGCACACCACCCAAGCATATGCTCTTGCCAAAAAGCCAGGGAGATGATGAGAAATTGGGCCCAGGCACGCAACACCATCCGAACGAAACACTCTACGCTCTTGCCAAAAAGCCAGGGAGATGATGAGAAATTGGGCCCAGACACGCAACACCATCCGAACGAAACACTCTACGCTCTTGCCAAAAAGCCAGGGAGATGATGAGAAATTGGGCCCAGACACGCAACACCATCCGAACGAAACACTCTACGCTCTTGCCAAAAAGCCAGGGAGATGATGAGAAATTGGGCCCAGACACGCAACACCATCCGAACGAAACACTCTACGCTCTTGCCAAAAAGCCAGGGAGATGATGAGAAATTGGGCCCAGACACGCAACACCATCCGAACGAAACACTCTACGCTCTTGCCAAAAAGCCAGGGAGATGATGAGAAATTGGGCCCAGGCACGCAACACCATCCGAACGAGACACACTACGCTCTTGCCAAAAAGCCAGGGAGATGATGAACCAGGGAGATGATGAGCCAGGAAGGAGATGACGGGACCTTGGCCTGGATGTCGAATGAGTACGACTGGCAGGCGGTTGCGCTTCCAAGGGCCGTCAGGACGCTCTTCCCCGCATGGGGCGTGTCTGAGGTGGGTGTGGGTGGCCGAGTCAGTTAATCAGCATCAGCATCCGTATTGGTGTTGTGGGGGTGGTCGAGTCACTATGACATTAATTCAGAATCACATCATCATCATCATCATCATCCAATCATCATCATCATCATCACCATCATCATCATCATCATCCAGATCATCATCATCATCCAGATCATCATCATCATCATCATCATCATCATCATCATCATCATCATCATCATCCAGATCATCATCATCATCATCCAGATCATCATCATCATCATCCAGATCATCATCATCATCATCCAGATCATCATCATCATCATCATCATCATCATCATCATCATCATCATCATCATCATCATCATCATCATCATCATCATCATCCAGATCATCATCATCATCATCATCACCATCACCATCATCATCACCATCACCATCATCATCACCATCATCATCATCATCATCATCATCATCATCATCATCACCATCATCACCATCAACACCATCATCACCAACCAACCGTACAGTTGAGCGAACTGTGGGCCGGTGGTGGACACGAATCAACAAAAACCTCTGGCTTGCAAAAAATCTGGGAAGGCGGATCGGCAACGATTGACGCCAATCATCAGCACACCAGCACCAGCCAATCATCAAAACCACCACCCAAGCCATTGCTCAGCGAGGCGGACCGGCAACGATCGACACAGCTTGTGCTGTCATGGGCGCGAGAGACACGAGCGTGGCCACACTATATGCGCCGGCCGTTGTCGTGGGCGGCACGAAGGCGGCCTGGTAGAGCGACGGGGTCTCGGCGGTGCAGATCCAGGTCGGTGCGAACGTGGCCACCGCGTCCCATTTGACCGAGAAGAAATTGCCCGCCTGGTGCGAGGGTAGTGAGACAAAGAGAGGAATGACGATGATTGAAAGAAGACGGGCGGTGATGCTGATGATTGCGTGAAGACGGGCGATGGTTGAATGAAGACGGGCGGTGATGATGATGATTGCATGAAGATGGGTGGTGACAATGCCGAGTGCATGAAGGCAGTCGATGTCAGATACGATGACGATTGCATGAATCAGAGAACGATTGCATGAAGACGAGCGATGAGTGGATTGCGAGGTCATGACGGACCAGGGTGGTGGCGCTGCAGGGGACGCTGTTCCCGTACTGGTCAAGCCCGGTCACGGAGATGGAAAATGACGCATCGGCCACGGTGGACGATGCCATCTGCTGGCTGCACTTGAGGGCCGAGGGATCGTCTGGGTGTGGTGATCAGATGGTGTGATGTGGGGTGCGGATGTGGGGTGTGGGTGATAGAGACGCAGGAGTCAAATCAGACACAATGTGTTTCCTCAGTGGGGGCAAGAAAGATGATGCGGACCGGCCAGCACCTCCACGTTCGTCGGTCCGGTGTGCACGCTGGCCCCGTTGAGCGTGACATCCAATGTGTGGTCGCCGGCCTGGGTTGGGCTGATCAGCGCCACAAAGTCATTACCATCGCTGCACGACCAGCTGGGCGTCACGGCGGCCCCGCTCCACACCAGCGCCACCGTGCTGCCCGCAGTGGCGGTCGTGCAGGCGAGCACGTTGTTGCAGCCGTCACGCACCGTGGTGGTGATGGTCAGCGGCTGGCCGGCCGTCAGGCTGGTCGCCGAGAGGGTGTACGTCGTGTCGGAGGCCGAGAGGGTGCCTGCAAAATGAGGGACGGGGCGATGATGAAAAAGGAGAGATTCTGCCTGCAAAACGCCAAGACATGGTGACACAGCCCACAAATATTGCATGCATCACAGCATCATGTCATGAGAGACCCACAAAGAACAAGAACCGCCGTCGTCAAATCTTCATCCCTGTCGTCATCATCCAGCCAGCACCAGCCATCAAATCATCCGTCACACCATTGTCCTCCTCCACCTCACCATCACACATTCCCAAAACGCACACGGACCGAAGGCAGTCGGGATATTGAGCGAATGCTGCCCGCTGCTGAAACCAACTGTGACCCCGCTCCGCAGCACATCCAACTCCCAAGTCCCGGGCGCCTGGGGGGTGAACTGGGCCCGGAATCGGTCCGTCGAGTCACAGTCCCAGGCGAGACCCGAGGGGACGTCGCCCTCCCAGGTGGCGCCGAAGATGGTGCTGGTTGTTCGGGAATGAAACAGGGAGAATCGTGTCAGGTCAGGTTGCTGGACAAGGCGGGCAGAGCAGTCAGAATGGACGCAACAGGAGCATCTCCCGAGAGCGATGATAATGGTGTGATGACGACTGGATAAGGAACACCCGGAAGGAAAGGCACGGAGGCGGACCTGGCGGTGCCCGAGGTACACGCGACGTGGTTCGAGTATGTATCCTTGGCGAGGACTGTCACAGTATAGGGCGCACAGGCTGTGGCACTGGACGGACTCGACAGGACGGAAGTCAGGGCTACGATGGCGCCTGGTGGGAGTGAGAAGCGTGTGATGATGAGTGGATGATTGGATGATTGGATGATGATGATGACTGGATGATGATGATGATTGGATGATGACTGGATGATGATGATGACTGGATGATGACTGGATGATGACTGGATGATGACTGGATGATGACTGGATGATGCTTGGATGATGATGATGATGATTAGATGATGACTGGATGATGACTGGATGATGACTGGATGATGACTGGATGATGATGATGATGATGATGATGATGATGATGATGATGATGATGATGATGATGATGATGATGATGATGATGATGATGATGATGATGATGATGATGCTGTGATGATGATGATGATGATGATGATGATGATGATGATGATGATGATGATGATGATGATGATGATGATGACAAGTCAGGCGAGCTCGCTTCGTTACGCTTTCAATCTGGTGGCGATCTACCCGGGGAAGGGTTGACCTGGAGTCGACCGCGACCATCCTGCGGGGATATGGCAGGGTGGTCCGAACGACTGGTGAGGTCGCCGTCCTTCCCCGACCCGTTTGAAATTTCGACCTTGGTGGCTATCCCCCCGGGGAAGGGTCGATCGGCGGGCAACCTCGACCACAGTTCGCTGGATTTATGGGTCCCCCCAGCGAACGGTGAGGTCGCCGGCCTTTGCCAACCACTCCGAAATTTCGACCTTGGTGGCTATCCCCCCGGGGAAGTGTTACCACGACCACGGTTTGGTGGATTTATGGATCCCTCCAGCGAACGGTAAGGTCGCCGACCCTCTCCGGTCATTTGAATTTTTTGGACTTGAATTTTGGTACCATAATTTTTTTCCTGTGCCTCCCATACTTTTTTTGGGGGTGCCTCCCAAGTAGGGTATATAAGGGCCACCCCCCCTTGGGGGACTTGTGAAGATGGGGTCGGAGGGGCCGAAGGGCCGAAAAGCCGAAATGCCGCAAGACACAGTAGGCTTAGTAGACCTGGTAGGCTCTCATGCG
The DNA here is from genome assembly GCA_027972325.1 of Paratrimastix pyriformis. NCBI lineage: Eukaryota > Preaxostyla > Paratrimastigidae > Paratrimastix > Paratrimastix pyriformis. The sequence goes on along the minus strand of JAPMOS010000081.1, from coordinate 135,564 downwards.
CCTGTGGCGCCCAGGCTGCGTCCGGCCCCACCTTCAGGTGCGATCGTTGTCCGGACAACACTGTTGCGAAAATGTTGCGAAATCGTTGCGAAATCGGTGCGACACATGGTAGCGCTCTCTGGCCCCCTGCCCTTGAAGCTTAGCTTAGCCCACCACCGCCCGAACCCGCTTGGAGACCCGAAGCACAATGGCCCGCCCGGTCAAGGTTGGCGATCCCCCTCTGATGTATGCCCCTACCATCCCGGTCTTGCGACGGGTTCTCTCGGGTGCTGGTCCACGGTGACCTGGACCGCTCGGACAGCTGGCCGGACCCCACTCCAACAACACGGTGCGCCCTCCAGGATTGAATGATGATGATTGAATGATGATGATTGAACGATGATTGGATGATTGGAGGATTGGATGCTGATGCTGCTGCTGATGCTGATGATGCTGATGCTGATGCTGATGCTGAGATGCTGTTGCTGCTGCTGCTGCTAGCTCGGAGGCCAAGATGATACGGACCGGGCACAACCTCCACGGTTTCGGTCCCTGTGCTCACATCGGTCCCGCCCAGTGTGACCTCCAATGTGTGGTCGCCGGCCTGGGTTGGGCTGATCACCGCCACAAAGCCATCCTCCTCGCTGCACGACCAGCTGGGCGTCACGGCAGCCCCGCTCCACGCCAGCGCCACCGTGGTGCCCGCAGTGGGGGCCGTGCAGGCGAGCACGTTGCTGCAGCCATCACGCACCGTGGTGGTGATGGTCAGGGGCTGTCCGGCCGTCAGGCTGGTGGCCGAGACGGTGTAGGTCGTCTCCAAGGGGCTGAGGATGCCTGTAAATCGCCGAACAAGAAGGAGCAGGGGTAATCCGGGGTCAATGATCAGCTGGCTGAGGGAGCCATTGGAGGAGGTCTGAATGGTGTGGGGAAGGAATGCGAGAGGAAATCTGTTTCCCAAAGGATCGACAAAGCAGAGAGGGACGTGGTCAATGGAAGAGGTTGACAAAGAGGGACGAAAATGTGTGTGTCGTGTCAAGAAGGAACGAAGTAACGGGAAAATAAAACAAAAACCAGAGAGGTAGAAGAGACAGCACGAATGTCTGTGTGTGGTGGTCAGGGGCGTTGGCATAACTGAAGAAGAGGAGATCATGATTGGACTCTGAGGGGGCCAGACCGATGGAGATCGGGACGTTGACCGGAACGACAAGGCTCGCCTGGCCCACGGAGGCCGAACCCCGTTTGACAATGAGCGAGGCGCTGCCCACGGCTCGGGGCACGAAACTGCCGCGGAAATCGGAGCTCGCGCAGTCCCAGGCAAGGTCGGTTGGGGTGGCCCCGTTCCAGGTGAGCGTGAAGGGTGTACTGGCGGAAAAGAACACAAGAAGGAATAGAGAAAATGATGGTTGGATGAGGATGATCTGATGTTTGGAGGGGGTGGCCCCGTACAAAAATCAATAAATTCAAATATATTGAAAAAAATATTTCAAAATAAAATGACCAACGAATGGAAGACTGGATGATGATGAAACGGGATCCTGTTTGCTGGGGATGTCCGAAGACAGGACATGGAACAAGACACCAACTGGACACCCGAGCGACCAGAGGGGAGGCGGACCTGGCGGTGGTGGGGGTGCATGCGACGGGGTTCGAGTATGTGTCCTTGGCGGTGATGGTCAGGGTGTAGGCCGTGCAGGCCGTGCCGCTCGATGGGGCCGTCAGGATGGAAGTCAAGGCCACAATGGCGCCTGCGGATGGAGCGATTGGATGATTTATCGGGAAGATGGTGATACCCCCCAGGCGGAAGAATGATGGCGATGATGATGATTGGATGATGATTGGATGATGATTGGATGATGATTGGATGATGATTGGATGATGGCGATGGTCACAGGCGGTGGATGGGTCTGGACAGACTCGGAGTGACGGTAAGACATGTTGTGGAAATCGCACCGCCGCTGCTCACGGAGGCTGTCACGGTATGCGGCCCGGCCACGGTTGGGGTCCACATGGCCAGGAATTTGGGCTGCCCCGGCCACACCAACAATCGGCAGGAGTGAGCAAAACAAGCTCAACATGCCAAGTTCGGGCCGGTGGCGACCCGACCCGCCACGGCAGTCAAAGACCACCAAAACCTCCCCAACCTCCTCCCCAAAAGAAGCTGCGGGCGCAGCTGCAGATCGTGGCGTTCTCGGGGCAGTGAATGAGATCGTCATCATCATCATCAAACAATCATCATCCAATCATCATCATCATCCAATCAGCATCATCATCATCATCATCATCATCATCATCATCATCATCATCATCATCATCATCATCATCATCATCATCATCATCATCATCATCATCATCATCATCATCATCATCATCATCATCATCATCATCATCATCATCATCATCATCATCATCATCATCCAATCATCATCCAATCATCATCATCCAATCATCATCATCCAATCATCATCATCATGACCACCATCATCATCCAATCATCATCATCCAACCATCATCATCCAATCATCCAATCATCCAGCATACCACTCATCATCATCATCATCATCATCCATCATACCAATCATCACAATCAGCATCATCTCATCATCCCATCACAAGACGCTGAGCCAGAGCAGCAGACAGACCGTGGCGTCCTCGGAGCAGTCGAAAGTTACTGCCATACTGGGAGTGCTCCCGTCCCACAGCAGCGTCATGGCGGTGCCTTTGTTGGCCGCCGAGCAGGCGAGTTCGTTATTGCAGGCATCTCGGAGGGTCGCCGTGAGGACTAGCTGGGTGCCCGCCGGGACCGAGGTGGCGCTGAGTGAGTAACTCGATGTAGAGCCAGTCAGGGTGCCTGGAGGAGGAGGAGGAGGAGGAGGAGGTGGTGGTGGTGGTGGTGGTGGAGAGGTGATTTCAAATTTCAAGGGTGATACCCCCACATCAAGACCATTCCCCGAACCTCTGTCTTGTGTCTCCCCGGGTCCGGGTACAGACCAATGGACACGGTGACACTCCTGGGTGCATTCCCGCCCCCGGCCACCCCGACGGTGTTGCCAAGCCTGGTTACGTCGAGCGCGTGGCCCCCGATTGTCTGTGGGGTCAGTCGGGCCGTCCAGGTGTTGCCCCCGGGGCAAGACCAGCTCAGGCCCGTCGGGGCAGCGCTGTCCCAGGTGACGGCGAACGCGGTGGTGGGGGTCGAACAGGCGACGGCGTTGCCGTAAGCATCCTGCCATGGGGGCAAAGTGGGTATCGAGAATAAAAACATCGATAATTGGATGATGATGATGATGATGATGATGATGATGATCTGGATGATGATGATGATGATGATGATGATGATGATGATGATGATGATGATGATGATGATGATGATGATGATGATGATGATGATGATGATGATGATGATGATGATGATGATGATGATGATGATGATCGGGTGATGATGATGATTTGATGATGATTTGATGATGATTTGATGATGATTGGATGATGATTGGATGATGATGATGACGATGCTGGCGATGATGATTGGATGATGATGATGAGGGGGTGGTGGGTGGGGTGGGGAGACCGGATGGAGCGGACCTTGACTAAGATCGACACGAGGTATGCCTGACAGGCGATGGCCGTGGGCTGGAAACCCGAAAAGGCGCTCGTTTCGGCGGCCGGCAGCCCTGTTGTGGTGTCATGATGGTATGTGTCAGTGGTTTTCGAAGAGCTCGTCCCACCACCATCCAACCACCACCCTTCCACCAACCACCATCACCACCACCCATCCGCACACCACACCACCCACTCAACGACAGACCGGCCACAATGTTCACGGACAGGGCGGCCTGCGACGCGGCCGTTCCCGAGACTTTCAACCCGACCGTGTATGTGCCGACCAGGTGGGATTGCGTGAAGGAGGTCTGGAAATGCGAGTCGGGGGTGCAGCTCCAGGTGTTGCCCGTGACGGCGGCCCCTTCCCAGGTCGCGACGAATGGGTTGGAGGCCTGCGTAGATGTGAAGGTAGGGGATGTGTATGGTGGAAGCAAAGACGAATGAGTTGGAGGTCTGCGTAGAAGGTGATGGTGGTGGTGGTGGTGGTGGTGGTGGTGGTGGTGGTGGTGGTGGTGGTGGTGGTGGTGGTGGTGGTGGTGGTGGTGGTGGTGGTGGTGGTGGTGATGGTGATGATGATGATGATGATGATGATGATTGGATGAAGATGATTGGATGAAGATGATGGATGATGATGATGATGATGATGATGATGATGATGATGATGATGATGATGATCGGATGATGATCGGATGATGATCGGATGATGATCGGATGATGATGATTGGATGATGTTGATGACGCAGATGGTGGTGACACAAACATGACACGCGCCTGACATGAGCAGACCAAAATGGCGCTGGTGCACAGGACGCGGTTCCCGTACACATCAGCACCGTCCACGGTCAGCACGTACGGATCGTCAGCCGTGATGCTCGCAGGTCCGGTATACGTGCATCGCAAGGCAGACACCGCCGCTGGGTGACGAGTGGAAACGAAGGAAAAACCGAGTGAATGAGCGAAGGTTGGGTGAATGACAGTGCCCATCATTGCTGTCATGCTGATGCAGGTCAGGGGGTATGCGATGACACAATGATTTAATCTTCATCACCCCCGTCATGACCACCCACCCCGTCACGACCCACCCCCAGCCGAGCGGCTGACTGATCATCATGCTCTCACCCCGCCAAGACTCCACCACCACACGCGGTCCCTTGGATGGTGAAAACGGCGCCGGTTCCAGCTGGACATTGATGTGATCTGTCCGATCCACACACCACGAGCAATTTCAGACCTGGGTCCACGGTCACACTGATAGCCGACTGGGCCGTCTGCAGGGTGCCGGACACCTTCAGGTTGATGGGGAACGTGCCGGCTGTCTGGGGCTGCCCCGTGGCCAGGTAGCTGGGACCCGAGCAGCTCCAGGTAAACCCCGAGGTCAGCGCGATGCCCGACCAGAGGATGGTGAACAGTGAGGCCGCCTGGGGGGGGGGGGGGGGGGGGGAGTATGATGAATGCTTGGATGATTGGAAGAAGGGATGATTGGATGATGAATGATTGGATGATTGGAAGAAGGGATGATTGGAAGAAGGGATGATTGGATGATGATGATGGATGATTGGATGATGCTGATGATTGGATGATGATGATGACTGGATGATGCCTGGATGATGATTGGATGATGATTGGATGATGATTGGATGATGATTGGATGATAATTGGATGAGATGAAGAAGGCGGCAGGCAAACATGAATTTGCGCATCTGGGGCCCAGGTCGGACCTGCGAAGCACTGGCACAAGGCACATTGTTCCCATAGCCGTCGCCCGCGATGACCGTCAGGGTGTACGTCGTGCCGGCAGTGACGGGGTTGGGGGCCCCGCTGAACGAAACAGCCGTCGCAGAAGCAGCGGCTATGGAGGAGAGAGGAGGGATGACAAGGAGGCACCTCATCCACGAGAAGGAAAAAGAGTCAAAGAAGAACAGGACGCAGGCAAAACAGGCATGATTCAACAACTGAGGCTCCGACTCCAGGACAACAGCAACATCAAAAGGGACTCCAACACGACCAAACAGATGTCAACCCGCACTGGCGGGCGGACCATGAAGCACCTCGAAGAACGACACCCAGGCAGAGAAAAAAAAAGCGAACCGCACGGCCTCGAAAGACAGGCAACAAAACCAGTGACACAACCGAACTGCACGGTCTCGAAAGACAGTGACACAACCAAACTGACGGTCTCGAAAGACAGGCAACAAAACCAGCGACACAACCAAACTGCACGCCCTCGAAAGACAGGCAACAAAACCAGTGACACAACCGAACTGCACGGCCTCGAAAGACAGGCAACAAAACCAGCGACACAACCGAACTGCACGGCCTCGAAAGACAGTGACACAACCAAACTGACGGCCTCAAAGACAGGCAACAAAACCAGCGACACAACCGAACTGCACGGCCTCGAAAGACAGTGACACAACCGAACCGCACGGCCTCGAAAGACAGGCAACAAAACCAGCGACACAACCAAACTGCACCGGCGGGCGGACCATGAACCACCGTGAATGATGTCGTCCCCGAGTCGGAGATCTCCATCGTGCCGATCTTGGCCCGAGAGACATAGGTGCCGGCCAGCTTTGGGGTCAGGTTCACCAGGTAATACGTTCCCGAGCAGCCGGTACAGGTGGCGGACTTGACCTCCGGGCCGTTGATGGAACCCTTGTAGGTGTTCAGGGCTCCGCCGACAAGCCCGACACAGGTGGCCTGCGCGGGGTGCGAGTGCGAGGCATGAGAAATGATTGAATGATGATGAAGAGGATGCCGATTGGATGATGATGATGATGATGATGATGATGATGATGATGATGATGATGATGATGATGATGATGACTGGATGATGATGACTGGATGATGATGATGATGATGATGATGATGATGATGATGATGATTGGATGATGATTGGATGATGATTGGATGATGATTGGATGATGATTGGATGATGATTGGATGATGATGATGATGATGATTGGATGATGATTGGATGATGATGATGATGATTGGATGATGATGATGATGATGCTGACGCTGATGCTGATGATGATGATGCTGATGATGACTGGATGATGATGATGGTGAGGCGACATTCGTCGAGAACCCTGCGGAGATACCCCCAGGGTTCCATGCTCCTCTACGGTTTGGTCATCAGCACCCCACGCCTGGAGACGGCACTCAAGATTCAGCGCTTCCAGGAGGCCCGCCGCTCATATGTTGGCCGCGACTTTCAAAACTTGCAGATAATCGCAGGCGCCCCCGCTGCTCCTTGTTCCAGTCTCCCCCACACACACACACACACACACACACACACACACGGACCAGGTTGGACCAGGTGTCGCGCGCCACGATCTTGATCTGGACCTGGGTCCCGGCGGTGAACGTGCCCGTCGGCCAAATGGCGGTCGAGACGGAAGCGGCACCCGCAGCTGACAGGGGCGGAGTCAAGAAAAGAAAGGGATGATGAGGCGGTGAGCCGGCGAATGGGTTTCCTTGCGCAAGATCTGCAGCCATTATTCACGGAGCACCGTTTCTCGTGACTGAGTTTATTTGCTGATGGTGTGACCTCTCAACAGACCCGCCGACACGGTGAAGGCGTCAGTGGCCGGGGACCCGGGGATGTCAATCCCCTCAAACATCACGCGAACAGTGTATATCCCCGCCACGGTGGTTGAGAACTGGTACTGGAGATAGTTCCCGCCGGAACACGAAACCGTCGCAGGAAAGGTGTCAGAACCCAACGTGACGGTCGATGTGAAGTGGTTGAGCAGTGTGGAACTGGTGCAGCTCTGGACCGTGCCCTCCTCTGGTGGAAGGAACCCGGGGGGATGACGGGAGAAATGAAGTGACTGGCAGACGGTTGCGCATACGTCCGGACCACGTCCAGGTGTACCCCGGCAACTGCGTACCCGAGGGCATGGTCACCGATGCCCAACTAGCCGAAGTTGAATCGGGGTAGAGACGCATCACAGTAGGCGATCCCATGAGTTCGGTTCCCAAGTATTGCACATGAATCTCATAGGTCATCGACAAGACATAATCGGTCGTAGAATAAACTTCATATTGGCTCCCGGAGGATCTCACGTAAAGAGAGGCATTGAGCATGTTGATGGCATATGCGGCGAAGTTGTACACGTCGTTGGGGCTCAGGGCATTCCCAGATGAATCTCGAGCCGTAAAATAAAAATGTATTTCGTCGCCCCCGTGGTGTGTAGTGGGGATGTTCGCGGGAGTGGTCGCGGGATCCACAGTGCCGGAAAACGCTCGCGAAACACAACATAAAAACAAGAGCGAAAATGCGAGCCACATACTGGCGCGCAGGCCGTCACAACGTCCCACGTTGGTTGGATTTGCAGAGATAGCGTGAAGTGCAGGGGGCTTGAGAGACCAAAACCGGAATTTTCAAGTCTTTTTTCGGCTCATGGTCATCAACATTCGGGGAAAAATAGCAGGGGGCAAAACATGTTGCACAAGTTGTTTTTCTGGATTCCCTAATTTCGGTTTTATGAGTTCGGGTTCATACATCACACTTTGATTCACGCGTTGTTCAGTCCCGTTTGTGCTGTGGAATTGATACAGACCCGCCGACACAGTGAAGGCGTTCGTGGCCGGTGACCCAGGGATGTCGATCCCCTCGTACATCACGCGGACAGTGTATGTCCCCACCACTGTCGCTGTGAAATCATACTCGATGTACTCATCGCTGTAACAAGAAACCGTGGCAGGGAAGGTATTGGCACCCAATGAAATGGTCGAAGTAAAGTGGTTGATCAACGTCGGGCTGCAACCCTGGTCGGTGGTCGCGCCTGGAGAAACGAATGTCTGATGGAAGGCAGCCGAAGAAAATGGCAGACTGTTTTTCATATGTCCGGGCCATATCCAAGTGGAACCGGCCGGCTGTGTCCCCGAAGGCATGGTCGCCGAAGCCCAGCTGGCAGCCGTCACATCCGAGAAAAGCCGCATCTCCGTTGGCGACCCCGCGAGGTCTTGGCCATTGTACTTCACACGGATCACATAGGTTGGAGCAAGCAAATAATTGCTCCCCGAGGTCACCTTGTACAGGCCCGAGGAGGCTGCGACGTTCAGGGATCCGATGTACCCCGTGAGCATGTTTTGGGCGGTCGCGGCAAAGTTGCCGGCTTCTGAAGAGGTGGCAGTCACAGGATTCCCCGAGGAATCACGGGCAGTAAAAGAAAAGTTGATCTTTGTGTTGACGGTGTGGGTTGCCGGAATGTTAGCCGAAGTCTGGTCCGGATCAATACTGGCGCCAAAGACGATGGAGAATCCGAGAAATAATGTCAAATGCCATGCTGTTCGCATGGAAATGCCCCGTCTGGACCGATCCACGTGAAAAGAGGGCGGAGAGAATAGCGTGTTCAACCTCGACGGCACGCAGACTGCAGCTGAAATTGAATTCTTTCAGGGAGCGGGCATTCTCCTGTCATCGCATGCCGCACGGATTCGCAGGGTCCTGCGAATTTCTTGGTCTGACTTCTTGGTTTATCGTTCCTGATCGGCGGCTCGGACTTCGTTCCAGCGGTCCGCTTGGCCGCTGCCTCGCTCAGCAGCCTCCCACTCGCCCTTGGGTGTTCCGTCCAAGTAGCCGAGCGGTATGGATGGATTCCCCCTCGCCGCCTTGCCGGTGCTGGCATGTCGAGCGACCCACTGGTTCGCCGGTAGGCGGGGTGTCTGGAGCGCGACCTCGTCCAGGTGGGCCGGGCAGTAGCGCAGCACCACCCGGCGATCCTTCAGGAGCTTCCGCGATTTTGCCTGATTTCGCTCCACGTCCCTCCACGCGGGCCACACCCCCGCAATGGCCCCCTCGCTGAGGAGGATGTAGTTTGCCTGCTGGTCTGCCTGCTCCTCCTCCAGGAGTGGGCCATGCTCACCCCCATCAGTTCCGCCAGGCCGTTCGATAGGCCCATCGCCGCTCCTAGGGTCGTCCCGGTCCGTTCTCGGGGCATGCCCCGCCATTCTGTCTGGCCGCGCTGCGTACCATCGTCCCGTCCGACCGCGTCGGCTGGTGCCTCTCCGAGGTATTCGCCATGCCGCTGGCAAGAACAGCTTTTGGGCGTGGACCCGGCGGTCCTCCAACAGCATCTTCTCCTCTCCTCCGCTTGAAGGCGAAGCGCCGCTCGATGCCGGTGCCCACCCGTTCACCCAGCCCGCGCTTTCAAGAAGAAGCCGAGCGGGTGAACCAGCCGACCCCCTTAGTGTACCTAAGGTTTTGAAAAATTAGAAATTTTGACAGGGTTGTGCCCGCCGTTATGCCGGTTTGAGGGGCCGCGAACGAAAATCTCACTTGACGTTCGGACGTCCCAGTGGTCTTCTTCAACAGACACAAGGTGAAATTGATCCTCAGTGATCGAGTCCGACTGCGACAACACAAGAGGGTCGATCAGGAAGCGGCTCGGGTGGTTCGTGGGGAAGCCCAAACACCCTCGGTACGTTGAGGGAAGGCCCCCTTTCTTCATTATTACGAGACAAGACCATTGACTTCCCGGCCCCCGGGGGTCGTCCGAAGGGTGTGTCTCCTGGCCGACTGCCCCCAGGTCGTCGCAGTCACTGGAGGCTCGGTGCCCCGGGGAAGCCCGGCCGCCCTTCCTGGCTGGCCCGGCCCTCGCCTCCCCTGTCCTGTTTTTGCACCCCCTGCCCCATCACCATCACCACGTTCGGGTTCGCGGAGGGTGTGATGGGCCACTGACCCTTCGGATGCGAACCCTCGATGGGGGCGATCCGGAGCGGGCCGCCTCTTTCAACCGGCACCCTCGCGCCCCGAGATCCTGCCGGGGAGGTGGGTGTCCGGGGGGTCTCATGATGGATCAGGAAACGCGACACCCTTGCGTTCGACCCACCACACCTCCTCCCCCCTCGCCCCCCTCGCCCCCCTGGCCCCCGTTGACCTGACGGCTGCATCTCCCCATCCCCCTCCCCGTGTGGTGCCACCATCCCCCCGACCCCACTGGAAGGGAACCCGAGATACCAGTGTGTAGCCCCCCTCAGCCTCGTCATACTGCGCGAATTGGATTGGGCCTTCGGTGGACATGTTAGGAACAATCTACGTGTTCGAAATCGCCGAATGTGTCAAAAACGGGAAAAACACACCCACTCGATCTTCTAGAAATTTGAGAATTTGAAAATGCCGTTCCCGTCTATGTAACCCCTTGGACAATCTTCACTATCTCCAACTTCCGTTCACTTTCTGCTTGGCGAGCCTTTCTGGGATGAGGCTCGCCGTGCTGTTATTTTTGTGTCTTTTTTCTCGAGCCTTTTCAGCCTTGGATCCCACGAAAACTTCTGCGAATATTCCCGCCACGCACCCCGCCAATACCTGGCTCACTTTTTACTTTACGCCCCGTGATTCATCTGGGAATGCAATTAGTGCTAATGAGGCTTCCTACATTCACGCATATTACACGAATATGCTGAATTGTGGAAGTACGGATTTTTCTGTGAGTTCATCTGGTGGTCAATATGCGGTTTCTTCGCCAGCGACCGTTGTCTTGTCGGTGACCTATATGATCCACGTTCAATACAAGGGGACCGAACTCGCTGGGTCACCCTCCGAGGTGCGTCTCTTTAGCCCTGCCACTGGAGCGAGTTGGGCCTCAGTGTCGTCAATGCCCTCGGGGACGCATGCCCCTGGTTACACATGGACCTGGTCCGGGACTATGCGCAATTGTCTGTCTTGCCGGGGTTATTCACACTCGCGTCCGATTTCATTCGTACAGACAACAATGCTCCCCAAACCTGTTGCAACCTCCAGGCCGGCCAGTTCACGGCCACCTTCACCTCGGCGACCAACGTCCTCTACGCCACGGTCTCATGCCAGTCGGGCAGTCTCAAGTACCAGTTCTCCACCACCGTGGCGGGGATATACACTGTTCGCGTCATGTTTCAGGGGGCCGACCTGAGCGGGTCCCCGGCCGTCAATGCCATCACCGTCACACCGGGTCTGCTATATGGGCCGATTGGCTGGGGAGGGGAGGGGATCAATCGCCCGTGGGTGAGAGCCACGTTTTTTTTTTTTTTTTTGGGTAGGGTGGGCTATCCCTGGGGTGATCGCCGCTCTTCCAAGTTGTGTTGTGATGCACCAACGCGAGACCTGCCAATCTCCCGGTTCACCCCCCGACTGTTGGGCTGATTGGCTGAGGGGGGTAGCATGGGGGGGGGGGGGGGGGGGGGGGGGGGTACTCTCTCTCGATCCCGCACACAGTCCGTCCCTCTGATTCATTCGGCATTCCCCGCCCGGGCAGTCACACGCTCTCTTGCCGGCACCCTTCCTGTCCGGTTGATTAATCCCTTCGCTATGGACACCCGCGCACGCACACAGTCCTTCACCTTCCCTCTGATTCATTCGGCATTCCCCGCCCGGGCAGTCACACGCTCTCTTGCCGGCACCCTTCCTGTCCCGTTGATCAATCCCTTCGCTATAGACACCCGCGCACGCACACAGTCCTTCACTCTTCTCTTTTTTACTGCGCCATTCTTCGGCCTGGCAGGCTCGCTCTCTGCCGGCACCTCGACCGCCGTTTGGCCAACGGACACCGTCACGGCCGGGACCCAGGTCCAGATCAAGGTCGAGGCACACGATGGCTGGTCGAACGTGGTCCGTCCCCCACACCACCCACCCTCCCCACACCCACACAGGCAATCATCCAATCATCACCATCATCAGCATCATCAACAGCATCATCATCATCATCATCATCATCATCATCAGCATCATCATCAGCATTCACCATCATCAGCGTCATCATCATCCAGCATCAGCATCAACATCAACATCAGCATCAACATCAGCATCATCATCATCATCATCATCTCCTCAGACGACGGGCCCGAGTGAAGCGATCCTCATCCTCGTCCTTGGGGCTCTTCCGACACTCCCGCCCACGCACTCCCATCGCCACCCACGCCCTCCCATTCTCCACTTACCCGCACGCCCACCTCTCTCCCCGTCCCCCCCCCACCAACCCCCACAGCTCACCTGCGCCAGCCTTCTCGGTGGCGCCTGAGCACCTACTCCGGCACCATCACCCAGTCGCCCACCGGGGCCGTGACCACCGCCACCTGCGGCTCATGCCTGGGTTCGTACTACCTGCTGGTCTTCGCCCCGACCCTGGCCGGCACGTACACCTCGCGGGCCATGATTGGCGCGACGGAGATTTCGGGGTCGGGCGGCTCCTCGTTTGTGGTCGGGCCGGGTCTGTCGCCGGCGGCTGGCCCTACCACCCCCCCCAGCCCAGCCCCCAGCCCCCAGCCCCCAGCCCCAGCCCCAGCCCCAGCCCCAGCCCCAGCCCCAGCCCCAGCCCCAGCCCCAGCCCCAGCCCCAGCCCCAGCTCCAGCCCCAGCCAAGCCCAAGCCCAAGCCCCTTGCCACTGTGGTCTGCCAATGGCTGGGCCTCCGCTCGCCCGCCGGCTGCAGCCAACGTGTTTCAACCGGTTTCGTTTGACATCCATCCATCCATTGGCTCGCTCATCCATGCATCATTCATCACCAGCAAAACCACAGCGGGGGGGGGGGGGGGGGGGGGGGGGGGTTGATCGGAGTGTCAGGGGTTGCAATGTCAGGCAGTCAAAGACCCTGCTTCGTCCTCTGCCCCTGCCCATCCTCCCCCTGCCCATCCTCCCCTGCCCATCCTCCTCTTCCTCCTCCATCACCTCACCTGTCTGTCCATCCTCCCCCTGCCCATCACCCATCATCCCCCTGCCCATCACCCATCATCCCCCTGCCCTTCCTCCCCTGCCCATCCTCCTCTTCCGTCTCCATCACCTCACCTGTCTGTGGCCCCGCCCCGCCCCGGCGACGCGTTGAGCACGACACACTCATCATTCATCATTGTCATGTTTCCTTCCCCCCCACCCCCCACCCCCACCCACCGACTCTCCCCACCCCCCACCCCAGCCGCTGCCCATTACGGTGCTGTTTCCTTCAGCGGGGCCCCCAGCCCCGTCACGGCCGGTTCGACGTACACCCTGACGATTGTCGTCAATGACATCTACGGGAACAATGTGCCATGCGCCAGCCCCGCCCAGGTCTGACTTGCTGGGATCAGCATCAGCCTCAACATCAGCATCAACCAGTCCTCATTTTCACCATCCAATCATCATCATCATCATTCGCCTCCGCCTCCGCCTCCGCCTCCGCCTCTCAACTTCAGCATCCGCGTCATCATCAACCCACTGAATTCGGTTGTATGTACACACCCCTTCCCCTCCACCCCCAGGCGGCCTCACTGTTCACCATCCTCTGGTCGGGCATCGCACTGACCTCGGGTTTCACGTGGAGCTGCTCGGGTCCCAGCTACCTGGCCACGGGGCAGCCCCAGACAGCCGGCACGTTCCCCATCAACCTGAAGGTGTCCGGCACCCTGCAGACGGCCCAGTCGGCCATCAGCCTCACTGTGGACCCCGGTCTGGAGGCCCAGATCTCATCATCTCATCTGCCTCTCGTTCCCGCCCACCGCCCGCCCCCAAGCCGCTGCAGCCGGCGAAATGCGCATCCAACCATCATCATTGTCAGCAGCAGCAGCAGCAGCAGCAGCAGCAGCCAGCATCCAAGCGTCATCAGCATCAGCATCAGCATCAGCATCAGCATCATCATCCAGTCATCATCCCGATCATCATCATCATCATCATCATCACCCAGACATCATCATCATCCAATCATCATCATCATCCAATCATCATCATCATCATCATCATCATCATCATCATCATCATCATCATCATCATCATCATCATCATCATCATCATCATCATCATCATCATCATCATCATCATCATCATCATCATCATCATCATCATCATCATCATCATCATCATCATCATCATCATCATCATCATCATCATCATCATCATCATCCAATCATCCAATCATCCAATCATCCAATCATCATCTAATTATCATCCGATCATCATCATCATCATCATCATCATCATCATCATCATCATCATCATCATCATCATCCAGTCATCATCCAGTCATCATCCAGTCATCATCATCATCATCATCATCATCATCATCATCATCATCATCATCATCATCATCATCATCATCATCATCATCATCATCATCATCATCATCATCATCATCATCATCATCATCATCATCATCATCATCATCATCATCATCATCATCATCATCATCATCATCATCATCATCATCATCATCATCATCATCATCATCAGTCATCATCATCATCATCATCCAGTCATCATCATCATCATCATCATCATCATCATCATCATCATCATCATCATCATCATCATCATCCATCATCCATCATTCATCATTCATCCAGTCATCATCCAATCATCCAGTCATCATCCAATCATCCAATCATCATCCAATCATCATCCAATCATCATCCAATCATCATCATCATCATCACCTTCACCTCCTTCACCTCCTTCTCCTTCCCGACCTCCAGCTGCCGCCGATGCAACCAAGTGTACCTTCTCGGGACCGTCCAGCATTGCGGCCGGCGATCCGTTCCCCCTGACCGTGGCAGGGTTTGACGCCTACGGGAACAGCATCCCGTGCACCCCCGCCGCACTGGTCCGTCTTGTGTCGATTCGATGGAGCTCATCATGAATTGATCGTGAATGTGTCGATTCGATGGCCATCATCATCAATGTGTCGGTGTCCATGTCCATCCTCATGAATTTGTGGTGAATGTGTCGATTCGTTGGAATCATCATCAATGTGTCGGTGTCCATGTCCATCCTCATGAATTGATCGTGAATGTGTCGATTCGTTGGAATCATCATCAATGTGTCGGTGTCCATGTCCATCCTCATGAATTTGTGGTGAATGTGTCGATTCGATGGCCATCATCATCAATCAATGTGTCGGTGTCCATGTCCATCCTCATGAATTCATGGTGAATGTGTCGATTCGATGGCCATCATCATCAATCAATGTGTCGGTGTCCATGTCCATCATTCTGAATTCATCACATCATCATTCATTCATGAATGTGTCGACCCGATGGACCATTAATATGTCGGTGCCCATGTCGGTGACACCGACTCATCAATGGACCCACTCTTCCATCCAAGCGCTCTGCCCACCGTTTGATGTAACGCTTCCCTCCCCGTGTCTCCTCTTCTGCAGCTGCTCCCCTTCATTCTCTGTCCACCCACCATCCCCGCCACACAACCACAGGCCTCCAACCCCTTCGCGGCCACCTGGGCAGGCGTCGACGTCACGGGCAACACCTGGAGCTGCACGACCACCGACACGCCCGCCTTGTTTAAGACCTCATTCACGCAAGCATACCTGGCTGGGTCGTACGCTGTGCGAGTGAAAGTCTCGGGGACGTTCGCCACACAGGGCGCGTTGGCTGTGGCCATTGTGCCCGGTCCGTTTGATCATCCAATCATCAACACCATCATCACCCGCCCACCCATCCCTCCCTCCATCCATCCATCCATCCACCCAACCACCCAGATTGGATGATGATTGGATGATGATGATGTTGTTGTTGGTGGTGGTGTTGTTGTTGTTGGTGGTGGTGGTGTTGTTGTGTTGTTGTTGTTGTTGTTGTTGTTGTTGTTGTTGTTGTTGTTGTTGTTGTTGTTGTTGGTGCTGGTGTTGCTGGTGCTGCTGCTGCTGCTGCTGCTGCTGCTGCTGCTGCTGATATAGATGAGGTTGTTGTTGATTGATTGATGATGCTGATGATTGGATGATGATTGGGTGATGATTGGGTGATGCTGATGATGATGATGTTGATGATGATGATACTCACAGCCCTGTTGTGCCACTTATGGCCCCTTGGGTTCATTTGCGAGACATCTTGTGCGCATCCCCCTCCCCCACACACACCATCATGATGTTGCTATTGATGCTGACTCACCCTGTGAACTACCTTTCTGGGCTGCACCACACAGGGCCCCCGGACGCGGCCTCGAGTGCCTTCATGAGCTTCCAACCGACAGCCATCGCCTGCCAGTCATACATCCTGTCCATCTCGGCAATGGTTCGTCCCCCACCCCTCTTGCCAGTGGGGTGGATGGGAGTCGGGGGGGGCAATCCCAGCATCAGCATCAGCATCAGCATCAGCATCAGCATCAGCATCAGCATCAGCATCAGCATCCTCATCATCCATTCATCCATTCATCCATTCATCCATTCATCCATTCATCCATTCATCCATTCATCCATTCATCCATTCATCCATTCATCCATTCATCCATTCATCCATTCATCCATTCATCCATTCACGCCATTATCTCATCATCACCCAGCCATCATCGGCATCATCCAATCATCATCATCATCATCATCATCATCCGATCATCATCATCCGATCATCATCATCCGATCATCATCATCAATCATCCCCCACCCTCTGTCTCTGTCTCTGTGTGGTGTCCAAGGATGCTTACGGCAACGTCGTCGCCTGCACCGCCTCCTCCACCGTCTTCACGGTCACCTGGGCCGGGACCACCCCGACCGGCCTTGCCTGGAACTGCCCCGGGGGCAACATTTGGACAGCCCGATTTACCCCGCAGACACCGGGTGTCTTTGCGCTTGACGTGACCCGACTTGGAAATACGGTCGGCGAGGCCGGTGGTGGCAGTGTACCCAAGAGTGTCACCGTGGCCAACGGTCTGCGGAGTGAAGGGAGTGTGACGGGCTGGGAATTTGAGTGGGTTTCGATGGTGGGGGGACCTTCGTGTCTTCTTTTGCTTTTTTTGTTTTGATCGAAATCGCACTCAGAATTTTCGGAGGGCGAGTGAGGGAAACCGCAGCTCCACGGCAGGGTCAAGATTACTCTCGTATTTAAAATGACCTCATATGCAAGAGGCCCACACACACACACCCCCCAGAAGCGCACTTTTTTTTTTTTTTATTTGGACTTGACTTGAGAATACGGTCGTGGAGGTCAGCAGTGTGCCCAAGAGTGTCACCGTGGCCAACGGTCTGCCGCCGGGCGGAGCGAAGGCCGAAGGAGGGGCCGGAGGGTGGCTGATCTATGGAGTGGCGCCTTGCGTGCTTTGATATATATCAGACACATTCGGAAATGTGCCTCAACATAGATCGCTGTCCTGGCAGACCACTGGGTTGCGCGGCGCGGTGTCTCCTCTCATTTCGACATTTCGTCTCATTTTTTTTTTGACATTGTGTGTGGTGGATGGGACCTGACCTGTCCTTTTTCCGCCTGTTTTGTGCTCTGTCTCTCCCTCTCCCTCTCCCTCTCCCATCCCGTCCCATCTCACCCCGTCCCCATCTCCCATTTCTGGGTGTCCAAGGCGCCCCGACTGCCGCCAAGTCGAGCTACGTCATCAGCGACACCAGCCTCGTGGCAGGCAGCCAGTTCCTTCTGACGGCCACACTGCATGATGCCTGCAATAACCTCATTGCCTGCACGGAGGCGAACAAGGCCGGGGCAGTGAGTGCCAAGTGGGACGGGAGCGCGCCCACGGGGCTGGCATGGAGCTGCTCGGGGGATTCGACGGTCTGGATGTTGGGATGGGCATGATGATTGGATGATGAATGATGAATGATGAAGATGATTGGATGATGATTGGACGATGATTGGGATGATGATTGGAGCTGCTCGGGGGATACGACGGTCTGTGGATTTTGGGTTGGGCTTGATGATGACGATGAATGATGAATGATGAAGATGATTGGATGATGATTGGGACGATGATTGGATGATGATTGGATGATGCTGAGTCGGGTCTGCTGGTGGGAGTGGGGGAATCCTCCTTTTCTTCATCCCCAACGCAACGCGAACTGCTCTTGGGGTTGGCTGGTGGTGGTGGTGAGCAGGAATTTCATGCCATCTGGTACCCCACGGTGGCCGGGTCACATACTTTGGCGCCATCGGTGGGGGGCACCGCCCTCTCGCCCGCATCGTACACCGTCACCGTCACCCCGGGTCCGTCACCGACTTGTGCTCAGCATCGGCATTGTCGCCATCCAATCCAATCAGACAATCATCCAATCATCCAATCATCGTCAGTCATCAGTCAGTCATCAGTCATCAGTCATCAGTCATCACCGCCATCAGCATCAGCATCAACATCAGCATCAACATCAGCATCAGCATCAGCATCAGCATCATCATCATCATCATCATCATCATCATCATCCACTCATCCATCTTCCCATCATCCCCTCATCCAATCATCCACACATCAGCCAATCATCATCATCATCATCATCATCCAATCATCATCCAACCATCCTCAAAACATCCTCCAATCTTGACCCGATCATCGCCCGCCCCGCACTGACGCGTGTCTCGACGTCAGGCCTCATCGTGGCTTCGACCTCCGTCATGGCCAACCCTTCGAGCGCCACGGCCTGCACGGCCTACACCCTGACCATCACCGCCAAGGACACATACTCGAACCTCGTCGCATGTGCCTCCGGTAGCGCCAGGTCCGCTTCCATGGAAATCTTGGTGGGTGGACCCCGCCTTTTCATCTCACATTCACCGGAATCAACAGACACTCCGCATTCTGGCCCGTCCTTCTCCCTACCTGAAAAGGCTCTCTTCGTCGATTTGAAATACAGACAACATCATGGCCAACCAGTCAAGACCACTTCCTTGTCAGTGCAGCATCACTGGGCCACCCTTGACATCCCATCACTATCACTGGCCCTCTCACACACTTGCTCCACACACTGCTCTCTGGGCCGCCGCGACCTGGACGGCACCGATCCTCAACCACCGAAGTTCAAGCAGAGAGAGACATGCTGTGTATTTGCTACGACGCAGGCGAAGAGAAACATTACTCCCGCCAAGCATGCGTTCATTCTCTGCGTGTCTTGTCGCAGCACAAGCTTTCCACTGACCCTGGAATGTGGCGGATCATCAACATCATTGCAATCTTCGAGTCTTCACATCGTGTCTCTTGTTTGTTGGTTGCCACAGCACCACTTGGACACTGACCTGGAATGGGGCCGCCCCATCCGATCTGGCCTGGGACTGTTCAGGCTCCGATTTCCGCGCGAGTTTCGTGCCCCGAACCGTGGGCAGTGCCTCGCTGATTGTCAAACGGGGCTCGGCCTCCGTGGGCCAGACGGGACTCGTGCCGCTTACGATCCCCACATCCATCGGTCTGTCCTGGGCGCGGTTCGCAGTCTGCTGGGGATGGTGAAGATGGACAGTGAGGGGAGGTGGGGAGGATGATGATGATTGAAGGATGTTGATGATGATGATGGGATGATGATGGGATGTTGATGATGATGACTGGATGTTGATGCTGTTGTTGATGATGATGATGATGATGATGCTGTTGTTGTTGTTGTTGTTGTTGTTGTTGTTGTTGTTGTTGTTGTTGTTGTTGTTGTTGTTGTTGTTGTTGTTGTTGTTGTTGTTGTTGTTGTTGTTGTTGTTGAATGGATGTGGTGGTGCGACTGACGACTGGTGATGACCGTCCCTTCACCTCGTCCCCGCCTCGCATCGTCTTAGCGCACGCCCGCATAAGTCCCTCTTTTCCTTTGACATCTGTCCTCATCCTGTCCCCCTGTCCCTCTTTGCATTGCTCACCATCCTTCCCGATGTCCTTGTCAATTTTGCAGGCACCCTGTCGGCCCCCGACACGACGTACGCCCTCTCGGCGACCAGCCTGACGGCCGGCCAGCCGCTGACCATCACCACCACGGTGCGTGACGGCTGCAGCAACGTGCTCGCCTGCACGGCCCCCACTGCGGGCACCACGGTGGCGCTGGTGTGGAGCGGGGCCGCCGTGACGCCCAGCTGGTCGTGCAGCGGGGATGACTTTGTGGCGCTGATCAGCCCAACCCAGGCCGGCGACCACACATTGGATGTCACACTCAACGGGGCCAGCATACACACCGGACCGAGAAACGTGGAGGTGCTGGCTGGTCCGTTGGCTTGGCTCTGTTCTCGTCCGGGTGCTCGGATGGCTGGTCGTGATTCCAATTTCTGCCTGTCCATGAGGTGATTCTGCCTGGGACTGGGATTATGTCTGTCCATGAGGTGATTCTGCCTGGGATTCTTTCTGTCTAGGATTATGGCTGTCCATGAGGTGATTCTGTCTTCGGTTGTGGCCCCATCTCGCATCTCGGCTTTTTTGCCTGTCTGTCTGTCTCTTCGGCTGTGGCCCCATCTCGCATCTCGGTTTTTTTGCTCTCCTCTGCACCCCCACTCGGCCCCACACAAGCAGAGACAGCCCCGCAACAGCACATTCTCTGCCCCCCTGCTCTCCTCCGCCCCCTGCTCTGCGCCACCAGACATTCCCCGAAACCCCGCCTGTGGCCAGCAGATTACATGAATTGACCTTCTCCGCCCCTTGCCCCACACCGCCCCACAACCAGATCTTCACCGAAACCCCGCCTGCACCCAGAAGATGACATGAATGGACGTTATGGGTATCCCCTGATCCCCCGAAATACCTGATTTGACAGTCTCCGCCCCCTTGCTCTACACCACCAGAGAGAGAGAACATGCTGTGTATTTGCACCGGACATTCCCCGAAACCCCGCCTTTTGCCAGCAGAGGACATTGACATTCTCCGCCCCCTTGCTCCCCTCTTTCTCTGCGTCCCCACCAGACATTCCCCGAAACACCGCCTGCAGTCAACAGATGGCCGGGACCACCGTGGCTGGAGCAACATACTCAGTCTATGTGAGGGGGGCGGATCAGTACGGGAACAGCGTCATCATCATCATCATCATCATCATCATCATCATCATCATCATCATCATCATCATCATCATCATCATCATCATCATCATCATCATCATCATCATCATCCAATCATCATCATCAATCATCATCACATCATCATCATCATCATCATCATCATCATTCATCATCATCATCATCATCATCATCATCATCATCATCATCGCCATCATCATCATCGCCATCATCATCATCATCATCATCATCCAATCATCATCATCATCATCATCATCATCATCATCACATCATCATCATCATCATCATCATCATCATCATCATCATCATCATCATCATCATCATCATCATCATCATCATCATCATCATCATCATCATCATCATCATCATCATCATCATCATCATCATCATCATCATCATCATCATCATCATCATCATCATCATCATCATCATCATCACGCTCCCACACTGCACCCCCTTTCCAGGCTGGCCACTACTTCGCAGTCCGGTGGGCCACGACCATCATCAGCCCAACCTGGACATGCACCACAGGCGAGACTCCCTCGCGTTACCTCGCCACCTTCGTCCCGCCCACAGTTGCTCAGTCGTATTCCGTCACAGCCATTGTCTCGGGTTCAAACATGGCGTTGCGGTTGGTGACGGTGGTCCCCGGTCTGTTTCGTTCTGATGATGATTACGTATGGTAGGATGACTTGATTGGATGTTGGATGAGTGGAGGATGATGATTGGATGATGATTGGATGATGATGACTGGATGATGTTGATGATGACTGGCTGATGTTGATAGGATGATGATGATTGGATGATGATGAGTGGATGATGACGATGATGATGATCGGAGGGCCGGTGATCGTCTCTCCTGGGCTTTATGATGGTGGTGATTTCGAGCGTTCGGCGCCCTTTCGGATGATCAGATCCGAGAATTCTGCCGACTCGTCCTCAATGCGCTCTGCCCTCCTCAATGTTGTCTAATCTTCATTTTCGTCCATCATCATCATCATCATCATCAGATGTGCCCTCGCCTGTGACCAGTTCCCTGTCGACTCCTGCGAGCGTCAGCGCCTGCCAGGTGCTTACTGTCAATGTCTTTGCCAAGGTCGGGCTATGCAGCATCATCAATCATCATCACCAGCAGCAGCAGCACTCACCATCATCACCAGCAGCACCAGCACTAGCCACCAGCACCAGCACCAGCACCAGCGATGCTGTGTATTTGCGAGCAATCAGCTTATTCATCACCACCACACCACACCACTCAGCCAATTATCAGCCAATTATCAGCCAATCATCACCCAATCCCAGTCATCATCCAATCCCAGTCATCATCCCTATCTTCAGATCCTTTGCTCCACACTCACAACCACTCCGCACTGTGTATCCACGCCACCGCCGTTCAAATCCGGCATCCCATTCCACTCCATTCCATCCCATCTCATCCCATCCTCCATCCCCCCGCAGGCTGTCACCAGTCACCATCCACTCATCCCTCCGTCCCCCCTCGCAGGACCAAAATCCCAGCAACCCGCCCCCCAGTCACCAGCACCCACCATCCATCCACTCATCCTGCCCATTCCGCCCATCATCCCATCCGCCATTCCCCGCGCAGGACCAATACAACAACCCCGTCACCTGCGACGACTCCTCAGCCAACACCATCTTCCTCGTGACCTGGGACGGCACCGCGCCCAGCGACCTTGCCTGGGATTGCCCCGGCAGCGCCGATACCTGGCGGGCCCGGTTCACGCCACGGGTCCCGGGCAATCATCAGCTGGATGTCCAGCGGAGTGGGGTGACTGTGGGCCAGGCGGCCGTGAGCCCCATGGCTGTCACCGTGGCGCTGGGTCTGCTGGGGGGGCGGTTGGAGGGTGTGCGGTATTTGTTTGAAGATTCCCCTGTGTGATCAGCCCCTTTCAAACGGCATTTTGACCGATCTCTGAGGGTACCGATTCACCCCTGACAGCTTCTGAACAGTCTTCACGCCCTCCATCAGACCCTCCTAACTTCGCGTTTGTGCTGTTGCTTTTTGAGGCATCGCGCTTGAGTGCCATGACCAATCCCAAATCAGGCGCGCAACCCTCCAAAATTTTCATCGTTCAGCTGGGGTAGTATAGTGGCAGAATTCTTGCCTGTCACGCAAGAGACCCGGGTTCAATCCCCGGCCCTAGCGTTTTTGCCTTTATATTTCTCCCTTCCCTTCATGATAGGCACCCTGTCGCCCCCTAAGTCGGAGTACGAGCTGAGCGGCACCTCCCTGGTTGCCGGCACGGGCCTGGTGCTGCTGGCTACCGTGCGTGACCAGTGCGACAACGTGCTCGCATGTACCGGGGCCAACATGGCCACCGCGCTGAGCGTCGCGTGGGGTGAGGCCGCACCTGACGGGTTGGTGTGGGACTGCACGGGCGATAGCACGGTCTGATGGCATGCATCCCCGTCCATCCAATCATCATCCATCCAATCATCCATCCAATCATCATCTGTCATCAGCAACAGCATCATCAGTCAGCAAGCAGCAGCGGCATCACCAGCATCAATCTTTATCCATTCTTCGTCCAATCATCATCCAATCATCATCATCATCCAATCACCCACCATCCACTCATCACCATCCAATCATCACCATCCAATCACCATCCACTTTTTTTCTCTTCATTTTCCCCCAACGCCGCCCGCCCGCCAGCCCCGTTTCAAGGCCAGCTGGACGCCGACTGTTGCCGGGACCTTCCCCACGGGCGCCACACTCGACGCGAGCACGATCGTCATCGGCACTGCCGGAACCACCACTGATGTCGTCATCTCCCCTGGTCGGTCGCCTCACCTCGGACCCCCCTCATCTTGCACTCTGTCAGCACCATCACGCACGCACACGATTTGTCATCATCGTCATCCAGATCATCATCATTCAATCATTCAATCATCCACAATCATCTAATCATCAGCATCCAATCATCCAATCGTTCAATCATCATCATCCAATCATCATCATCATCATCATCATCATATGATCATCCACTCTTTTGCACCAGGCCCCATCGTGGCCCTGGCTTCCGTCATGCCGACCCCGCCGGGTGCCACGGCCTGCGCGGTCTACACCCTGACCATCGCCGCCAAGGACACATACGCGAACCCCATCGCATGCACCTCCGCCGTCGCCAGGTCGGGACCTCTTGTTTGATCAAACGCACTCAGAGTGCAAGGATGAAATTGGTTGGCGCACAATCAACATCACTTTCTGTGCATAGTGTGTGTCTTGTGTGTCTTGTCGTCTGTGTCTCTCTTGTGCTGTGCATTGTGTGCATTGTGTGTGTCTTGTGTGTCTTGTCGTCTGTGTCTTCTCTTGCTTGCATTGTGTGCGTCTTGTGTGTCTTGGTGTCTTGTGTGTCTTGTGTTGTTGTTGGGTCTTCTCGCACACAACATCCCGCACATCCTCTCGAGCCCCACCCATTTTGTTTTTTTTTTCTTCGGAAACCCTCACCATCAAGCCTCTCTGTGAATTGGCGCGTGCCCCAACCAGCCCGTTTCTTTTTTTTCCCCACGATCCTACTCTTCGCAATCCTACTCTTCGCTTTCATGTCCGAACCCCGCTCACCAAACAAGCCCTTCTCTGTCTTGTCTTGACACACTCCCAACCAGCACCATCTTCGACGTCACCTGGAACCTTGCCGTCCCCTCGGATCTCGCCTGGGACTGTGATTCGAGTAGTCAGTTCCGGGCCCAGTTCACCCCGCAGACGCCCGGGACCCACGCCTTGGACGTGCAGCGCAGCGGGGCCACCGTTGGGTACAACGTTCCCAGCCCGTTCAGTATCTCCACCGTCATTGGTCCGTTCGCTCATGATGATGATGATGATGATGATGATTGGATGATGATGGGTGGTGGTCGTGGTGGTGACAAGGATGATAATTGTGATGATGATAATTGTGATGATGATAATTGTGATGTTGTTGATAATGACGATGATGATCATTGTGGAGCATTGAGTCGGTGATGATGGGATGATGAATAATCAATCTGAATGTTCATGCTCATGGTGAGAAAGCGCACGTGATGATGTATCTGCGACAATTTCCAAGAAATGAAAGATGACCCTATATGGCGTTGATGTGATGGTGCTGAGGATCGTCCTTCTCATGGTGTTTTGTTATCTTGTCAAAATTTTCTGTCGTTTGCCATCTGCAGGCACTCTGTCGGCCCCCGACACAACGTACACCCTCTCGGCGACCAGCCTGACGGCCGGCCAGCCGCTGACCATCACCACCACGGTGCGTGACGGCTGCAGCAACGTGCTCGCCTGCACGGCCCCCACTGCGGGCACCACGGTGGCGCTGGCGTGGAGCGGGGCCGCCGTGACGCCCAGCTGGTCGTGCAGCGATGGGAATGACTTTGTGGCGCTGATCAGCCCAACCCAGGCCGGCGGACACACATTGGATGTGACGTTCAACGGGGACAGCGTGAGTGGCGGGTTGAACAACGTGGAGGTGCTGGCCGGTCCGTTGGCTGATTGGATGATTGGATGATGATTGGATGATGATTGGATGATTGGATGATTGGATGATGATGATGATTGGATGATTGGATGATGATTGGATGATGATTGGATGATTGGATGATGATGATGATGCTGATGATGCTGATGATGCTGATGATGATGATGATGATGATGATGATGATGATGATGATGATGATGATGATGGTGATGGTGTTGATGGTGTTGATGGTGTTGATGTTGAGATGATTGGTTGGTGGGATGATGGGATGTTTCGATTTACGACTGGGTAATGTTTGAAGGATGATTGGGTGCGGTTACGATGCCTTGATGAATTGATGACGATATCTTCCGGCAGTGACAATTGCACCGTCTCTCCGTGTGAAGTCGAAATCTTCCTGCCCCGTCATCACCCTTCGTCCCTCCTCCACACGGGGCTTGTTGGATGATGACTGGCACCAGGGCCTGTGGTGGCCCCGCAGAGCGGTTGGACCAGCCAATCGACGGGCACGGCCTGCATGCCTTACTCCACGACGGTGTACGCCCGGGACCAGTACGGGAACGCGGTCCGCCCTGTGGTGTGGTGATGATGATGATTGTGATTGGATGTTGAATGGATCGGATGATGGGATGGTGATGGGATGGTGATGGGATGGTGATGGGATGATGATTGGATGATGATTGGATGATGATTGGATGAGAACATGCTGTGTATTCGCGAGGGCGCAGGCGACAAGTTCAAGAAGAAAGGTTACTCGCGCCTTCGCGCCATGCGTTTCACTCCGGGGGGGGGCCGGCCAAATGACCCGTATGGTGGCTCCTCCCGGCCGGGGGCCCGCCTGGTGGCGGGGCCGCCCAGTGTGGGTGATGGGGAGGGGTGCTCAGGGGCGGGTGGGGCGGGTCGTGGGCCCTGGGCGGCCGCTACGGCGTGGCCAGGGCGCGGGGCCCGCCGCGGCAGCAGCGCCGTTGCGCATGGTCATGAGCGCAAGGACCAGGAGGGTCGAGATGATGATTGTTGATGACTGGATGATGATGATGACTGGATGATTGGATGTGGTTTGTGCCTGTCGCTGTCTCGTCTTTTCTCGTCTTCTGATCCCCACCCGCCCCTCTCCAGGTTCCCTGCACCGACCCCACCGTCGCCTCGTCCCTCTTCGGCCTGACCTGGTTCAACGCCGTCCCCTCCGACCTGGCCTGGTCCTGTGATATCACGGGAGGTTTCGTGGCCACGTTCACCCCGCGGGTGGTGGGCACCTCGGCGCTTGACGTCACCCGGGTGGGTGTGACCCCTGTCAAAACGGTCGGGGCCAACTACCGCGTGCCGCGGTTGGTCACCCTGTCCATCGGTCCGTCATCTGTGCCGTTTTCTGTGCTGTCCACCTGCGAGCTGTCTTTCCCTTTTCCTTCCCTGCCCTGCCAGCTCGCCCTTCCGTTTGACTTGACTGGTTATCTGCCTTGCTGTTAGCTGCCCTTCCGTTTGACTTGACTGGTTATCTGTCTTGCCGTGATCTGTCTGCCAGCTGTCCTTCCGTTTGACTTGCTGGTGATCTGCCTTCCCGTTTTTGACCTGACTGACTCGCTTTCATCGTACTTGGCTTGTTTCATGCCCTGGCTCATTGACCCTTCTGTGCTCGCCGCCCGTTGCCCTGGTGGCTTTCCTGGGCTGTTTTTTTGACCGTTTCTGTCCGGCCAATCATCAACCCCATCCCTCCATCCGCCATCCCATCCAGGGACCCTCTCTGCAACCACCACGACCTACGCCCCCTCCTCGACAACCCTCATCGCGGGCGATACCATCACCCTGACCGCCACCGCCCGAGACCCGTGCCTCAACGTGCTCTTCTGCACGGAGGCCAACAAGGCCACCGTGCTGAGCGTGGCATGGGGCACGGGCGGCGGGGCGCCCGCTGATCTGGCGTGGAACTGCCTGGCCGGGACCCCGACCCAGTTCCAAGCCAGCTGGGCGCCTCTGGAGGCCGGCGTGTATGATATGGTCATGATGATTGCCGGGGGCGGGACGCTGGCCCCGGGAATCGTCAACGTCCTTGTCAACCCAGGTCCGATGATGAGGATGATGATGATGATGATGATGATGAGGATGATGAGGATGAGGATGAGGATGAGGATGAGGATGAGGATGATTGGATGATGATGATGATGATGATTGGATGATGATGATGAGGAGGAGGATGATGAGGATGATGAGGATGATGAGGATGGATGATGATGATGTTGATTGGATGGTGATGACGATGACGATGATGATGATGATGATGATGATGATTGGATGATGATGATGAGGATGATGATTGGATGATGATTGGATGAGGATGAGGATGATGATGATGATTGGATGGATGATGATGATCGAAGTATTGAATGAATGATGATGATGATGGCAACAAATGGATGTTGTTGCTGGATGTTGTTCAGGTTGTTCCTGTTGATGTTGATGATCGCTCCTCTCCATCCTGCGTTCCTCCATCCCCCCACACCCAGGTCCGATGATGATGATGATGATGTTGATGATGTTGATGATGATGATGATGATGATGATGATGATGATGATGATGATGATGATGATGATGATGATGATGATGATGATGATGATGATGATGATGTTGATGTTGATGTTGATGTTGATGTTGATGTTGATGTTGATGTTGATGATGTTGATGATGATGTTGATGATGATGATGATTGGATGATGATGATTGGATGATGATGATGGGATGATGATGACTGGATGATGATGATGATGATGATCGCTCCTCTCCATCCTGCGTTCCATCATCCCCCCACACACCCAGGCCCGATCTCTGCTGCGGACAGCACCCTGGTTGCGGCCAGCACCACCACGGCCGGCTCGCCCTACACGGCCACCGTCCACGCCACCGACACCCACGGCAACCAAGTGGCCTGCAGCGAACCGACAAAGGCCAGCGCCATTGTGGTGCGCTGGGCCGGGGCAGCCCCCACGGGGATCGGGTGGGCCTGTACGGGCGATGGGGACTTCCGGGCCACGTGGACCCCCATCCAGGCGGCCCAGTATGCGCTGGGCGTGGACGTGGCCTGGAGCGGGCTGGCCATTGGTGCGTTCGATGTGCGGGTGGACCCGGGTCCGTCATTGTCATTGTCATCATCATCCGATCACCATCATCGTCAGCATCAGCATCTCCAAATCATCATCAGCAGCAGGAGGAGGAGCATCAGCATCATCATATCATCATATCATCATCCCATCATCGCATCAGCATCAGCATCAGCATCAGCATATCATCATCCGATCGCATCAGCGTCAGCATATCACCCATCATAGCATCAGCGTCAGCGTCAGCATCAACATCAGCATCAGCATCAGCATCATCCGATCATAGCATCAGCATCAGCATCAGCAGGTGGACTCGGGTCCGGTGTCTTGCAGGGGCAGCCCGTATGCCCGTTCAATCGTTTATTATGCTCACATCCATTCCCCACGCGCCCGCCCACCCCCAGCCGCCATCGATCTGTCGACCTGCCAGGCCACGGGCCTCCCGACCGCCACGGCCGGCCTGACGTACACCCTCTTCATCACGGCCCGCGACGCCTACACCAACCTGGTGCCCTGCAACGCCCCTGCCCCGAGCCCGTTCGACCTGCTCTGGGCAGGCAGCAGCACGGTGGAGGGCGGCGTGGGCTGGTCGTGTGCCGGCGCCGTCTGGCAGGCCGCCTGGAGCCCCCGGCATGTGGGGGTCGTGGCCGTGGAGGCCCAGCTGTTGGCCGGCGGGGGAGGCAGTACTGTGCCCGGGACCCCCTTCGATGTCACCGTCACACACGGTCCGTGGGCGGAATGCATGTTGTGGTGGATTCTGTGCTCGTTGGCGGGGCACCTCGTTTCTATGGCTCCGGCCTCGATTCTCTCTTGACTTCATCGCCTGCCTCCTCGCATCTCACCCCACTCTGCTCACTGATGACTTCATCGCCGGCGTCTTCACTCTGTGTGAAACCTGGACGGGATCCAACCAGGTTCACCAAAACAACATCCGCTCACCCTTCTCATCCCCCTCCCTCCCGTCCAGGCGCCCTCTCTGCACTGTCGGTCTTCACCCCGACGCCCCTCCGCCTGACGGCGGGCGACCCGCTGACGGTGACCCTGGAAGGGCGTGACAACTGCTCCAACCCGGTGCCCTGCACCCCCGCCACCGCCACGGGGCCCGTTGCCGTGTCCTGGGACGGGTCCACTCGCGATGGCATCAGCTGGCAGTGCGACCTGGCCGATCGCTGGCTGGGGGTCTTCCACCCCAACGTGTCGGGGGCCCATCCGGTTGGAGGGCTGGTCGGCCAGGAGGGGGTCATGACCGCAGACGGGGAGGTCGATGTCACCGTCGATCCGGGTCCGTCTTCCCACCCACCCACCC
Source organism: Paratrimastix pyriformis (assembly GCA_027972325.1). Lineage (NCBI taxonomy): Eukaryota > Preaxostyla > Paratrimastigidae > Paratrimastix > Paratrimastix pyriformis. Next base: position 105,467 of record JAPMOS010000081.1, on the reverse strand, counting down.
ACCCCAGGCACCCACCCCAATCACCCACCCAGTCACCCGCCCAATCACCCACCCAATCCCACCCAATCACCCACCCAATCACCCACCCCAGTCACCCACCCAGTCACCCACCCCAATTACAATCACCCACCCCAATTACACCCAATCACCCACCCAATCACCCCCCGGGGGACTTGTCCTGGCGGCGTTGATCCTGAAACACAGTTTCGATCGGGCGTTCAACCTGACACCATCCTCCCCATCCTCCTGCCATCCTGACATCCTAAACCTGGCATCCTCCTGCCATCCTGACATCCTCCCCAATTCTCGCCACCCGCTCCCACCCCTCACTCCACCACCACTGCAGCGGCCCCGCTGGCCTCGGCCAGCTTCTACGTGCTGTCCCCGCCATCCCCCGTCCCGACCTGCCACCCGCTCCTTACGATCCTCACGGCCCGCGACCGGTTCGGCAACCAGGTTCCCTGCAGCCCGGGCCCCCTGCTGGCCGCCTTCGCCCTGCAGTGGAACGGCACCCAGCCCGCCGTCCTAACCTGGTCCTGCGCCGCCGGCGGCACGGGGGCCTTCGTGGCCAGCTTCGAGCCGCGGCTGGGGTGGTGGGCGCACGGGGTGCGGGTGGTGGCCGACGGGGGCTGGGTGGCCCCGGGGCCGGCCGATGTCGAGGTGGTCACGGGTCCGCGCTGGGGCAGGTTTCATGTCCTAATGATGATGATCATGATGATGATGATGATGATGATGATGAGGATGATGAGGATGATGATGATGATGATGATGATGATGATGATTGATGAGGATGAGGATGAGGATGAGGATGAGGATGATGATTGGATGATGAGGATGATGCTGTTGACGATGAGGATGGCTGGGTCATCATACGCACACCACTCCATGGCACGTGGCTGGTGCTTCTGGCTCACGCCTTTCCTGACTCGACCCCATCTGGATTGGATTGTGCTCCCAGACACGACCTCCCATATGACCAGCACGGCCTCGGCCCCCGTCAGCACCACGGCTGTCGGGACTCGCATCGCCCTGACCGCCCGTGACGTCTGCGGCAACCTCATCCGCTGCTCGGACCCCCAGGCGGGCACCACCTTCCAAGTGCGGGCCGGGGGCACCCTGGTGCCCGTCACGTGGCAGTGCGACGAGGGCAGCGGCCAGTTTGTGGGGCTCGTGGAGATTCGCCAGGCGGGGAGCTGGCTCGTCACGGTCGAGGTGCTGCCCGATGGCGGGGCGGCGTTGGTCCAGACACCGTTGACTGTGCTGGTGGCCGCTGGTCCGTGACGTTGCGATGTGCACCATCTCCTTCGAGGCGCCTGTGTGTTGGCGTGTCTCAGTGTGTCTCTCGGTGTGGTGGTGGTCGAATCTTGCCATTGGCCTACCTTTGTTCCGATATTATTCCCACTGTCGTCTCTGTGTGTTGTTGGTTGGCGCGCCATGTCTCGGTGTGTCTCTCGGCGTGGTGGTGGTTGGAGTCTTGCCATTGGCCTCCCATGTTCCGATCTCATTCTGTCATCTCCCACCACCCACCCACCCCAACCCAACCCAATCCGCATCATCCCCGCTCGCAGGCCCGCCCTCGGCCTCCAAGTCGACCTTCGCGCTGACCAGCCCGGCCACCGCGGGCACCGCCAACTCGCTCACCCTGACGGCCCGCGACCCCTGGTCGAACCCCGTGACCTGCGCCGACCCCGCCCAACAGGCCGCGCCGTTCAACGTCTCCTGGGCGGGTGCCCTTGTCCCGGCCGTCAGCTGGTCCTGTGCCGCCGGGGGCCAGTTTCGGGCCACGTGGGACCCGGTCGCCACACTGGTGGGCGATTATCAGGTGGGGCCGCTGGTCAATGGGCTGATGGCGAGTGGCGGGCCGGGGACAGTGACCATCGTGCCCGGTCTGGCTTGCGGGGTGTGATGGCTGGCTGGACTGCCCCGTTCACCACCATGCAGCACGCCAATCATCTAATCATCCAATTACACGCTCCACACACACAATCACGCAATCATCGACATCCAATCATCCATCCAATCATCCAATCGGCATCATCATACAATCAGACAATCACACGATCATCAACATCCAATCCATCCACCCATCCAATCGGCATCCTCATACAATTGCACAATCATCCAATCATCCATCCAATCATCACTCCCCCACCCCACAGCCTCTCCGGCCGGGTCGACCTCCTCGTTCGCCTACGCGAGCCCCGTCACGGCCGGCACCCCGTTCGTCATGACCCTGACTGCCCGCGACGCCTACACCAACCTGGTGGGCTGCACCCCCGCCCTCATGACCACCACCTTCACGGTGCTCTGGGAGGCCACCCTCAGCTACCCCACCTGGTCGTGCGTTGCCTCGGACTTTGTGGCCACCTGGACGCCCACCGTGGCGGGGACCTGGCATATTGTGCCCCGGGTGGGTGTGGCCGGGGGTGACGATGTGGCGGGGTCGCCCGCAGTGCTGACGGTCGTCGCAGGTCTGAGTGTATGCTTGTCGCCCATCGTCTGCCTGTGGGTTGTCGGTGTCAAAGGACAGCTCAGTTCCAGACCAAGTCAGATCAGACGCCAGCATTGGGGCGATTGATGGGAGAAAGAAGAATAATGTGTTTGAATTTCTCATTCTTCAAAAAATTATTTCGATTCCTCATCGTGCTCCAATTCATCGTCACCCGCAGAATCCAAGCCCCACATCCCGAATCATCCTCGTGACCGAGTGGTTCGAAAATCGCCACAGATGAGCGTGCATGATGGGGCCGTGCCGGCGAAGGAAGGCGACGCACTCAAGACTGAGGGCCAGGACAAACCTTCTTCGGAAACAAAATTTCATTTATCAATCATTGAAATTCGCCCAGCGGAAGCAACTCATCCTCATCATCCAATACTCCCCACCCACACACCAGCCGTCCCGGTCAGTGCCAAGTGTAGCTTTTCCTCGCCTTCCAGCGTGGTTGCCGGCACGGAGCATCGGGTGCTGGTCCGAGGCCGTGACCAGTACTCAAACATCGTCATCTGCACCAACGCCACCGCGGCCCTCTACTTCCAGCTGGTCTTCGATGGGGTCGTGGACCCGACGAGCATTGGGCTGACCTGGAGCTGTCAGGACTCGGATTTTGTCGCATCCATCTGGCCAACCGCCGCTGGATCGCACAATATCTATGCCACCCGGCTGGGGAGCCTCATGGCCGGCGGATCGCAGGGACTCAATGTCGTTCCGGGTCTGCCGAAAATTTCTTGTGCCAAACTCAGTGAATGCAGCCAAAAACATATCATCATCATTGCGCGCTCATCGCCCATGCATGCCTCCCTGTGAGTGTCTGTGTTTGATTTTCTGCGAGTCATCATCGTTTTGTGCAAGTTCGTTCAAGCTGTGGCGTCATTGGAGACCCTTCTTGTCCGATTGATCAACCCCTTTGCTCCGAATGTCCGAGTCCTTGAAGATCGTTGCCAAATGTCCGAACCAGGTGCCCCAACTGAACGAATGATGCCATGAAGGCTGAACTGCAGGGGATCGCGATAACTCCTGATGATCTGTTTGGGTGTGTTCCGTAATGGAATGGGTTTCTGTTCCGTGCGTTCGTTCTCATCACCCACCCACCCACCTCCAGCGGCCGTCTCGGCCCCCCATTCGAGCTACACCCTTCCCAGCGCCACCATCACTGCGGGCACCGGCTGCCACGCGCTCCTGACAGCCCGCGACGCCTACAACAACCTCATCACCTGCACGTCCGCCACCGCCGACACCCTATTTTCGGCGCTCTGGGACGGGATCGCCCCGGATGGCCTGACCGGTGCCTGTGACGCCTCCGCCTCTGGCCCGTTCGACCTCAGCTTTGCACCGAATATCAGCGGAACCCACGCCCTGAAGCCGGTCGTGGCGGGGCCGGAGGCGGCGGGGCCCGTGGGCGGGGTGACCTCGAGCGTGACCGTCGTCCCTGGTCTGCTCACCCTCCCCCTGTGCTGGATTGGGGCGCATGGGTGGTGAGGTGCGTTCCTTCGTTCGCCAAGTCCTTGTTGCCCGGGAGGGATTTTGGGGGTTGTGTGGGCACAGCTTGGTCGACGTTGCCCATATTCTGCCCAGGTCATCATCACCAACATGGTCATCATCACCAACATGGTCATCATCACCAACATGGTCATCATCACCAACATGGTGGTCATCATCACCAACATGGTCATCATCACCAACATGGTCATCATCACCAACATGGTCATCATCACCAACATGGTGGTCATCATCACCAACATGGTCATTCACAACCACCACCTTCACCCCCCACCCCCCCACCCCCACCCCCCACCCCCCCCCGCGCAGCCGCCATCAACCCGCCCCGGTCGCGGATCACCTCGTGTCCCAGCTCAGTCACGGTGGGCAGCCCACATCAGCTTCACATCGATGCCCGGGACGCCTACGGGAACGGGGTCCTCTGCTCCGGCCCCACGGCCAGCACCACCTTCACGCTGGCCTGGAACGGCACCGTCTTGACGACGGGCACGCTGTGGGGCTGTGTTGTGACCCAGTTCCTGGGCCAGTTTGTGCCCACGATCAGCGGGGTGTATCAAGTGGGCGCACGGTGGGGCGGCGCGGACGGGGTGGTTGAAGGCGCCGACCGGACTGTCCTGGTTCTGCCGGGTCTGTCGAGGGATGTGGTGGGTTTCTGTGTGAACCGAGCAGATGTTGCGAAGTATGGTTGGAGAGGAGGGCCGGCACTCCACATGGAATCATCATCATCATCATCATCATCATCATCATCATCATCATCATCATCATCATCATCATCATCATCATCATCATCATCATCATCATCATCATCATCATCACCCGATCATCATCATCATCATCATCATCATCATCATCATCATCATCCAATCATCATCATCATCATCATCATCATTTCTGGTTTGGCCTCTGCTCTCCCCGTTCCAGGCCCCCTCAACGCGGCCAAGTCGAGTCTGCTCACCCCGGGCGAGATCGCCACCTCCCTGCTGCCCATCCTCCAGCTGTCCATCATCGGCCGCGACCAGTACGGCAACCTCGTCCCGTGCACCCCCGGGACGGCCAGCACCGCCTTCGCACTGGGCTGGGACCTGCACTTCCCGCCGCCAGGCAGCCTGGCATGGGGCTGCACAGACGAGGGCCGGTGGACGGTGGCCTTCGTGCCAGGGAGTGTGGCCGGGACCCACCTGGCCCGGGTGCTGCTGGCTGGCGGGGCCAATGTCACCGGCTCGCCCGCCCCCATCATGGTCGTCGGTCTGTGCCGTCGCTCCCGTCGTTTTTCAGTCTGGCTGCCTGAGTGCGCGGATGATGAGCGGAAACCATGTTTGTGTGTGTCATTGCCCTTTCCAATCTCCGTGTCATTTGGTCTCCTCCCCTCCCCCCTCCCCCGGAGTGTCACGCAAGTCGTCTTTCTTTCTTGGAACTCTCTTCTCACATTATGGATTATGGGCTGTGCCGTTCCGGCATTGGTTTTCCTCAGCTCCGCCCGGCCCGGCTGATGCGCTGCGCTGCGCATACAAGGGGCCGCCGATCTCCGGTGATACCTTCCCGCCTGCCATGGTCGCATTACGTCACATGGTCCGCCGCCCTCCTGCCTGTGCCACTCGGCTGCCGGGAAGCGGGGCCCGCCTGTCATCATCATCATCTTCATCATCATCATCCAATCATCATCATCATCCAATCATCATCATCCAATCATCATCCAATCATCATCATCCAATCATCATCCAATCATCATCCAATCATCATCCAATCATCATCCAATCATCATCCAATCATCATCCAATCATCATCCAATCATCATCCAGGCATCATCCAATCATCATCCAATCATCATCACCAATCATCATCCAATCATCACCGAATCATCATCACCAATCATCATCGTTATCGCAATCATTCTCACGCTCCCCCGCCTCCCACAGACGGGCGACCGCTGGGCCGATGAGTCAGGCCACGGCTTCCCCGGCCTCTACCATGGTGGCCTGCAGTATACCGAGCGATTCGGTCGCGGGTACACCTTCCCGCCCCAACAGAAAACCCGCTACGTGGAGCTGCCCGAATTGGCCCTTCAAAGCTTGGCCACCGCGGATCGGTGGGCCCTCCACACATGGTCCGGGGTGGGGGATTGATGAATGCGTTGTCAGAACTGCCTGTCATGACACTTTCAACCAGCACAGATAGCCACACAACGGGGCAGTGCCCAGAGAGAGAACATGCTGTGTATTTGCCCATTTTTGCCCTGTGCGAACACATCATCATCATCATCATCATCATCACCCGATCATCATCATCATCATCATCATCATCATCATCATCATCATCATCATCATCATCATCATCATCATCATCATCATCATCATCATCATCATCATCAACGCAACGCTCTCTGATCATCCCGGACCCACCCACCCACCGGATGGTCATTTGAAAGTGGGCCTCTCTTCTCATTCCTGGTTCCCTGGTTCTGATCCACTGCTTTCCCACAGGTTCGAGTTCCTGACCGTCCGCACGAGCTACGGTTGGGCCATCCTGCACTCGATGGCCTCACCCACCAACCATAACGTCTTCATGCTCAAATTCCGCGCCAAGGCGGGGATGCCCTCCCAAATCCAGGTGCATAACGCGGACACCTTCAACTGCGAGTACCCGGTGCGGATCCCGCTACTGCTGAGCATTGTGCATGAGGGACCCCACCAGTGGACGTTCTACAAGAACGGTGTGCCCATTAATGGCAGTACCATGGAACCGACCAGCATCAAGACGGTGCAGGGATGGATTCTGGCGCAGGACCAGGACTCTGTCAAGGGCAACTTTGACGTGGCCCAGACATCGAACGCCAACGTGTATGAGGTCCCGCGGATGTGGCCTTGTGATGATGATCCCGGGTGTCTGTTTGTGTGTCTGTGACCTTTTGTATGAGGTCCCGCGGATGTGAGGGGGCTCCCCACCATCTTGTGATGATCCCGGTGTGTCAGGGTTGTTGAGGTGTTGATGTTGTTGCGATTGGCCTGCTTGTGTGTGTTGCGTGTGTGTGTGTTGTGTGTGTGTTGTGTGTGTGTTGTGTGTGTGTTGTGTGTGTGTGTGTGTGTGTGTGTGTGTGTGTGTGTTGTGTGTGTGTTGTGTGTGTGTTGTGTGTGTGTTGTGTGTGTGTGTGTGTGTGTGTGTGTGTGTGTGTGTGTGTGTTGTGTGTGTTGTGTGTGTGTGTTGTGTGTTCATCGCTGACGGCTCATTTTCACATTGTCTTTTTTTTTTTCTCCTTGTTGGGTGGTGCAGGTGGTGCTGGTCGATGGCAGTGAGACCGCGGCCGAAGTGGCGGCCCGCTATGAGGAGACCCGCCTGCGCTACGGCCTCCCAAGTGGTCCGTGAATCTCCCTCGTTCGCTGTTCTGCTCTACGATGCGATGCGCGACCCGATGCTACGCTCTGCCTGGCTTTCCACCTCATTCCCTTCACTTCCATCCCTTTCTCGTCCCCCCCTCGTTCCCACCCAGTCCACGACGGGCCCCACACGGCCCACCTGACTGCGGGCGACTGGTACACCCTGACTGCCTTCGCGGCCGACCTTGACGGCACGCCCATCGCCTGCCAGCCCGCCATCAGCAACACCACCTTCACCGTCCACTGGAACGTCACGGGCAGCGCTGGTGATGCGACCCCGGAGGGCCTCGTCTGGCGGTGCGCCGAGGATGGACTGTTTGCGGTCAGCTGGGCCTGCACCAGGGCCGGTTGGTTTGAGGTCACGCTGCAGGTGGACGGGGTACAGGTGCCCGGCAGCCAGCTGGTCATTCACGTGACCCACGGTCTGTTCCGCTGGCGCCCTTTTTGACGCCTCGATGCGCCCATCCATTGGGGGTCGCCTCTGGGGAGTCGGGAGTCAGCCCGCTTGCGAGTCAATTAATCCTTGATGTGGATGATTTGGGCAACGAGCATGTGGGTTGCATTAATTGAACCGCTCCGTCTCTCTCCGCTGGTTTTCC
>JAPMOS010000081.1:87500-92500 GCA_027972325.1 Paratrimastix pyriformis | reverse complement strand
ATCATCATCATCATCATCATCATCATCATCATCATCATCATCCAACCATCATCATCATCATCATCATCATCATCATCATCATCATCATCATCATCATCATCATCATCATCATCATCATCATCATCATCATCCGATCATCATCATCCGATCATCATCATCATCCGATCATCACCATCCGAGCGAGGGTGTGACCAGGCTACCATGGCATGTCGTTTCATGCCCTTCCCTCTCCTTGCTGCCCCCATCCCCTCGCACCACCTCCCCCGAGCAGCTCCCTCGGACCCAGCCCAGGCATCCATCATCTCGGTCCCGCCCAGCACCGTTGCTGGCGACCCGTACTGCACCAGTCTAACAGCCCGTGACGCGTACGGCAACCTGGTGCCCTGCAGCAACGCCACCGCGGCGGGCACCTTCGACCTGACCTGGGACGGGGCTGCCCCGGCCGACCTCACCTGGTCGTGCAACGGGACCGCCTTCGTGGCCACCTTCAGCCCGACCCTGTCCGGCCCGCACAACCTGACCGTGACCGGGGCCGGGGCCATTGCCGGGCTGGTGCCGGATGCACACGATGAGACCATTGTCGTGGTACCTGGTCCGTTGTCACCGTCGCTGTCGACTTTGAGCACATATCGGATTGGACGTGCATCGCTCTGTCTGCACGTTCTCTGCCTGCCTGCCTGCGTCGAGTGGCTTGCTGGATGGCGCTTCCCTCGTGGAATGGGCCTCGCGTCTCCTCTCCTCTCTTTTTTTGAACTCATTTTGTTTTTGTCCGAATCGGATGGGTCTGTGGTGGTTTTCTGCAACGTGGGTGAGGCTCGTGCCATACGTGCCGATTGGGAGTGATATTCATTGACCCATTTCCTTGTTCGTTTGATTTTCCTCAGCACCCATTGTCGCCACGACCTCGTCGCTTGTCCAACCGCCGGTCACCACGGCGGGCGCGCCCTACACGACCACCGTGACGGCCCGCGACGCGTACGGCAACCTGGTGCCCTGCAGCAACGCCACCGCGGCGGGCACCTTTGACCTGGCCTGGGACGGGGCTGCCCCGGCCGGCCTGACCTGGTCGTGCAACGCCACCACGGGCGATTTCCTGGCCACCTTCAGCCCGACCCTGGCCGGCCCGCACAACTTGACCGTGACGCGAGATGGCTGGACTGTGGAGCTCCCTCAGGCCATCACCGTGATGCCTGGTCTGTCGCCCCATTCAGTGTAGGCACCGCCCACATTCTCCGCTCGGTGAAATCACCCATCATCTCAAGGTGGGATGATGATGCTCTGCGATTCTGATCATCCATCTTGTTCTGTGTCTCCCATCGCCACGTTCTTTGCAGCCCCCGCCGACGCCACCCAGAGCAGCTGTCAGACCCCCACGCCCGCCACCTCGGGCGCCCCCCACGCGACCACCGTGACGGCCCGCGACGCGTACGGCAACCTGGTGCCCTGCAGCAACGCCACCGCGGCGGGCACCTTCGACCTGACCTGGGACGGGGCTGCCCCGGCCGACCTCACCTGGTCGTGCAACGGGACCGCCTTCGTGGCCACCTTCACGCCCAGTGGTACCGGCACCTTTGGGCTGAACGTGACTGTCGTCGGCGATGGGGCGGCCGTTGGCCCCGGACAGGCCGTCACCATTCGGCCAGGTCTGTCGCGATGAGGATTCACTGGTCCTGTCGAGACGTGACCCCCTTTTGATGGCAACCCCAAGTGATATTGGTGATGATTGGATGATGATTGGATGATTGGGTGATGATTGGGTGATGATTTGGTGATGATTTGGTGATGATGATGATGATGATGATGATGATGATGATGATGATGATGATGATGGATGATGATGATTGGATGATGATGATTGGATGATGATGATTGGATGATGATGATTGGATGATGACCCACAGACTTCATCTTCGAGACCCTTCTCCTTCTCGTTTTTTGTCATCCCGTTCCCCGCCCTGTTCCCGCCCCCGTCTGCCACCACCCCATTCGCAGAGGCCGCCCTGAGCACCTTCGTCTGCCCACCCACCACCACGGCCGGGCACCTGCTCCTGGCCCACATCACGGCCCGGGACGCAGCTGGCCTGCTCATCGCCTGCCGCAACGCCACGGTCTCGAGCACATTCGCACTGACCTGGGACGAGACCGCCCCTGCCGACCTGGGATGGTGGTGCGACCTGGCCAGCGGGGACTATGTCGCGGGATGGCGGCCCAGTGTGAGCGGGCCACACCTGGTGGGTGTTGCCCTGGTGGCGGGCGGGGCGCCACTGGGCGATGGCACTGAGCGGGGGGTGGTCGTCATTCCGGGTCCGTCCATCCGTCATGATCGGTGCTGTGTGGCTGTTGTTGGTCTGAATACCCCGTTTGAGCCTGCTGGAATTATCGTTCACGACGCCCTCGGTGTGACTCGCGTGGTTGTGGTTGGCATGGGATCATGTCTGGATGTCTGTGCTCTTCGGCGCCCATCAGTACGACAGCTTGTGGTGCAGAGGGTGTCCCTCTCGCCTCTGCTCCTCCCGTCTGCGCGCTCGCAAATACACAGCATGTTCTCTGCGTCCTCTGGGAATCTTTCTTCTTGAACTTGTCGCCTGCGCCCTCGCAAATACACAGCATGTTCTCTCTGGCTCTCCCCGCGCGAACGAGGGTGATAATGCATGTTGGCTCTCGCCCCATATCACCCCAGGTATGTGTCTCTCGCCCCTAATCATGACATCTGCCTGTCTGCGTTCTCCCGCTGTGATCAATCTCTGTACCAAACACACACCCCAGCCTCGGTGACCTCTTTGACATGCACCGTCGCACCCACCACCTCGACCACTGCGGGCGCGCCCTACACGACCACCGTGACGGCCCGCGACGCGTACGGCAACCTGGTGCCCTGCAGCAACGCCACCGCGGGGGCGGTTTTCGACCTGGCCTGGGACGGGGCTGCCCCGGCCGACCTCACCTGGTCGTGCAACGGGACCGCCTTCGTGGCCACCTTCAGCCCGACCCTGGCCGGCCCGCACAACCTGACCGTGACGGGAGCGGCAGACGGGGTCCTGGTCGGCCAGAACGGGACGCTTGACGTGACGGTCGACCCTGGTCCGTCCTCATCATCGTCATCATCATCATCGTCATCATCATCATCCAATCATCATCATCATCATCATCATCATCATCATCATCATCATCATCATCATCATCATCATCATCATCATCATCATCAGCAGCAGCAGCAGCAGCATCATGACTTGCTCGCATTCCTGTCATTACGTGTTCAACCTCCATGATTCTTTCATGTGCGGTTCCATGGCTCAGTTGGCAGAGCGCTCGGCTGTTAACCGCCGGGAGGTCCTGAGTTCAATCCTCAGTGGAACCGGATTCTTTTTTGGCATTTTTTCATTGTTCGATGCAGCGGTCCCCTCGCCAAGCCACACCGCTGTCATCACCGCCGCCGACACCGTTGCTGGCGACCCGTACCGCACCACCCTGACGGCCCGCGACGTGTACGGCAACCTGGTGCCCTGCAGCAACGCCACCGCGGCGGGTACCTTCGGCCTGGCCTGGGACGGGGCCGCCCCGGCCGACCTCACCTGGTCGTGCAACGGGACCGCCTTCGTGGCCACCTTCAGCCCGACCCTGGCCGGCCCTCACAACCTGACCGTGATCGTGACTGCCCGCGGGCCCACTTCGGACCCATGCGCCACACGGGCTGTGGTTGTGGCCCCAGGCTCGCTCGACGCAGCCATGTGCTCCTTCGTGGCGCCCGCAATCGCGGTGCAGGGCGCCCGGTACGAGGTGGCCATCACTGGGCGGGACCATTGGGGCAACCGAGTCGCCTGCAATGCCGACCTCAGGTCTGTTTTCTTGGTGGTGGTTGGATTCTGGGTTGGACCTCATGCTCACCAGCAGAGACATGCTGTGTGCCATTTCGCTTGAGGAGGAGAGAATTCCGAATGCACTCGGATTGCCGCTCTCAATCACAGCTCCCCTTTTTTTCCGCCTTCCGGAAAATCCCTGCATCCCCCGCCAGTACCACCGCCTTCGCCATCCAATGGGATGTCACACCACTGCCGCCATCGAACGTCACCTGGATCTGCTCGGCCCAGCCTGACCCGACCCGGTTCCTGGCTACCTGGGTGATGCTCGATGCTGCGGGCAACCACAGCGTGTGCCCCGAGCTGGTCGCCTCGAGCGGCTTGGTAGGGGCTGGCGGCCCTGCCCCAGTCACGGTCATCGCAAGTCCGTTGTCGGCATGCTCTCGCCTTTGTTGTGGCTGTTGTTGGGGTGGGTCGCCATCGTCCAATCATCGAGTCAACTCCTCTCTGTGCTTGCAGCCTCGATCAGCGCCGGGGCCACGGAACTTGCCTACCCGATGCCCACCACTGCCGGCCAGCCCTTCCCGGTGTCCATCCACGCCTTCACGGGCGAGGGCGTACCCGTCCCATGCACGGCCCTCCTGGCTGGGGCGGTTTTCGACCTGACCTGGGACGGGGCTGCCCCGGCCGACCTCACCTGGTCGTGCAACGGGACCGCCTTCGTGGCCACCTTTAGCCCGACCCTGGCCGGCCCGCACAACCTGACCGCGAAGTTCGGGGCGGATCACGTGGACCCGACGGAAAGCGGGTTGGTCATTGTCCTGCCCGGTCTGTCGGAAAACCAGCCATCCCGCCGCGCCACACACACAACGCCACATTGCGTTCCGTCTGTTTGTGTGGTCGGCCGGCCGCTACGTCCCTCTCATATGCCTCCCTCATCTCGTCTCTTCCCCAGCCGCCTCGAACCCGGCGCATGGCAGCCTCTCCCCGCCCATGTCACCCACCACTGCGGGCGCGCCCTACACGACCACCCTGACGGCCCGCGACGCGTACGGCAACCTGGTGCCCTGCAGCAACGCCACCGCGGCGGGCACCTTCGCCCTGACCTGGGACGGGGCTGCCCCGGCCGACCTCACCTGGTCGTGCAACGGGACCGCCTTCGTGGCCACCTTCAGCCCGACCCTGGCCGGCCCGCACAACCTG
>JAPMOS010000081.1:20000-85000 GCA_027972325.1 Paratrimastix pyriformis | reverse complement strand
TGGACCGTGGTTTCACTCCGAAGATCATCATCGTCTTTCCCGTCGGCAGCGCCTGGGATGCCAGCCAGGTATCGTGTTTTCATGTCTCTCGGCCTCTGTTCCTTGGATGCAGCTGTCTGGGATGCCACCCAGAGCAGCATCCGCCCCGCAGCAACCCGAACAACCGCTGGGGAGGCCTACACGAGCACCGTGACGGCCCGCGACGCGTACGGCAACCTGGTGCCCTGCAGCAACGCCACCGCGGCGGGCACCTTCGACCTGGCCTGGGACGGGGCTGCCCCGGCCGACCTCACCTGGTCGTGCAACGCCACCACGGGCGATTTCCTGGCCACTTTCAGCCCGACCCTGGCCGGCCCGCACAACCTGACCGTGACCGGGGCGGCAAATGGGGTTCTGCTGAACAATGGGTCGCGCGTGACGGTGGTTGGCCCAGGTCTGGAGTCCTCTCATCATCCAATCTTCATCCAATCATCACCATCATCATCACCGCCACTCCCACCACCACCCGGCCCTCATCTGCAGCTCTCATCATCATTCAATCGTCATCATCAGCATCCAATCATCATCATCCAATCATCATCCAATCATCATCCAATCATCATCATCCAATCATCATCCAATCATCATCATCATCATCCAATCATCATCATTCAATCATCATCATCATCCAATCGTTTTCATCATCGTCTGGTCTGTGTTCTGCACGTCTTCACCCTGCAGCGTCGGTGTCCGGGGCTGAATGCGAGTTCGCTCCGCCGCTGGCCGTCTCGACCACTGCGGGCGCCCCCTACACGACCACCGTGACGGCCCGCGACGTGTACGGCAACCTGGTGCCCTGCAGCAACGCCACCTCGGGGGCGGTTTTCGACCTGGCCTGGGACGGGGCTGCCCCGGCCGACCTCACCTGGTCGTGCAACGGGACCGCCTTCGTGGCCACCTTCAGCCCGACCCTGGCCGGCCCCCACAACCTGACCGTGACTGTCCTGCCGCCGGGTGATCTGGGGTGGGTCGAGAACGTCAGGACACGGGTGGGCGTCCAACCAGGTCCGTCATGACGCGCGTGACACTCTACCTCTCTGGTTTTTGTTTTATTTTCCCGTTACTTCGTTCCTTCTTTACACGACACACACACGTGACGCACACCTGACACACACCTGACACACACACGTGACAACGCACACATGACAGCGCACACCTGACACACACACGTGACAACGCACACATGACACACACATGACACACACACATGACACACACATGACACACACACATGACACACACATGACAACGCACACATGACACACACATGACACACACACGTGACAACGCACACGTGACAACGCACACGTGACAACGCACACATGACACACACATGACACACACGTGACAACGCACACATGACAACGCACACGTGACATGATGATCTTTGAGCCTGTTGGGTATACAGTGCTAAGAGGAAAAACGCACGCACGAAATCTTACTGGCGGCGTCCTCCTCCTATCGCGCTGTCGTGGCTCGTCCCACCCCTGCGCGGATCAGGGCGACCCGTGAAGGTGTCGTAGGGGGGGAGGGAGAAATGCACTTGGGGCTGCGGCCGGGCGGTGGTTCTGGGTGCTGGCTCGGTCCCTGCGGTCACTGTTGGCCACCTCGCATGAGGAACAGTGCCAGCATGCTCCGCGTCAGGTCCCCGCTGATCCTCCGCAAGGCCTCGCAGAGCGTCTTGTGTTTGGTGCCAGGGACGAGCTGGAGGAGGTCCCGAATCGACTGTCCCGGGATGCACCCGGTGGCCCCGAAGAGAAGGGCTCGGTTGTCGAACCTCGCCGCCTGGCAGTAGTCCCGATACTGGGCGAGCTTCCCGTCCCGCGCTTTTGCCAGGTCCTCGTCCCGCACGGCAGTGGTGACGGCCAGCTCGATGACAGTGGGGGTCTCCGGCCCTCCATCGCCGGGGCACACCAGCAGGTCGGGTCGGAGGTGGCGCAGGTGGGCCGGGATTCGCGCCTGGAGCTCCTCCGGGATCTGGGTAGCCTTGCGTGCGTTGGCTGTCGAGTCGTGGACGACCACCTTCAGGCCGGCGGCCGTGAGGGCCCTGGCCAAGGCCCGGAGCACCTGATCATGGCGCTTCACATAGAATAGCCGGAAGTGGCGGCAGCCCCCCAGGAGGTGGCTCTGGGTCTCCACGGTCCCGCACCCGAATGGACAGAGCGCGGATCCCCGGCCCCCCCCGAGCCGGGCCTTGACCTGATTGACCCCCCAGAAGGCCTGGCACTTGGCTGCACACAGCTTGCGCACCGTGGAGAGTGGCTCCCCGCGCCTGGTCCACCAGGTGTTGCTGACCCGGGCCGAGATGGGTTCAAGTGGGTGGTAGGCGTACGGACACGCCAGCCAGTCGCGTGCCTCCTCCTCCTCGTGGGCCAGCCTTGCCAGGGCCGTGAGCAGCGAGCGTGTGAGGAATTTGTGCGAGAAGGGCAGTGGGGACTCGGGTGGGCCTGAGGGCCACTGGGCGGGGCCGATCGGGCCGCAGAGCTCTTGCGTTGGGAATGTGGCCTGGATGCCCCCTCTGTCTGGTGGTCCCCCGAGGCGCGCCGCCTCGGCCAGGTGGTCGGCCAGCTGGTTGCCAGGGATGGAGGGGATCACCAGGGCCCCCGGGATCCGGTCCACGTGCGCCGGGACGTAGCGGAGGACCACAGGCTTGGCCGCTTGGAGTGCCTCCCGGAGGGCCAGCACCCGCGCGTGCGCAAATTGGATCCGCGTCCATCCCGCCGCAGCGCCCAGGGCGTACTGGCTGTCCGCACAGATGGCGCTGGTGTGGGAGGAGACGCCCGTCGGCCCGGGCGGACTTGATGGTGGCCGCGGCGAGCTCCAGCGCGGCCAGCTCCGCGTCGCCGTTCCCCCGCGCCTGTGGGAGGCGCACGGCGGCCGCGGTCGTCCGGTCTCGGGTCATGAGTACTGCCGCAGCGCCGCCGCCCTGTCCTTGTTGGAACGATCCGTCCGTGAAGAGGAGCGCCGCATCCCGCGGGACCGTGCTCAGCCAGCAGAGGTACGTCTGGAGCTCCGTCAGCTTGTTGAGGGCCGGGTGGCGCTCCGGTGCCTTTCGGGAAAAGAGCTTGGATGCCCGGATGGCCCGCTGCTGGACCGCCCATCGTCCAGCAATGCGACCGATGCGGATCTTCCGTCGGTCTTCGTACCAGGCCACCCAGGTCCACAGGTCCCAGTTGTTGGCCGGTGCCTTGTGTCCCCCGTGGTGCTCTCGGTGCCGGAACTCCTCTGCCAGGGGGACTGCTGCCGCGGCCCAGTGCTCGCGAGCTGCGGGGTCGGTCGGTGGTGTCAGGATCCGGCCGATCAGTCCGAGTTTGAGGGTCTCCTCGAGCCGGTCTAAGCGGGGGGCCCCCAGCCCCCCATGCGCGGCAGGAGTGAAGAGCAGGAGCTCCGGCATGCCCGGCAGGCACCAGCGTTTCCGGGTGGGCGCCATCTCTCGGGGGTTCAAGAGCCAGTTGTTGCACGAGTCCCGGATGCTCCGTTGGACCCCAGCCATCCAGCTTGGGGGGGCGGGGCAGACAGCGAGGACATGCTGCAGGTGGAGGTGGGATGTGCCGATGGCGGTGAGGCGAGCTTCGAATTCGATCCGGGCGGCCTCCAGCGCCGGCGTCGAGTCCAGCTCCCAGCCCACCTCGACCCCAAGGTAACGGAACGTCCCGCCCAGGGCCAGTGGGGGGATCCGGCCGGCCGGCGCACAGATGTCCACGTCCGCGGGTGGGCACTGGCGGCCCTGGCTGGCCACCAGGGCGGCGCACTTGGGGAGGTTCAGGTGAAGGCCCGACCAGGCGCCGAACTCCGCGATCACTCGCAGGGCTCGGGTCAGGACCTCCTTGTCGCGCGCGGCCATGGCTACATCATCGGCAAATGCCAAGACGAGGAGGCCATCGATCCGGGAAAGCGCATGCAGGAGTGGCTCCATCGCGAGAATGAAGACCGTTGGGCTCAAGGGGTCTCCCTGCCGGGTGCCGCGGCCCAGCGGGATGGGGGCGCCGGCTTCTCCTTCAAAGGGCAGGCACATCTCAATGTCGCGGTAAGTGCCCATGATGGCGCGCCGCAGTGTCGGTGGGACCCCACCCCACCGGAGACTGCCCTCCAGGGCGTCTCGCCCCAGGGTACCGAAAGCATTGGAGATATCGAGAAAGAGTACGCCCGCGAAAGGGGGGCGCTCACGGCGGGCCCTGGTGATCCAGGCCTGCAAGCGGAGCACGGAGAAGTGGCTCTCCTGGCCCCGGATGAAGCCCGCCTGTGCCCCACTGATCCGGCCGGCCCTGAGCAGGAAGTCCTCGAGGCGGCGCGAGAGCAGGGCTCCGTAGATTCGCGAGAGTTGGGCCGTGAGGACCACATGGCGCCAGCTCCGGATCTCCTCCGGCGGCTTCCCCTTCTTGTGGATGAGGACGGACACACACATGACAACGCACACATGACACACACACATGACACACACACATGACACATGACACACACATGACACACACATGACAACGCACCACACACGTAACCACATGACACCCACATGACACCCTCTGGTCAGTTCTGCGGAGTGTGTTGAGCGGAGGAGTTGTGTCTTTGTGAGGGCGCGGGGCGGGCCGACAGGACCTCGATCATTGTATTTGCGTCGTCATGATACCCATCTTCCGACTCATTTGATTGCTTCATGGTTGAATGATACATTCAAATGCAATCTGCTTCAGACCTCTCCCGTCCGTCGTCACAACCACCACCCACCCCCATCCACCCCCCAGCGAGCATCGACCCTGGGACCAGCCTCACCCAGTTCAACACGACCGCCATCCAAGGCACCCCCCACACGACCACCGTGACGGCCCGCGACGCGTACGGCAACCTGGTGCCCTGCAGCAACGCCACCGCGGCGGGCACCTTCGAGCTGGCCTGGGACGGGGCTGCCCCGGCCGACCTCACCTGGTCGTGCAACGGGACCGCCTTCGTGGCCACCTTCAGCCCGGTGGACGACGCCAACCACACCCTGCACGTGTCCACCCTGGCCGATGGCCGCAACGTGACGGGCGGGTCCAATGTCCAGGTGACGGTCGTACCAGGTCTGACCCACGCGACCAATTCTTGGTCCTTTTCGTCTTCTTGTGTCGCTGCCCCCCGCTCTCTGCTTGGCTTGGCATGGGTTCTGAACTCTCCACAGCGAGACCACGGTTGAGGGTGGCGCTGATCCAACGCGACTACTTACATGACGCGCTCCCCTCCCCACAGCCGTCATCATTCTCATGATCCAGTCGTCATCATCCAGTCTTTTTCGCCTGCGCTCTCCTGACTTCTCATCCCTTACTCCTTCCACAGCCTCAGCCCTGGTCTTCACCCGCGTTGCCCTGACCAGCACCAACCCGGCGGCCCACTGGGCCCGGCCCGGCGACTGGCTCTGCCTCAACCTGACCGCCAACCTGCCCCTCGTGGGCCCGCCCAGCCTCCTGCTGGCCGGTGAGCCCGTCCTGGCCACGGGCGCGGGCACCCGGTGGTCAGCCGCCCGCCAGCTGGGGCCCACGGATCCCGAGGGCCCCTTGGGGTTCGCCGTGACCTCGGCCTGGGACCGGACGGGCCGGGTGGCCCTGGCGGTGCGTCCCGTGACCAACTGCACAGCCCAGGAGGCGGAGCAATGCCGAATTGTGTACGGTCTGTCCGCTGGCAGTCGTCTGGGCATGATGCAGGCGGGGCGGATGGGCTGGATGACCCCATGAAGCCCTCTGTCGAGATGCGCTCGCCAAAGAAGAATTTCGGTAACCGTTTCGAAAAGGTGACCTGACCCCCCATCGATCCCCGCCCCCCTGCAGACCGCACGGCGCCCCGCCTGGAGGAGGTGGTCTTCGCCAGCTCCAACGCCAACCCGCGCATCGCCAGCCCAGGCGATACCGTCACCCTGCGGTTCACCGCCAGCGAACCCCATCCAGCCGTCTCCATCGCTGGTCCGTCATCATCATCATCCAGTCAATTATCATCATCCAATCATCATCCAATCATCATCATCATCATCATCATCATCATCATCATCATCATCATCATCATCATCATCATCATCATCATCATCATCATCATCATCATCATCATCATCATCATCATCATCATCATCATCATCATCATCATCATCATCATCATCATCATCATCATCATCATCATCATCATCATCATCATCATCATCATCATCATCATCATCATCCACGACCACCACAGGCCGCCCCGCACCGGTGCGTTCCCTGACGGCCAGTGATCTGCGCACCTTCGCTGCCGAGGTGACCCTGGCCGCCTCGGACCCCCTCGGGCCCGTCGCCTTCGCGGTGGCCAATCTGTGGGACCCGGCGGGCAACCCGGGCCAGCCAGCCAGCAATGCCACCCAGGGGCCCTCCCTCATCTACTACGGTCCGCATCTCCTGTGAGGTTGATCGGGCGATTTGCGGTTGATCGGTCAACGGTGTGCATGATTATGACACGTTTTCTCACCTGCTGTCGGTCTCTTCCTGCGCCGAAAAATCTCCCGCCGAAAAATCCCGCGCAACAGTAGCTCAGCAGTAGAACGTTAGCTTGCAATGCCCAGGGTCGTGAGATGCATCTTTTCACGCCCGTCCACCCGCCCACCCGCCCAGGGAGCGCGTGCACCATCGACTCGGACTGCGGCCCGGCGGGTGGCCGGTGCGTCACCAGCGGGCCCCTGGTGCTCGTGTGCCAGTGCCCACCCGGCTGGAGCGGCCCCCAGTGCCAAGTCCTGGGTCCGCCATTCCCATTCCACTCACTCTTGCATTCCACTGCGCGGCTCGCTGTCCGTCCCCTGATTGGCCCCACTGTCCGTCCCCCTGATTGGCCAACTGTCCGTCCCCTGTTCCTGATTGGCCAACTGTCCCCGTCCCCCTGATTGGCCAACTGTCCGTCCCCTGATTCCTGATTGGCCAACTGTCCCCGTCCCCCTGATTGGCCAACTGTCCGTCCCCTGATTCCTGATTGGCCAACTGTCCGTCCCCTGATTGGCCAACTGTCCGTCCCCTGGTTGGCCAACTGTCCGTCCCCTGATTCCTGATTGGCCAACTGTCCGTCCCCTGATTGGCCAACTGTCCCCGTCCCCCTGATTGGCCAACTGTCCGTCCCCTGATTGACCCACTGTCCGTCCCCTGATTGACCCACTGTCCGTCTGTTTTCATTGTTGTGTGTCGGCAGAGGGCAACTGCACATCGGACGCGGACTGTCAGCACTCGGGCCGCTGCCTCGGGGCGCCCCCGGCCCGGAACTGCACCTGCGAGCTGGGCTGGGCTGGGGCCCAGTGCCAGGACCAAGGTCGGGACCCCTTGCCTTCGACAACTGGGTGTGATGCACACAAACGCGGCGAAAAAAAATGTGAAGCATCAGCGTGAAGCGCGCTGTGGGTCGTGGGGGATAGCTCTTCCAATCTGAAAATCTGAATGGAATAACTGAATGAATCGGCTGGCCTATTTCTGACCTCAGCGCATGCGGACCTGCATTTTCACATCGCGGCCCGCTTAGCTCAGAATGGCAGAGCGCTAGACTCTTAATCTAGTGGTCGTGGGTTCAACTCCCACAGCGGGCGTTTTTCATCCTCATATTTTTTCTTGTTTTCGAAGTGGACGACGTGTACTACTGCCACACGGACCCCGAGTGCCGCCTGGCGGGCGACAAGGGGGCCACCTGCGCGGCCAACGAGACGGCCGTGGCGGCGGACGCCGGCGGGTGGCGCGCCGTCCGCGTGTGGACGTGCCGCTGCAGCGAGGGCGTCAAGGGCGGGGGCACCTCGGGCCAGGCGTGCACCCCGACCAGCCTGGGTTGGCTCGTGCCCGTGGTGGCCGGGCCCGTCGGGGCATTCTTCGGGCTGCTGTTCCTGCTGCTGCTGCTGCTCTTGGTGAGGCGCCGGAAGGATGATGATGATGATGATGAGAAGAAGAAGAGGAAGAGGAATACGGCAGCCAGGAACCGGCGCAGGGTCTGTTGCGTAGCGTCGCCTCCCATCCAAGCGCCGTGCTCGTTGGCAATTGATTGCACGTATCCCCCTGCTGCTATTGTTAGACCACGTGTCATGCTGTGTATTTGCGAGGGCGCAGACGACTAGTTTTTTTCAAGAAGACAGATTACTCGCGCCTTCGTGCCATGCGTTACACCGGGACTCCTGCCCCACGACCCCGCTGCCTCTCCCGGGCTTGGCGCCTCCCCCCGCTGATGTGTTCAAACCAGCATCCATGCGAGACACCCTTCATTCTTGTTGTCACCTTGCGCCCTCGCTCATCCTTGCATCCCTCCTCCTCACTGCGCAGGGCCTCCATCATCATCCAATCATCATCATCATCATCATCATCATCATCATCATCATCATCACATCATCATCATCCAATCATCATCATCATCATCATCATCATCCAATCATCATCATCATCATCATCATCATCATCATCATCATCATCATCATCATCATCATCATCATCCAATCATCATCATCATCATCCAGATCATCATCATCATCATCATCATCATCATTACCATCATCATCTTCCAATCATCATCATCCAATCATCATCCATCATTATTATCATCCAATCATCATCATCATCATCCAATCATCCTCCTCCTCCTCCTCCTCCTCCTCCTCCTCACTTTCTGCCCTCCTCACCTGCGCAGGGCCTCGCCATTGTTCCACAACCCACGGCGGCCTTCACCGCCTCCTCCTCGCCGACCACCACCCTGGCCGGCGGGATGGTGACTTCAAACCCACTCACGGGCACCCCAAAATCGGCCTCGCCCCTGACCGCCCAGACATCACCAGATGGGCCGCCCGACTATGTGACGGATACACAGGAGGGTGACCTGCCGAGCCGACGTCTCGTTGAGTACGCCGATGGCGATTTGGGGATGGTGGTGGCCGCTGCCGGGAAGCGGCAGGCCGCCGTCTCGGACTTGGTGCGGGAAGCGTTGGCCCTGCCCAAGCCACCGACTGCGGCCCGGAGCAAGGCGGCGCGCCCACGGCTGGCCGCCCTCTCGCCGGCGCCCGAGGGGGTCCGTTCCTGTGGGTGGACTGTCGTATTGAAATTGCAGTTTGTCTCTGATGGCTGGGTGGGCGCGCCGACTGCTCATGTCTCTCATGTCCCTCTCATGTCCCTCTCATGTCCCTCTCATGCCCCTCTCATGTCCCTCTCATGTCCCTCATGTTCTCATATCCCTGCCCATCCACCTCACCTCAAACGCCACCCACCCCGCACCCTGCGCCCAGCTCCCCTCCGCGGTGACGGTGGACGACCTGGCGTCTCCCCTGCCGACCCTCGTGCCCAACCTCCCATTCACCGACACCACTGCCGTCGCCCTGGCGCCCTTCACCGCCCTCCCGCCGCCATCATCAACCCCATCCAACCGTCGACCCTCCGACGTATCCACCCTCCCGCCCGGCATCCCCTGCGCCTACTCGCCCCGCCTCTCCGTCGGGTCGCGGATCGCCGCCGCGACCGCCGACCGGAACTCCATCGCCAGTGCCACCGAGGCCGCCATCCCATCATATGATGTGACGACCCGAATGTCCCGGTCAAGTTCGCTGCCTGAGTCGACGGCTGTGGCGGAGCCCCACGGCATCGCGGCCCTGCAAATGGTGGCCAGTGATGAGAAACCGGACGAGGAGCTGGAGGGGAAGCGCTACCCGGCCGAGCCGCCCAAGTATGATGCCGATGCTGCTGCCGACGAGGGGACAGCCGCCGCGGACGGGGAGGCGGTGCCGGTCCCGGCACCCGTACGGGAGCAGCTCCTGGTCTGATGCTCAGCCTTTGTTTGGTTGTACTGTTCGTGTTGTTGTCCCCGCCCAGCCTTTGCTTTGGTTGTACTGTTCGTGTTGGTGTCCCCGCCCAGCCTTTGCTTTGGTTGTCCTGTTCGTGTTGTTGTCCCCGCCCAGCCTTTGCTTTGATTGTCCTGTTCGTGTTGTTGTCCCCGCCCAGCCTTTGCTTTGGTTGTCCTGTTCGTGTTGTTGTCCCCGCCCAGCCTTTGCTTTGATTGTACTGTTCGTGTTGGTGTCCCCGCCCAGCCTTTGCTTTGGTTGTCCTGTTCGTGTTGGTGTCCCCGCCCAGACTTTGCTTTGGTTGTCCTGTTCGTGTTGGTGTCCCCGTGCACAGCAAAATTCGATCTCAATTTTATCATGCGCCGATCCTTACTCGCATCAGCCCCCCAAAAAAATTCGGTCCGTGCCCCACATATTGATCTCTTTGCACAGTGCAAATGGTGTGTTTTTGGGGGACCTCATGTTTTTTTTTTTTTTTTCGACTTCTTTTTCCAAAATGTCGATTCGCTCCTCCGTCCTTCCAATCAGATCCGTTCATTTCTCGAGATCAATTTCTGTTTCTCTGCAGCTTCAGCGGCTTCTGGCCAAGGCCGCCGCGGACGACCCGTCAGTGGCCATGCCCCCTGTGAACCAGGTCCGTCCCCCCCCCCCCCCCCCCGCCTTCTCTTCCATATCCTCCTTGTTGACATCTTACATGGTCATCATCACCAACATGGTCATCATCACCAACATGGTCATCATCACCAACATGGTCATCATCACAACATGGTCATCATCAGCATGGTCATCATCAGTTATTGACGCCATGAATGTGTTGACACCATTCAATGTGTCTCTGGGGCCATTGCAATCACACTCATGGTGGTCGAATCCTACATTTCTCACTGATTGTGTCCCGTTGTACGTCTTGCTTGTGGGGGCGGCGGCGGCAGGTTGTGACAAACAAGCGGCTCGCCGAGCCGGCGCACAGCCTCGTCCAGCAGGTCTGCTGTTCCTGCAACAGACAAAGAACGGACTGTGTAGGGGAGCGGCAGATCAGTCAGTCAGTCTCGTGTTCGTGTGAATCTCGTGTGAGGAGTGGAGTTGTGTGAGAAATTTTGACAGAATCTCATGAAACCGCCCGCGAAGTCTATATCCACCCCCACTTTTCGCCAGTTTTTCATCAAATTTCGGTCATAGTCTAGCTGGTCAGGATAGTAGACCCTCACTCTACAGACCCGGGTTCGAGTCCCGGTGACCGAAAAATCTTTTTTCGCCTCAAATCTGCACTCCTCCATCTCCTCCCTCTCACAGCTCGCCCGGGCGGCACAGCCGCAGCCTCCGCGTCGTCCCACCCGTCCGCCGGCACCACCACCGCCGCCACCTCAGGCGATAGCCGTGGACCCCACCCTGAAGGAACCCGGTACCCCTCTGGCCCCACCTGCACCAGCAGCCATCACCCCGCGCCGTCCCCTGGTCTCTCTGACAAGCCCCCTGAGTCTGCTCGACGTCCTGTCCGCGCCTGCCGCGCCGCCCCCCATAACATCCATCCGTGCGCCGCTGCACCGGCCGCCTGCCCCCGAGCCGCTGGCCCTTGTCCCGGAGTCCACGCCTCCGCCCACAGCCAGCAGCCCACCGCCCGTGACCCTGGCCGACCCGGGCGAGCTGGCTGCCTTTCTCCGAAGGGCACCGGAGGCCGCGGCACCCCTACCTCAAGGAAGCATGTCACTTCCGCCTGCCCTCGCCCTGGCGGCCCCCGCCGCGGCCCCTCAGCCGGCAGACACGGATGACGATGCCGCCGGAAGTCCGGCCCCGGCCGTCGTTGATCTGGCTGGTGGCGATGGCGATGATGATAATGATGATGACGGCAACCCGCTCTCACGTACCATCGGCCTGCGGCTCGCGGGCGGGCCCCCGGCCCCCGGCCCATCCTCACGACGGCTGGAGCAGCTCACGTCACTCTTCGCCCGGCCGCCCTCGGCGATGACCTCGCCCCGGCCCGCCTTTGCCGCCGGCCAGCTGATGGCCTTGTTGGACCCCAACGCGCCACCGCCATCCCTGGCCGCCGCCTCGGCTGCTGCCCTGATGCTGCGCTCCAACGACGATGAGGATGAGAATGACGGGGCCCCGACTCGGGTCTGTCCAACCCTCTGGTGTGTGGGTGTGTTGGGGTTCGCCACACCGGTCCGTGTGTTCCAGTCGCGCCGTCGTCTGTTTTTTGCGTAGGCTGACATATGACGTCCCTTTTTGGGGGGAATGGGTCAGGAACCCAAAATCTGTGGGGCGCGGTGCCTCCACTTCCATCCTCATGACACTGGCGCTTCTCTTGTGTGTGCTTGCTTGGGATGTTTGTTGTTTTCCAGGTGGCTGCCAGCCCGCCCTCCTTCGCGTCGCCCGGCTCGTCTGGTCCCCTCTCGCCGCGGTCTGACGCCGGCGGGTTCCCCGCGGACCTGGTGGCGATCCGGCCCCGCCCGCCCGCCGCCCCGCCCCGGAAGCTGAGGCCCACTGCAGGCGGTACGGGGATGGGAATGTCATTCGGCCTCCGGTGAGCGCATGTGGCTATGCCCTTCCCAATCCAATTCGTGTGTGCTCTCCTCCCCTCAACCCGCGCACTGTTCTCTGTGTGTGTTCTGATCATTGCTCGGTTCTCTTCTCTCAGTCTCTCCTCTCGCTGCGTAGTACGATGGTTCTCTGTCCTGGTGTGTGAGTGTGTTTCCGGCGTCATGATGTGTACACTTTTTGTCGGGTGGTGGTGGTGGTGGTGCCTGCTAGGCGTTACGAAGGGCACCTCCCGTCCCCTCCGTCGGCTGCTCTCCCTACAACCCCACCACCGCCCACCCTTGTTTTTGTTGGATTTTGACGATTCGTTGTATTTTGTATTTTGTTGTTGGTTATTGTTGTTGGTTTTTGCGAAGCCGTTGTTTTCCTCCCGTGCGAGCTGGCGCCTGCTGGTTGCTGGTGTGTCTGTGTGTGTGTTTCTCTGGCCCCTCCCCGTCATTTCTTCCGTCCAAACTCTTCTCTGTTGTTACGCGATTTCTCTCCGTTCCCCCCCGCCCCCTTTCTTGCGGGCGGCGATTGTTTGAATAGCATGCCGTTGTCGGCTGGCCCGAGGTGCGTTGGGTTTGGGTGGGCGTGTATCGAACCAGTCAGTCAGTCTCGTGTTAATGCAACCTTTCACGATCGAAACACAGAATTGGGGCTGTAGATCACTTGGTAGATCGTCCGCATGGCATGCGGGAGGCAAGGGGATCGAAACCCCTCAGCTCCATATTTCTTCCTTTTCATGGCTGCCCCCCGCCTCCCTATCACCCACCCACTGGGGGCTCCGCTCGTCTCGTGAGCCTCCGGCGACGAGCTCGGCCAGCCACTCACCGGTTAGCCACTCACCGGTTGAACGCCAGTCAGAGAGAGGCATGCAGGTTGCTTTCATTTGCGAGGGCACATAGGCGGCAAGCTCTAAATTTCTGATATTTTTGACCTGCGCCCTCGCAAATACAACCGCGTGCTCTCTCTGACTGGCGTGACCGCGTGTGGCGTTCAACCCGGCGCTTTCGGCAAGGACAATTGCTTGGAACAGAGAAACATCGGTAAATTTAGCTAAAGAAACGCTAAATTGAAGCGAAATTTGCGAAGTTCGTCGTGTGCCGGCAGCGCGCCGGTTGAAAGCCTAGAGAGAGAACGTGCTGTGTATTTGCCCAAAACGGATTTGAAGATTCGTTGGTGAAACCAAAAAACGGGCCGGAAAGGGGAGAAAAGGAAGAAGGCCAAGAGGATTGAAAACACTGTCGCGCGCAACACTCGCAACTCGGGGGGAACACGTTTACGAACACAGACACACAACAAGTGGGGCCTGCGGAGTGTGAAGAAAGCAATAACAATGACATTTTGGAAATATAAATACGGAATGCGGAGGAACATCAAAATTACCTGGAGGTGTCGAGATCACGAAACAACAGAGGGAAAACGGAATCCCATGAGAAACGTTCAAACAGATTATCTGAAACGGCCCGGAACCAGGCACGCCGCCCGGATCCGGACAGAGAGAACACTCACTCCCCAAGAAAATTACCAAATACCAGGAGAAAAACGTGTGTGGTTGCGGTGGTTGGTTGGTTGGTTGTTGTTGTTGTTGTTGTTGTTGTTGTTGTTGTTGTTGTTGTTGTTGTTGTTGTTGTTGTTGTTGTTGTTGTTGTTGTTGTTGTTGTTGTTGTTGTTGTTGTTGTTGTTGTTGTTGTTGTTGTTGTTGTTGTTGTTGTTGTTGTTGTTGTTGTTGTTGTTGTTGTTGTTGTTGTTGTTGTTGTTGTTGTTGTTGTTGTTGTTGTTGTTGTGGTTGCTGTGGTTGTTGTGGTTGTGGTTGATGATGATTGGATGATTGGATGATTGGATGATGATGATGACGATGATGATGATGATGATGATGGATGATCGGACGATGATGAGGATGAGGATGATGATGATGATGATGATGATGATGATGATTGGATGATGATGATGATGATGATGATGATGATGATGATGATGGATGATCGGACGATGATGAGGATGAGGATGATGATGATGATGATGATGATGATGATGATGATGATGGTGCTGCTGATGATGATCGGTGATGATTGGATGATGATGATGATGGTTGTGGAGGGTGGGTGGTGGGTGGTGGTGGTCACAGCCATCACCTGAGCCCGAATGACATTCCCATCCCCGGCTTCCTCGACGGTCGCTTACGGGATGGTCGCCCAGATGGGGGCCGTCCTGGGCCAGGGAACACCTCGGCCTTGGGCGAGACGGATGATGATCCTCCCGGGGAGCGAGGCGAGAGGGGCGGGCTGGCCGTCTGGAAAAGGGAACCACCGGTCGGTCAGACCACAACAACACACCCGTCAGCATGAATTAATTTGCTGAGGACAGCCCAGCCCCAGCGCCCAGCCCCAGTGCCCAGCCCCCAGCCCATCCCAAAGGCACATGAGAGATCATCATCATCCTCATCATCATCCAATCATCATCATCCAATCATCATCATCATCATCATCATCATCACCATCACCACCACCACCACCACCACCACCACCACCACCACCACCACCACCACCACCACCACCACCACCACCACCACCCATCACCACCCATCACCACCACCAACAACACGGCAAGCGCCGCACCCGCAGGGGGACGGGTTGCTGTTGTGCCGGGAACGGGGACGGGTTGCTGTTGTGCCGGGTCTGTCCTGCCGCTTATGAACCACCCGACCTCCATCCAATCATCATCATCATCATCATCATCATCATCATCCAATCATCATCCAATCATCATCCAATCATCATCCAATCATCATCCAATCATCATCCAATCATCATCCAATCATCATCCAATCATCATCATCCAATCATCATCCAATCATCATCCAATCATCATCCAATCATCATCCAATCATCATCATCATCATCCAATCATCATCATCATCCAATCATCATCATCATCCAATCATCATCATCATCCAATCATCATCCAATCATCATCATCCAATCATCATCCAATCATCATCCTCATCATCACCATGCACCGATTGTCACACTGACACCGCAGTCCCCACAATTTCTTGCTCCACCAGCGAGAGATCACTGTGATCCGAGTTCCTCCCAAACAGGTCAACAACAAGGGGAGGGAACCTCACGGACCGGCGTCCGGTCAGGCGCGGCCACGTTCTCATCACCATCGTCATTCGATCGCATTGTCAGTGCAGGCGCGACCGAGGACGGCACGTCGGGAGCCAGCAGCCGGCTTGGTGCAAGCGCGAGCCGGGGAGATGATGATGACGGCTGGGCTGGCCGCTCCAACCGTCGTAAGGACGGGCTGTGGACAGCTGCCGGGTGCGGGCCGACAAGTCGCAGGCCGATGGTGCGTGAGAGCGAGTTGCCGTCATCATCATCGACGCCATCAGCAACGAGGGCCGGGGCCGTGACTGCGTTTTCCGTGTTTGCCGGTGGGCTCGCGGTGGTGTCAGCCAAGGTGAGCGCAGGCAGGAGCGAAACCTGTGGTGGTGCTGCAGTCACTACAGCACCCCGAGCGGGTAATCGCAGGAAGGCAGCCAGCTCGCCGGGGTCCGCCTGGGTCACGGGCGGCGGGCTGTTCCGGGCTGGGGGCAGGGGCTCCCACGGCACAAGGAGGGGGGCAGCTGGTCGATGGTTGGACGTGGGCGCAGCCTCGAATGGTGGAGGTGGCGGGCTGGGCAGGGGCTCCAACAACGCAAGGAGGGCCGACGACTCAGGGGCAGGAAGTTGGTGCTTGGGCTCGAATGCTGGAGGGGGCGGGCTGTGGGCTGTGGGCAGGGCCAGCAGACTCAGAGCGAGGGAGCCCAGGGCACGGCGCTGGGGTGGCTGTGCGGGAGGCGGAAGTAACTGTGTGTCGGATTGCTTCAGGGTGGGGTCCCTGGCCATCGGCGCAGGACCCTGAGGAGGTTCGGTTGGCGGACTGGGCACAGGCGGACGGCCGGGAAGCCACGAGGAATGGGCCTTCGCCATCAGCTGTTGAAGCTGAAAAAGGCAGAACAATCAATCAAATGCAAAAATCATCCTAGTGCACAACAACAGACCAGTAGTCGGATTGGGGCTGGGCCCTCGCCACCAGCAGCGGTGTGATGATCCTTGGGCGGGTCGGCGGCCGGGACCCGGAGCCTCTCCAGCTCCTCGTCATTCCCCGCAGCCGGTTTCTCATCATCATCGCAACTCGCTGCCATCTGCAGTGCCGCCAGGCCCACGCCCTGGGGCTGCACCGGTGACTCATCAGGCAGCGACCTTGACCGACCCGGTCGCCCGATCGCCTCATTGCTGTTGCTGCTGCTGCTGCTGCTGCCTGGGATGGCGGCTTCGGTGGCGCTGGCGATGGAGGTCCGGGCGCCGGCGGCCGCGGCTGCGATCCGCGAACTGACGGAGAGGCGCGGTGAGTAGGCACCAAGAAGGGCTGCTTCGACAGTGGCGTGGCCGTCGGACTGGGCGGCGGCGGCGTTGGGCACGAGGGTGGGCAGGGCGGAGGCCAGGTCGTCCACCGTCACCACCGCGGACGGGAGCTGTGTGGTGGTGGTGGTGGTGGTGGTGGTGGTGGTGGTGGTGGTGGTGGTGGTGGTGGTGGTGGTGGTGGTGGTGGTGGTGGTGGTGGTGGTGGTGGTGAGGATGAGACAAGAAGGGGAGTGCGGTCCGAGAGAACATGCTGTGGGCGCAGGCGACGACAAGTTCGAGAAGAAAGATTCCTCTCGCGCCTTCGCGCCATGTGTTACACTCCGGGGGGGGGGGGGGGGGGGGGGGGAGGGGAGGGGGAGGCGGGCCGGATGACCCGCAGCACACGGTTCCAATCACATGAGGCAGGACTGCACACCACCACCACCACAGGCCCCACCACCAGCTCACACGGGGCAATCTGTGCACCCCAGGGACGGACCCCCTCAGGCGCCGGCGAGAGCGCGGCCAGTCGTGGGCGGGCCGCCCTGCCCCGGGCCGCAGTCGGTGGTTTGGGCAGGGCCAACGCGTCCCGCACCAAGTCCGAGACAGCGGACTGCCGCGCCCCGGCCGCGGAGGCCACCACCATCCCCAAATCGCCATCCGAGGCGGCAAAATGCCGCTCCCCGGCAGTGGAGGCCACCACAAGCCCCGGATCACCGCCCGCAGGTAGGTCGCCCTCGGCAAAGTCGAATACGGGGTTGAGGTCGTCAGGCAGTCCCTCGGGGTTCTCAATGGTCAGGGGGGATGGCGATTTGGGCGAGTGGATGAGGGGGTTCGATGCGATGATCCCAGAGACGGTGGTCGGTGAGGACGTCGCGTTGATGAAAGCGGCAGGGACAATGACAAGACCGTGCGCCTGTGTGGTGTGACAAGGAGGGGGAAAAAAGGAATGATGACCATCCCAATCGTCATCATCCATTCCAATCATCACCGTCATCACCAGCATCACCGTCATCACCGTCATTACCAGCATCATCATCAGCATCATCATCGCATCATCCGATCATCCGATCATCATCCGATCATCATCCGATCATCATCCGATCATCATCCGATCATCATCCGATCATCATCCGATCATCATCCAATCATCATCACCCAGTCATCATCATCATCATCATCATCATCCTATCATCATCATCATCATCATCATCATCATCATCATCAACCTCATCATCATCATCATCATCATCCAATCATCATCCAATCATCATCCAATCATCATCATCATCATCATCATCATCATCATCATCATCATCATCATCATCATCAAGATCATCATCCAATCATCATCATCATCCAATCATCATCCAGTCATCATCATCATCATCATCATCATCATCATCATCATCATCATCATCATCATCATCATCATCATCATCATCATCATCATCATCATCATCATCATCAACCTCATCATCATCATCATCATCATCATCAACCTCATCATCATCATCATCATCAACCTCATCATCATGAAACGGCATCAAGGAGCAGCGCGAGAAACTGGTCTGAGCACAAACAACAGCGGCTGGGAGTCGCCCACGTTCAAACGCCTGGGACTGGCGCCACGGACCCTGCGTCGCCTTGCAGCCTTCTTCTTCGTCTTCTTCTTTGTCATCTTCTTCTCATCATCATCATCATCGTCATCCTTCCGGCGCCTCACCAGGAGCAGCAGCAGCAGCAGCAGGAAGAGCAGCCCGAAGAATGCCCCGACGGGCCCGGCCACCACGGGCACGAGCCAACCCAGGCTGTTCGGGGTGCACGCCTGCCCCGAGGTGCCCCCGCCCTTGACGCCCTCGCTGCAGCGGCACGTCCACACGCGGACGGCGCGCCACCCGCCGGCGTCCGCCGCCACGGCCGTCTCGTTGGCCGCGCAGGTGGCCCCCTTGTCGCCCGCCAGGCGGCACTCGGGGTCCGTGTGGCAGTAGAACACGTCGTCCACTGTCGAAAACAGGAAAAAGATGATGAAGGTTCGAAAAAACGCCCGCTGTGGGAGTTGAACCCACGACCACTAGATTAAGAGTCTAGCGCTCTGCCATTCTGAGCTAAGCGGGCCGCGATGCAAATTCAAGGGGTCGCATGCCCTCAGGTCTGAAATAGGCCAGCCAATTCAGTCTCGTTCCTGGCCACCCGACCTTGGTCCTGGCACTGGGACCCAGCCCAGCCCAGCTCGCAGGTGCAGTTACGGGCTGGCGGCGCCCCGAGGCAGCGGCCCGAGTGCTGACAGTCCGCGTCCGATGTGCAGTTGCCCTCTGCAACAAGAAAAATATGTTTTTTTTTTTTTTTTTGGTCAATCCGGGTGAAAATTGGGGACCCTGGTGCGCAGGACAGGGGGAGTGAGAGGTCGGACCCAGGACTTGGCACTGGGGGCCGCTCCAGCCGGGTGGACACCGGCACACGAACACCAGCCCGTTGGGGACGCAGCGGCCACCAGGCGGGCCGCAGTCCGCGTCGATGGTGCACGCGCTCCCTGGGGTGGGCACGCGATGGATGGGTGGATGGAACAGGAGGGCGAAATTGATGAGATTTGGGAGGAGGGGCGAAAAATCGGACAGCAAAGAAAACGTCTTTCTGAATCCCGAATCCGACAAGTGCCTCTCAATACAACAACATCATCATCATCATATCAATACAACAACAACAACAACAACAACAACAACAACAACAACAACAACAACAACAACAACAACAACAACAACAACAACAACAACAACAACAACAACAACAACAACAACAAGAACATCATCATCATCATCATCTCATCAACAACAACAAGAACAACAACATCATCATCATCTCATCAATACAACAACAGCAGCAGCAACACATCATCATCATCATCATCAATACAAAACAACAACAACAACAACAGCAGCAGCAACAACAACGATGACGACAGCCGTGATGCCGCCCACCGGTCGACAGCCCAGCCCAGCCCAGCCCAGCCCAGCCCAGCCCAGCCCAGCCCAGCCCAACTATCCAAACACCACACCAGATGCGGACCGTAGAAGATGACGGAGGGCCCCTGGGTGGCATTGCTGGCTGGCTGGCCCGGGTTCCCCGCCGGGTCCCACAGATTGTCCACTGCGAAGGCGACGGGCCCGAGGGGGTCCCAGACAGCCAGGGTCACCTCGGCAGCGAAGGCGCGCAGATCGGCCGTCAGGGGACGCACCACTGCGGGCCGGTCTGTGGTGGTGGTTGTGGAGGTCGGGCAGGGGCGGGCGGGCGTGAGATGATCGGGATAGTGGTGTGATGCTTGAAACATGGGACGATGTGATGCTTGAAACATGGGACGGTGTGATGCTTGAAACATGGGACGATGTGGAAAGGCTGAAGTAGGTGGTGATGTTGGTGGGTGTTGAGCAGACAGCGGTGGAGTGAGAATGGTGAGGCTGATACGGCAGGGTGGTGGTGGTGGCAAGTGCTGAAACTGGTCATGGTGGTGGTGGTGATGATGAACAGCGATGAAATGTGAGTGGTGCCGATTCTCATCCTGTAATTTGATCATCATCATCATCATCATCATCATCCAATCATCCAATCATCCTCATCATCATCATCATCCAATCATCATCATCCAATCATCATCATCCAATCATCATCACCCAATCATCATCATCATCCAATCATCATCATCATCATCATCATCATCATCATCATCATCATCATCATCATCATCATCATCATCATCATCATTCAATCATTCAATCATTCAATCATTCAATCATTCAATCATTCAATCATTCAATCATTCAATCATTCAATCATTCAATCATCATCATCGCCACTTTCAGCGTCACTTTCTTTCTCGTGTTAGTGCAGCCTCGTGGGAGGCTAACTGAAGGATGATGATGTGATTGGATGATGATGATGATGATGATGGTATGGTCAGGGTGATGGTGCTGATGATGATGCTGATGATGATTGACTGGGTGATGATGATGACGGACCAGCGATGGAGACGGCTGGCCGACTGCCGTTGTCGATGGAGTACTGCAGGGTTTCACTGGCGATGAACCGCAGGGCGACGGTATCGCCTGGGCTGGCGATGCGCGGGTTGACGTTGGAGCTGGTGAAGACCACCTCCTCCAGGCGGGGCGCCGTGCGGTCTGCAGGGGGGCGGGATGGTGGCGGGGGTAATGGTGGTGAGGCATCATCCCCCCAGTTCATTGGATCAGGTCATTGCGAAACGTTTCCAAATTATTTTTGGAATCTCGACAGGGGCCAGCCAGCCCATCAAGCCCCGTCATCATCATCATGTCCAGCCAGCGGACAGACCGTACACAATCCGGCACTGCTCCGCCTCCTGGGCGGTGCAGTTAATCACGGGACGAGCCGCCAGGGCCACCCGGCCCGTCCGGTCCCAGGCCGCGGTCACGGCGAACCCCAAGGGGCCCTCGGGGTCCGTGGGCCCCAGCTGGCGGGCGGCTGACCAATGGGTGCCCGCGCCCGTGGCCAGGACGGGCTCACCGGCCAGCAGCAGGCTGGGCGGGCCCATGAGGGGCAGGTTGGCGGTCAGGTTGAGGCAGAGCCAGTCGCCGGGCCGGGCCCAGTGGGCCGCCGGGTTGGTGCTGGTCAGGGCAACGCGGGTGAAGACCAGGGCTGAGGCTGTGGCGAGGGGGGAGGAGGAGGAGGAGGAGGGAGGAGGGAGGAGGAGGAGGGATCGAAGGCAGGGGACAAGGTCGGGTGAGCAGGGTGAGACGTCTGTCGGCCTTGGCAGTGAGGATTCCCGTGGCCAGGATGAACAAAATAGTGGTGTCGATCCTGGAGAGATCGTCGATGTATTCTGGCTGGACCCGCAGGCACAGGCAAAACAAAATAGTGGTGTCGATCCCCGTGTGGAGAGATCGTCGATGGATTCTGGCTGGACCCGCAACGAGATGCCCATGAAGGGGGAAATTCAAATGGTGACGTACGATGATGAGGGAAGGGCAGTGCAGGGGCCAAATATGAATACGTGCTGGATCATCACCACGACAGACCTGGGACGACCGTCACCTGGACATTGGACCCGCCCGTCACGTTGCGGCCATCGACCAGGGTGGCCACGCGCAGGGTGTGGTTGGCGTCGTCCACCGGGCTGAAGGTGGCCACGAAGGCGGTCCCGTTGCATGACCAGGTGAGGTCGGCCGGGGCAGCCCCGTCCCAGGCCAGGCCGAAGGTGGCCCCCACGGTGGCGTTGCTGCAGGGCACCAGGTTGCCGTACGCGTCGCGGGCCATCACGGTGGTCGTGTGGGGGGTGCCTTGGATGGCCGTCGTGTTGAACTGGGTGAGGCTGCTCCCAGGGTCGATGCACGCTGGAGGGTGGATGGGGGTGGGTGGTGGTTACGGACGGGAGAAAGATGAAGCGAAATTCACCGAAATGAACATTCAACCACAGAAGAATCACGCATGGCGCGAAGGCGGCGCGAGTCATCTTGAACTTGTGGCCTGGCAAATACACAGCATGTTCTCACCATAAAATACAGCAAGCAAAGCAATCCGGAAAATGCACGTTGATGATGGAGTGGAAGATTCGAGAAGGGAGTAGTTAAGCCGGAGAACCATCATCATCATCAAATCCTCATCTTCATCATTATCACCACCACCACCATCATCATCCAATCATCATCCAATCAACATCCAATCACCAATCATCATCATCAACATCATCATCATCATCAACAACAACAACAACAACATCATCATCATCATCATCATCATCATCATCACGCACACAATCACCCCACCTCCGGCCGGGAAGTCACGAGGCAGACCTGGTTGGACGCCCACCCGCGTCCTGACGTTCTCGATCCACCCCATATCACCCGGCGGCAGGACGGTCACGGTCAAGTTGTGCGGGCCGGCCAGGGTCGGGCTGAAGGTGGCCACGAAGGCGGTCCCGTTGCACGACCAGGTGAGGTCGGCCGGGGCAGCCCCGTCCCAGGTCAGGGCGAAGGTGGCCCCTGCGGTGGCGTTGCTGCAGGGCACCAGGTTGCCGTACGCGTCACGGGCCGTCACGGTGGTCGTGTAGGGCGCGCCCGCAGTGGTGGAGCCGGCCAGGGGCGGAGCGAACTCGCATTCGGGCCCGGATACCGCCGCTGTGAATGGATGTGACGGACACATGATGATGGTGATGATGATGACTGATGGTGATGATGGTGGTGATGATGATTGGATGATTGGATGATTGGATGATGATGAAGATGATGCTGCTGCTGCTGCTGCTGCTGCTGATGCTGATGATGATTGGATGACGATGATGATTGGATGATGGATGATGATGATTGGATGCTGATGCTGATGCTGATGCTGATGCTGATGCTGATGCTGATGCTGATGCTGATGCTGATGCTGATGCTGATGCTGATGCTGATGCTGATGCTGATGATTGGATGAGGATGAGGATGATGATGATGGTGATGATGATGATGATGATGATGATGATGATTGATGATGATGGCGATGATAGCGATGCGGACCTGGGACAACGACTGTCACGCGTGACCCGTTGTGGATCAGGGTTCCGTCTGTCGCCCCCGTCAGGGTCAGGTTGTGCGGGCCGGCCAGGGTCGGGCTGAAGGTGGCCAGGAAGGCGGTCCCGTTGCACGACCAGGTGAGGTCGGCCGGGGCAGCCCCGTCCCAGGTCAGGGCGAAGGTGCCCGCCGCGGTGGCGTTGCTGCAGGGCACCAGGTTGCCGTACGCGTCACGGGACGTCACGGTGGTCGTGTAGGGCGCGCCGGCGGTCGTCCATGTTGATGCAGGGCGGATGCTGCTCTGGCTGGCGTCCCAGACGGCTGCCCACGGGAAAGACATGATATGCGGAGGGAAAACACGGTCCATATGAACACATGCTGCTCTGGGTGGCGTCCCAGGCGGCTGGACGCACACAAAAGGGGAAGACAGGCCACGAGAGACACACGGAAAACCGAACAGATGATGGGATGACTCGATGGTCTGTGATGGTGTGGGTGTTTCAGTCCAAACATCATCATCCAAACATCATCATCATCATCATCATCATCAGCCAATCATCATCATCATCATCATCATCATCATCATCATCATCATCATCATCATCATCATCATCATCATCATCATCAGCCAATCATCATCATCATCATCATCATCATCATCATCATCATCATCATCATCATCATCATCATCATCATCATCCAATCATCATCCAATCATCATCCAATCATCATCCAATCATCATCCAATCATCATCCAGATCATCATCAGCCAATCATCATCATCAGCCAATCATCATCATCATCCAATCATCATCATCATCATCCAAACATCATCATCATCCGATCATCATCATCATCATCCAGCTCATCATCATCATCATCATCATCATCATCATCATCATCATCATCAGCATCAGCATCATCCAGTCATCATCGACGACGACGACGACAGAGGATGGGTGGTTGTCTGCAAAACAAGGACACAGGCGAAACATGGAGAAAACGAACAGATGATGGCGCGGCTGGGTGCATATTTTGATGCAACACAACCATTGGCTGGAATCGCGGACGATGGAGAATCCGGTTCCACTGAGGATTGCACTCAGGACCTACCGGTTAACAGCCAAGCCAAGGCGCACATGAAAAACCACAGCAGGCTGAACGCGACAGGCAGGGATGCGAGCCAATCGCAACACATGAATTCACAGGACGGACCAGGGACGACCGTCACGGCCACCATCCCGTTCTGGCCAACCAGAACCCCGTCGGCCGCCCCGGTCACGGTCAGGTTGTGCGGGCCGGCCAGGGTCGGGCTGAGGGTGGCCAGGAAGGCGGTCCCGTTGCACGACCAGGTGAGGTCGGCCGGGGCAGCCCCGTCCCAGGCCAGGGCGAAGGTGGCCCCCACCGTGGCGTTGCTGCAGGGCACCAGGTTGCCGTACGCGTCGCGGGCCGTCACGGTGGTCGTGTAGGGCGCGCCCGCAGTGGTGGAGCCGGCCAGGGGCGGAGCGAACTCGCATTCGGGCCCGGACACGGGCGCTGTATAACAGAGAGATTGGGTGATGTCATCGTGATGCCTGGACGATGATGGTGGTGGTGATGGTGTGTTGAGTGTGGTGTTGAGTGTGTGGTGTTGAGTGTCTGTGTCGAAGGTGTGTCGAGTGGGTCGAGTGTCGAATGTGTGTTGTCTAAATTAACTCGCCGGTTCATTCTTCAATAGGCACGCCGTCGCACCAATAATGTGCTTCGACTGCTTGTAGACATACGGTTTCAGGTTCTATTTCACTCCCCTTCCGGGGTCCTTTTCACCTTTCCCTCACGGTACGATCAAGTGTGGTTTCGGTGTGTGGTGTCGAGTGTCTGCGTCGAGAGCGAGTTGCCCAATCATCCAATCATCCCATCATCATCCCATCATCATCCCATCATCCTCCCATCCCCCCGTCCCCCCGTCTCCCGCATCCCATCATCATCATCATCATCATCATCATCATCATCATCACCATCATCATCATCACCATCATCATCATCATCATCATCATCATCATCATCATCATCATCATCATCATCATCATCATCATCATCATCATCATCATCATCATCATCATCATCATCATCCAGTCATCATCATCATCCAGTCATCATCATCATCATCATCATCATCATCATCATCATCATCATCCAATCATCATCAATCATCATCCAATCATCATCCAATCATCATCCAATCATCATCCAATCATCATCCAATCATCATCCAATCATCATCCAATCATCATCCAATCATCATCCAATCATCATCCAATCATCATCCAATCATCATCATCATCCAATCATCCAATCCTCCAATCATCCAATCATCAACACCACCACACAGACTCGACACTCGACACAGACTCGACACGGCTTCGACACACGACACCGACACAGCCACTCGACGCCACACACACTCGACGCAGAGACAGATAATGTGACGACAGACCAGGCACCACGACAATGGCCACGGCATGTGCCCCCGGCACCACCCCGGCAATGGCCCCGGCGCCCGTCACGGTCAGGTTGTGCGGGCCGGCCAGGGTCGGGCTGAAGGTGGCCAGGAAATCGCCCGTGGTGGCGTTGCACGACCAGGTGAGGTCGGCCGGGGCAGCCCCGTCCCAGGTCAGGTCGAAGGTGGCCCCCGCGGTGGCGTTGC
The DNA here is from genome assembly GCA_027972325.1 of Paratrimastix pyriformis. Classification (NCBI taxonomy): domain Eukaryota; phylum Preaxostyla; family Paratrimastigidae; genus Paratrimastix; species Paratrimastix pyriformis. The sequence continues at coordinate 59,074 of JAPMOS010000081.1, read as the reverse complement.
TGCAAGGTACCAGGTTGCCGTACACGTCGCGGGCCGTCACGGTGGTCGTGTAGGGCGCGCCCGCAGTGGTGGGTGACATGGGCGGGGACAGGATGCAGTGCGCCGGGTTCGAGGCGGCTGGGGGAAAAGATGAACTGGGATGAGACGCAAGAAACACACTCCCCATCCCCTCCTCCTTGGCTCATCTCCGGGAAATGTCCCATACATTGTCCCCGGGCCGACACATGGTTTCCTGCCCCCGGAGCCGGAAAATTTTGAATCGGGATCCGATGTGCTGGCTAACATCTGATGACAGCTTGGGAATGATACTCGAAATATCTGACATGTGATGACAGCTTGGAATGATACTCGCAGCTTGGAATGACTCGCAATATCTGACCTGCGATGGACAGCTTGGAATGAGAACTCATCAGCTGACAGACCAGGCAGGACAATCATCACCGGTCCGCTCTCCGCCGGGGCGACGCGATCCGCGCCGAACGTCACGGTCAGGTTGTGCGGGCCGGCCAGGGTCGGGCTGAAGGTGGCCGCGAAGGCGGTCCCGTTGCACGACCAGGTGAGGTCGGCCGGGGCAGCCCCGTCCCAGGCCAGGCCGAAAGTGGCCCCCGCGGTGGCGTTGCTGCAGGGCACCAGGTTGCCGTACGCGTCGCGGGCCGTCACGGTGGTCGTGTAGGGCGCGCCCGCAGTGGTGACCGGCGGTTGGACAAGCGACGAGGTGGCGGCGACAGTGGGTGCTGGGAGAGAACAATGAGGAACGGACCGGCCGATGAGGACAAGGAGTGGAACGGAAAGCACACAAAAGGCGCCCCAAAGATCGCGCTCTCTCGTCACGGCGCGGGGTGAATCTTCGTTGACTGTGTCACCTGCGCCCTCTCACAAAAGAAGACGTCCATTGATTTAGTGTGTCTTGTCTTCGCTTCTTTCATTTTTGGCTTAATCACCTGGTTGGTCTGCGGCAACCGCCATGTTGGCCAAGGTCATCAAAACCAAGACAAAGTCAGCCAAGGCGCGAGTACGCCTGCGCCCTCGCAAATACACTGCATGTTCTCTCAGAGAGACCCAACATCGCGCGCATCACACAGCCCCCGCCCCCTCTCTGTTTCCCTGTCGGAAAACACGCTTGACCAAACCAAGACAAAGACAACATCGCATCACATAGCTGTTTGAAAGACGACCCGCAATGCCAACAGACCAGGCACCACGACGATGTCCAGGTCATGCGCACCCGGCACCAGCCCGGCAACGGCCCCAGCCCCGGTCACGGTCAGGTTGTGCGGGCCGGCCAGGGTCGGGCTGAAGGTGGCCACGAAGGCGGTCCCGTTGCACGACCAGGTGAGGTCGGCCGGGGCAGCCCCGTCCCAGGCCAGGTCGAAGGTGTCCGCCGCGGTGGCGTTGCTGCAGGGCACCAGGTTGCCGTACGCGTCACGGGCTGTTAGGCTGGTGCAGTCCGGATCGCCGGCAACGATGACGGGTGGGGCCGAGTTGATGGATGCCTGGGCTGGGTCCGAGGGAGCTGGGTGGGGTGGCGGTGACGGGAGAAGGGTGTGAAACGAGACGCAAGCACAGGGATGCACAAAGACAGGCACAGACACACAAGGATGCACAGACACATGCAAAGACACACTAAGCACAGGCAAAACACAGAGAGAGACACAGATACAGAGACAGAGACAGAGACACACCGAGACACACAGAGGCAGAGGCAGAGGCACACGAATTCAGTCAACATAAACGGGGCCCTCGCCCCCCGCCCGCCCACGACAACACAAGCACGACAAAACAGAATAGACACGGATGCACACAGTACACACAGAATAGACAGTACACACAGAATAGACACAGAATAGACACAGAACACAGGGGGGGGGGGGGGGGGGGGGGGGGGGGGGTGGATGGCGCGGACAAAAGCATTCGCCCACTCATTTTCACCCCTCCCGCCACCATCACACCCATTCACCAGCAGCACACCCACCACGCAGCCACCCCGCCAGCAGGTCCTGCACAGCCCACACCACCATCATCTGCAACCACATCCCCACGGACGCAGGAACGAGGGTATGGTCGGCGACGGCTGCGAACCGCCACCCGCAGCCCAGAACACACAGTACACACAGTACACACAGTACACACAGTACACACAGTACACAGTCCAACACAAGGTCACTCGCTGGCTTGGGGTCGCAGCAACGGGCAGGCAACAGACCAGGCACAACCGTAACAGTCTGCGCCCCGCCCGTCGCAACCGTGCAGCCGTCTGTGGCGCGCGTCACGGTCAGGTAGTGCGGTCCGGCCAGGGTCGGGCTAAAGGTGGCCACGAAGGCGGTCCCGTTGCACGACCAGATGAGGTCGGCCGGGGCGGCGCCGTCCCAGGTCAGGTCGAAAACCGCCCCCGCGGTGGCGTTGCTGCAGGGCACCAGGTTGCCGTACGCGTCGCGGGCCGTCACGGTGGTCGTGTAGGGCGCGCCCGCAGTGGTGGGGCCGGCCACAGGAGGGACTTCCGAGGTCGCCGCTTGACAAGGGGCTGAAAAATCCGCGCATGGCGCATGGAAGTGCAAAAATGAGATGCGTCGGCCGGGAATTGAACCCGGGTCGCCAGCGATAACCGTGCTGCTGCGGATGACGATGACACGCTGGCAGACAGACCAGGGACCACTGTCACCCAGTCGTCCTCCTGGGCCCAGTTGGCAGCGGGGGCGGCGAGGCGCAGGGACACACGACCCGTCCGGGTGGGTGTGAACTGGGCCATGAAGATGGGGCTTTGCCCGCAGCCCACCGGGTCGCCCGCCATCCCGGTCGTGCCCGGAGCAGCGAAGGGGTCCAGCAACTCAAAGCTGGCCAGGGTGGCCCAACCCGCGCTGGCGGGGCCGGAAGTGGTGGTGATGGTGGCGCCCTGGGGGACGGAGCACTCGAACCAGGGTGCGGGGGCAGTGGAGAGCAGGCCCGTCGGACCGAGGGCTGCCTGGCCCCCAAAGACCTGTGCCCCCAATGAGGAGGTGAACACAAGATGATGATGATGATGATGATGATGAATGGGTGATGAATGGGTGATGATGATGATGATGATGATGATGATGATGATGATGATGATGATGATGATGATGATGATGATGATGATGATGATGATGATGATGATGATGATGATGATGATGATTGGGTGATGATGATGATGATTGGGTGATGATGATGATGATGATGATGATGATGATGATGATGATGATGATGATGATGATGATGATGATGACAAGTCAGGTGAGCTCGCTTCGTTACGCTTTCAATCGGGTGACTATCTCCCCGAAGAAGGGTTGACCTGGAGTCGACCGCGACCACCCTGCGGTGATATGGCAGGGTGGCCGGAACGACTGGTGAGGTCGCCGTCCTTCCCCGACCCATTTGAAATTCGACCTTGGTGGCTATCCCCCCGGGGAAGGGCTGATCGGCGGCCGGTCCCGACCACGGTTCGCTGGATTTATGGGTCCCTCCAGCGAACAGTGAGGTCGCCGTGCTTCCCCGACCTGTTTGAAATTTTGACCTTGGTGGCTATCCCCCCGGGGAAGGGTTGACCTGGGGGCCACCACGACCACGGTTCGCTGGATTTATGGGTCCCTCCAGCGAACGGTAAGGTCGCCATCCTTCCCCGACCCGTTTGAGCCTGTTTGAAATTTTGACCTTGGTGGCTATCCCCCCGGGGAAGGGTTGACCTGGGGGCCACCACGACCCCCGCTTCTAAACATATGTTGGGGTCCCCCGACCGACTGGTGAGGTCGCCATCCTTCTCCGACCATTTTGAAATTTGACATGATCCCATAATATTTTTGGATCGTGTCCCAAAATTTTTTGGAGGTGCCTCCCAAGTAGGGTATATCAGGGGCACCCCCCTTGGGGGACTTGTGAAGATGGGGTCGGGCGTCGGACTTTTGCCAACTTAGGGGCAACACGCCATTTGCCAGGGGGAGAGTGCAGCCGTCATCACACCCTATGTGTTCGGGACCGGCTTACCGCAGCACTGCGGGGACGTCCACAGGCCACAGTGGTATCCTGGAGAGCGCACCGTGTTGTTGGAGTGGGGTCCGGCCAGCTGTCCGAGCGGTCCAGGTCACCGTGGACCAGCACCCGAGAGAACCCGTCGCAAGGCCGGGATGGTAGGGGCATTCATCAGGGGGGGATCGCCAACCTTGACCGGGCGGGCCATTGTGCTTCGGGTCTCCAAGCGGGTTCGGGCGGCTGCGGGCTTGGCATCAAGGGCAGAGGCCAGAGAGCGCTACCATGTTTCGCACCGATTTCGCAACGATTTCGCAACATTTTCGCAACAGTGTTGTCCGGACAACGATCGCACCTGAAGGTGGGGCCGGACGCAGCCTGGGCGCCACAGGCGCATGAGAGCCTACCAGGTCTACTAAGCCTACTGTGTCTTGCGGCATTTCGGCTTTTCGGCCCTTCGGCCCTAAAAATACCAACTGCCTTTGGGTCGGGTCGGTGCCGGGGGGAGAGCCCTGCGATTTTACAGATTTTTGGAAGGCCACCCTCAGTTCCTTCCCCCGAAAAGTCGTCCCGGTTTTTCGGTATTTATAATATGTAGAATGATGATGATGATGATGATGATGATGATGATGATGATGATGATGATGGGTGAAGCAAAGGACTGATCAATCGGACAAGCGGGGTCGATCAAATGATGCACGGCTGAATCAGGTGGGCGCACGATGATAGAGTTGGATGATGGAGTTGGGTGAGGATTTTGGGTCAGGCCAGGCCTCGTAATGAGTTTCGGCGCGGAGAGCACGGTCATTAGAAAGAGGACAGGGAGGGACACACAACCCGAGCTCAGAGACAGCAAGCGTCCCCCCAGATGGAAAAGGCAAACAGGGCTCCCAGACGATGGTGACAGACCTAGGGATCCGGTGGGTTGGAGGCGCGACCAAGCAGTAGCAGAGCACCCGGCCAGCGGAGGGGACCAGCCATCGTCAGAGCCGCCACATACAGAAGCACACAACCCAAAGGAGAGCCCCCGGAATGATGATGATGATGATGATGATGAGGATGATGATGAGGATGATGATGATGATGATGATGATGATGATGATGATGAGGAGATAACGGATCATGGTAATGAAGATGTCGACTGCAGACCTGGACGCTCCAGTCGGTCACGTTCCGCCCGTCGATGCCCAGCCGGGCTGCGCTGACATCCACGCGCTGCCAGCTGCCGGGCGGGGGAAGCTCACCCAGCGTCCGGGCCTGCGCCAAGGGAGGGCTGCTCACGTTTCCAGCCGCATGCCAGCAGGCCGGGCCCACGGCCGCCATCCCGGCGTCGGCCAGGCAGATGTGGCTGGGCGGGGAGGCCGGGTGCAGGTAGACCCACATGGCCAGCCGGTCGCTGGGGCCGGCCGCGCGCAGCGGGTTGGCGGTGGCGTTGCCGAAGGACCAGCCCGCAGTGAGGGCAGGAGCCGGCGGTGAGCGCAGGCCGCCCGAGGCGCACGACCAGCCGAGGCCCAAGTCCGTGGCTGCGGTGCCGTTCCAGAGGAGCTGCGGCACGAGGGGCTGCGAGGGCAGCGGCAGGGGGCAGGGCCACGGGTTGGCGTAGGGGTCGCGCAGGGCGACGAGCACCAGGTAGGGCCGCCCGGCGACAGTGCTGGGGGCCGCCAGAAAGGCACTCGTGGGGACGGTGGGGGACGCTGGGGGGGGGGGGGGGGGGGGGGGGGGGGGGGAGGAGGCAGAGGGCGGAGAAGTACGTCGAGGGGAACGCCAAGGATGCAGTAAGAATTCCGCTCCACTTCGGACACAGGACATGACAACGGGTGCAGAGCGAGCAGGACAGGACACAAGGCATGACAACGGACCCGGGGCGATGGTCACTGCAACGACGCCTCCAGGCACGGGGGCCCCCTCACAGGTCAGATTCACAACGTGATCGCCGGCCAGGGTCGGGCTGAAGGTGGCCACGAAGGTGGTCCCGTTGCACGACCAGGTGAGGTCGGCCGGGGCAGCCCCGTCCCAGGTCAGGGCGAAGACGGCCCCTGCGGTGGCATTGCTGCAGGGCACCAGGTTGCCGTACGCGTCGCGGGCCGTCACGGTGGTCGTGTAGGGCGCGCCCGCCGTGGTGGCCGATGGGCGGGCGGTGTAGGTCGCCCGGGCAGGGTCGTAATTGCCTGGCCAAGCAGAGAAGGGGTGAGCAGACAGGGACGGAAGAGTATGACACAATGACACAATGACACAATGACACAACAATGACACAACAATGACACAACAATGACACAACAATGACACAACAATGGCACAACAATGACACAATGAACAATGAATGACACAATGACACAATGAATGACACAAGGACACAATGAATGACACAAGGACACAATGACACAATGAATGACACAAGGACACAATGAATGACACAATGACACGATGAATGACACAATGACACAATGAATGACACAATGACACAATGAATGACACAATGACACGATGAATGACACAATGACACAATGAATGACACAATGACACAATGAATGACACAATGACACAATGAATGACACAATGACACAATGAATGACACAATGACACAATGAATGACACAATGACACGATGAATGACACAATGACACAATGAATGACACAATGACACAATGAATGACACAATGACACAATGAATGACACAATGACACAATGAATGACACAATGACACGATGAATGACACAATGACACAATGAATGACACAATGACACAATGAATGACACAATGACACAATGAATGACACAATGACACAATGAATGACACAATGACACAATGACACAACGACACAATCAATGACACAATCAATGGCACAATCAATGACACAATCAATGACACAATCAATGACACAATCAATGACACAATGACACAACGACACAACGACACAACGACACAATCAATGACACAATCAATGACACAATCAATGACACAATCAATGACACAATCAATGACACAATCAATGACACAATCAATGACACAATCAATGACACAATGACATTGAAAAGAGGGAAGAGAGACACCGCAAGAAATGTAGGCACAGTCCACGAGGGAAGCGCCATAGTCAAGCAGTGTCCACCAAGCCAACATACGCAAGCAGGCGGCAGCGAACAAGGGTCAGTCAACGGCAAAGCGCTCAGGCGGAAGAGCACGTCAACATCCGAGACCGGAAATCAGGACCCACAAGGGATCCGTCACATGGTGTGGATGGACAGCTCACGCTCTCACCACATCGCACGGCAGCAGCATGTGTCGCGCCAAAGGGGGTCCCCGACACAGGCAAGACAAGGGGCAATCGGAGCATATGACACAGACCTTTTCGATTGGGTGCGCAAGTAGAATGTCGATGGCGAGCATCGACGACGGACGGGACGGGACGGCAACGAACGGGACGGGTCGGGACGGGACGGCGCACCAGGGACGGGACGTAGGGGCAGCACGACCAGGGCAGGCCGCACGTAGCACAGAGGGGCGATGAAGAACGGGACAGACGGGACGGGACGGGACGGGACGGGGCCGGGGTGTGGAGAGTGTGGGGGGGAGCAGAAGTAGGGACAGGCAGAAGAAAGAAAACGGTCCATCCCCACGAGACGGGGAGTGGATCCGGAAAGTGTAGTGGCACCCAGAATGAGCCTACTGATCGGAGCGCTAGGGGCAGTGCCACCACCTCCGGGGGATCCCCCCCGGCCACACACCACCACAGGACGGGACGAGCAAAGCAACAGGACGAGCAAGGGGACGGGACGGGACAGGACAGGGGACAAGGGACACGGGTCAGGACAGGCAGCTGAGTTACAGATGGATCGCCCATGGGGTCCACACTTGGTCGCCCCGGGACAGGAAGATCCAGTAACTGCAGCGCAGGACAGTGTCAGAGATCGAGGTGGAGAGGGTTTTGGAGCCAATGCCCAGCAGCCGGGTCATGGCATGATAGGAACGTGTCAGGAACCCGATGGAGCCCACCTCGAAGGGGACCAGCTCCACCGTCCAGCCCTTCACCGCCAGGTCGCGGGTCAGGGCCAGATAGCGGGCTGTTTTACGCTCGTGTGCCGCACTCACATTGTGCTCCGAGGGGACTGTAAGTTCCAGGAGCACAATCTTTTTCAGTGTCTCCGAGCGCAGCACCAGGTCCGGGCGCTGCTGGGTGCCGGCACCCCAGTGCAGCATCCAGGGGGACACCATTCGGGAAATCGGGCAGGTCAACGTACATCACCCAGTCACGGGCCAGATCAAGTAAGCTCGGGGCGGCAGCAGCGGCAGCAGGGACGGCAGCAGGGGCGGGGACAGGGACATGGGCGCGAGGGGCGGGAGCAGGCGGGACAGCTGGAGCAGCTGGGGCAGGAACAGGAGCAGGAGCAGGGACCGGGGCAGGGGCTTTGGCTGCGGCCACAGCAGCAGCAGCTTTCACGAAGCGGACACAGGCACGGGTTCGAGCCGGAGCAGCCGCAGCAACAATAGCAGCAGCAGTAGCAAGGGCAGGAGCAGGAGCAGGAGCAGGAGCAGGAGCAGGAGCAGGAGCAGGAGCAGGAGCAGGGACAGGGGCCGGGACAGGGGCAGGGACAGGGACAGGGGCAGCCGCAACAACAGCAGCGGCCTTGACAAAGCGGATGCCCCGCTTGACGGGGGCCAGAGTGCGGGATTTCTCCACCTTGTCCCGGATCGCACCGGCAACCAGGGTCAAGACGTGATTGTGACGCCACGTGAATCGACCCTGCTCGAGTGCTTTCCCGCAGAAGCTCAAGATGTGAAAGAGCCCACAGTGCGCTTTCCCACACAGTGCGCAACGGTCATCCACCGTTTTCCGCCATCGGGTCAGGTTCAGAGGGGAGGGGACAGTGTCAAGGGTGGCATTCAGATAGAACTTGACAAGGGCCGGGGGCATGTCATAGATGAGCCGGCTCCATGAGAGGTCCTGATGCATGCACTCATCCCAGTGCAGAAACCGGCCCTGCACAGCCAGCGAGAGCAGGTGTCTCCTGTGTGCCTCGTTCTGTTCCTGTTTCACCACCCCCAGGACCGCGTGCCGGTGCCCAGCCGCGTCCTCCTCGGGCTGGGGGGTCCGCTTCTTCTTGCGGTCGGCCCCCAGACCCGCCCTCCCCGTCTGCCCGAGCTCCGTCAGACGGTTCAGCTCGACAGTCCTCTCGGCCGTTTCCAGGGTGACGGTCGGGCGGAACTTCCGCTTTCGGTCACGGGACTCCACTCCCCGGATGTATGCATACAGGTCGTTGACACGCAGGTCCGAGGAGTGTTTCAGCAGGTGCGAGCGCACAGTGCCCATCGCACGCAAGTGATCGCCCAGATCCACACAGCCCAGCCCCTTCTGTGCCCGATCCAGGAACAGGATGTCAGGGGAGGCACACTTGGACATGCCAAACCAGGCTTTCAGACGCTCCTTCACAGGGGGCATGAGGGTCCGCTCCACAAATGACTGAGGGAACTCATAGATCATGAAAGGCCACGACATCCGTGGTGCGATGGCGTGGTTGTACAGCCAGGCCTTCTGGGGTCCTGACAGGGATAGGGCATCCACCTTTTCCAGCATCCCCCCCAAGTCACCAGACACCTTCTCACGGATCTTGTCATCCCTCAGGTTCACATAGATCAACCGGCCCAGGCATTTGAAGGGCTGCTCCCCCAGGAACGGGATCGGTTCGGGCCCAATGTGCAGGTGTGGGTCATACGGGCTGTACTCTGCGCTCGTGGTGGGGGTGACAGTCCGCACCACCTTGACATCACGCCTGAACTTTTTCATGCCGAACGTCAGGCACTTTTTGGTCTTGGCCCGCAGACAGCGCGACCACCCAAAAAAGGCGTCCATTCCATCCAGGAGCATTTGGTTGTCTTTCTCATTTTGGGTCAGGAACTTTGTGTCATCCGCGTATAGGGTCTCGCGGACCGTGATGGGGGCCGTACCCTCGGGGACCTTGAACGCCAACGACACAACGACACAATCAATGACACAATCAATGACACAATCAATGACACAATCAATGACACAATCAATGACACAATGACACAACGACACAACGACACAATCAACGACACAATCAATGACACAATCAATGACACAATCAATGACACAATCAATGACACAATCAATGACACAATCAATGACACAATCAATGACACAATCAATGACACAATCAATGACACAATCAATGACACAATCAATGACACAATCAATGACACAATCAATGACACAATCAATGACACAATCAATGACACAATCAATGACACAACGACACAACGACACAATCAATGACACAATGACACAACGACACAATGACACAATGAAAAGAGAGAGAGAGAGAGAGGAAAGAACCGCAAGACATGGAGCAGCGAACAATGGTCTCCGGCACGTCAAAAATCAGGACCCGCAAGTGGGTGTGGATGGACAGCTCCCGACCACGGACACACAAGCTGATATTTCACACACAGCAAAAACGACAGACCAGGCACGACGGTGAGGTTCCACTCGGGTCCCGCGACACCACCCACCACCAGCGCCGCTCGCGCGGGCCCCGCAGCCGTCACATCCACCTCGGCCAGGATGGCACCCACATCCTCCAACCCGCTCGCGGCAGGGCCGCCACCGCAGCCAACCGGGAGGCCAGCGGCAAAGGGGTGCATGAGCTCCGAGCCGGCCAGGCCCTCCCAGGCATGATCCGTGCCGGGTGGTGTTGGAAGACAGGCGAACCAGGTCTGTGGACCGGCCGTCTATGGAGGAGACCAGTCCAACCGACAGCAATGAGCAAAGTGGGAGCTCACAGCGGTGTCATCATCCCAATCTCATCATCCTCATCATCCAATGATCATCAAATCATCATCCAAATCAGCATCAGCATCAACATCAACATCATCCAATCATCATCCAATCATCATCCAATCATCATCCAATCATCATCCAATCATCATCCAATCATCCAATCATCGCCATCATCCAATCATCCAATCATCACCATCATCCAGGCATCATCGCCGAGCGCATCCACGGACACCATCACCCGCCATCGAATCGCTCAGGTTCCCGACGGGCCCGAAGGCGGCGCGCCCGCCCAGCAGCCGGAAGCGGATCTCGGCCAGGGCGCCGAAGGATGCCGGGGGCTGGAAGACCAGCCGGGTCCAGATGCCCGGGGTGGGCAGCGGGCCCTGGCGCGGTGGGGTCGGACCCGTGGTGGCGGGGCTGTACGGGCCCCAGTAGAACTGCGCCGCAGAGAAGAAGTCAGGGCATTTGCGGGACAGAATGACGGGTTGATGGATTGATGGAGAGCAGAAAGATTCGGTTTTCTGAAGTTCACACAGACGGCAGCGCCGACCCCACACATTCATCCGACATCGTGACGCCGACGATGATGATGGTGATGAGTGGATGATGATGATGATGATGATGGTGGTGGTGGTGATGATGATGATGATGATTGGATTGATTGGATTGATTGGATGGGGGCCGGGCGGTATCAAGCGGCAGCACTGACCTGGCTGGTCTCGTTCCCAGCAGCGTCGCGCACCTGCACCACCAGGGCGCTGGGCGGGTCGGCCGGGTCGGGCATCACCCAGACAAACACCCGGGTCGCCGTCCCCGCTCCCAGCGCCCAGCTCCCATCGGCTTCGCTGGCGACCCCGTGCTCGTGCCACCCGGCCGCGGCCAGGCTGCGGTGGCCGCCCGCCAGGCAGGACAGGCGCAGGCCGGGCGGCAAGGTGCCGTTCCAGAGGAGCCCCAGGGAGGCGGGCAGCGGGAGCAGGTCGGAGCACGGGATGGGGTTGTCGTAGGCGTCACGGGGGGCCAGGAGGACGGGGTAGGGCGTGCCGGCCGGGACGAGCGGGGCCGCGATATGGAGGGTGGTCAGGATGGATGGCGGGCCTGACGATACGAAGGGATATTGATGACGATGATGATTAGATGATGATGAAGCTGTGATGATGATGCTGATTGGATGATGATGGTTGGGTGATGAGGATGATTGAATGATGATGAATTGGATGATGATGACAATGACAATGACGGACCCGGGCGCACCCGCACATCGAACGCGTCAATGGCCAGCCCACTCCAGTCCAATTCCACGATCAGTGCATACTGGGCCGCCTGGATGGGGGTCCACGTGGCCCGGAAATCCCCATCGCCCGTACAGGCCCACCCGATCCCCGTGGGGACTGTCCCGGCCCAGCGCACCGCAATGGCGCTCGCCTTTGTCGCTTCGGTGCAGGCCACTTGGTTGCCGTGGCTGTCGGTGGCATGGACGGTGGCCGTGTAGGGCAAGCCGGCCGTGGTGGTGCTGGCCGCGACCAGGGTACTGTCGCCAGCCGAGATCGGGCCTGGAAAGGAGCGAAGGTGTGCGGGGATGAAAGAACAGAAGATGGACAAATGATCATCATCATCATCATCCAATCATCATCATCATCATCCAATCATCATCATCATCATCCAATCATCATCATCATCCAATCATCCAATCATCATCCTCATCATCATCATACGCCGCGACGGCCGCCCGGGGCCCTCGACCCGCCCCACCTGCCACTGAGCACCCCCCCCCCCCCACAACAACCACACCCATCACTGGGCGGCCCCGCCACCAGGCCGGGAGGAGTCATCATACGGGTCATTCGGCCCGCCCCCCCCGCCCCCCGGAGTGTAACGCATGGCGCGAAGGCGCGAGGAATCTTTCTTCTTGAACTTGTCGCCTGCGCCATCCAATCATCCAATCATCCAATCATCATCACTATCATCCACTCATCATCACTATCATCAACGCGTCGAGATCCGGACCTGGGTTGACAATGACAGTGACGATTCCCGGTCTCAGGGTCCCACCCCCGGCAATCATCATCATCCAATCATCATCCAATCATCATCATCACTCACACAGACGGACCTGGGTTGACAATGACAGTGACGATTCCCGGTCTCAGGGTCCCACCCCCGGCAATCATCATCATCATCATCATCATCATCATCATCATCATCATCATCATCATCATCATCATCATCATCATCATCATCATCATCATCATCATCCAATCATCATCATCCAATCATCATCCAATCATCATCATCATCATCATCATCATCATCATCACTCACACAGACGGACCTGGGTTGACAACGACGGTGACATTTCCCGGGCTCAGCGTCCCACCCCCGGCAATCATCATGGCCATGTCATACATGCCGGCATCGGTCGGCGCCCAGCTGGCTTGGAACTGGGTCGGCGTCCCGGCCAGGCAGCTCCACACCAGATCAGCGGGTGCCCCGCCGTCCGTTCCCCATGCCACGCTCAGCACGGTGGCCTTGTTGGCCTCCGTGCAGAAGAGCACGTTGAGGCACGGGTCTCGGGCGGTGGCGGTCAGGGTGATGGTGTCACCAGCCGTGAGGGTCGTTGAGGAGGGGGCGTAGGTCGTGGTGTTGGCAGACAGGGTACCTGGGGGAATGGGATGGATGGATGTGATGGACGGGATGGACGGATGCATCATCCTCATCATCATCATCACCACCACCACCACCACCACCGCCACCACCACCACCACCACCCTCATCGTCGTCATCATCATCATCCAATCATCCAATCATCATCATCATCATCATCATCATCATCATCATCATCATCATCATCATCATCATCATCATCATCATCATCATCATCATCATCATCAAATCATCATCATCATCATCATCATCATCATCATCATCCCATCATCATCCCATCATCATCATCATCATCATCATCATCACGACACTGCCAGGACGGACCGATCTGAAAGGTGACCTGTCTGGGCACGTTGAAACTCGATCCGATGGTCAGGGCGGGTGATACACCTGCCCTTGTCATATTGATCCATTGCGTGCCCACCACCCGCGGGGTGAATGTGGCCACGAAGCCGCCCGTGATGTCACAAGACCAGGCCAGGTCGGAGGGCGTGACTCCAACCCAGCTCAGATCGAACAGGGACGGCGCCGTCGAGGGGTCGATGCAGAGGACCTGGCAGGGCAATCAGATGAGAAATCCGGGATCCGAAAAAAATGAGGCCTCGTGGCTCCAAAACAATGCCCTGCTGTGCTGCGTGCTGTGTGTGCTGTGTGTGCTGCTGTGTGCTGTGTGCGCTGTGTGTGCGCTGCTGTGCCGTGTGTGTCGTGTAAAGAAGGAACGAAGTAACGGGAAAATAAAACAAAAACCAGAGAGGTAGAAGAGTGCCGTGTGTGCTGCTGTGTGCGACAGAAGCAGAAGCAAGAAGGACGGTGCTGCTTTGTGCTGCTTTGTGCTGCTTTGTGCTGCTTTGTGCTGCTGTGTGCTGCTGTGTGCTGCTGTGTGCTGTGTGTGCTGCTGTGTGCTGTGTGCTGCTGTGTGCTGCTTTGTGCTGCTGTGTGCTGCTGTGCTGCTGTGTGTGTGTTGATGTGTTGTGTGTGCTGCTGTGTTGTGTGCTATGTGCTGTGTGCTATGTGTGCTGTGCTGCTGTGTGCCTGCTGCTGGGTACTGGTGCTGGGAGCTGGCACTTGTGTGTGTGCGCATCATCCCAGGTGGTCCACGCAGAGACACGGACCTCGTTGCTGAACTGGTCCCGGGCCCGCACGGTGGTGGCGTAAGGGGTGCATGCAGTGCCAGTCAAGGGGGCGATCCAGCTGCTTTGCGGCGCCACCACGGGCCCTGCGCAGTGCAAATCACCGGCAAGGAGGAGGGACGACCATCAAAAACGGGCATGTCCTGAAAAACGCACAGAGATGCTCGCGACTGAGCCTCACATGATCATCGCCAACATGATCATCATCGCCAACATGATCATCGCCAACATGATCATCAGCAACATGATCATCGCCAACATGATTATCATCACCAACATGATCATCGCCAACATGATCATCATCGCCAACATGATCATCATCACCAACATGATCATCACCAAACATGATCATCATCACCAACATCATCATCACCAACATGATCATCACCAAACATGATCATCATCACCAAACATGATCATCATCACCAAACATGATCATCATCACCAACATGATCATCGCCAACATGATCACAACATCATATGGAATGGCGGCTCTGAAACAGACCGGGCACCACCTGCACTGTCTTGTTCCCTGTGCTCACGCCAGTCCCGCCCAGTGTGACACCCAATGTGTGGTCGCCGGCCTGGGTGGGGCTGATCAGCGCCACAAAGTCATTCCCATCGCTGCACGACCAGCTGGGCGTCACGGCGGCCCCGCTCCACACCAGCGCCACCGTGGTGGCCGCAGTGGGGGCCGTGCAGGCGAGCACGTTGCTGCAGCCGTCACGCACCGTGGTGGTGATGGTCAGCGGCTGGCCGGCCGTCAGGCTGGTCGCCGAGAGGGCGTACGTCGTGTCGGAGGCCGAGGGGGTGCCTGCAATCCGTCACCAACAACAACAACAACAACAACAACAACAACAACAACAACAACAACAACAACAACAACAACAACAACAACAACAACAGCAGCAGCAGCAGCAGCAGCAACAACCAGCAACAACCAACAACAACCAACAACAGACAGTCAGTGAGTGTTCTCCCCCAAGAAAAACGCTTACGTCCGTCCAGCACACACGGACCGATGACGGTGGGGATGCTGAACGGGCTGGGAACGTTGTACCCAACCGTGACCCCGCTCCGCTGCACGTCCAACTCCCAAGTCCCGGGCGTCCGCGGGGTGAACTGGGCCCGGAATTGGCTCGAATCACAGTCCCAGGCGAGATCCGAGGGAACGTCGCCCTCCCAGGTGACGACGAAGATGGTGCTGAGATGACAGGACAGAGGGAGAGGTTGATGATGAGGTGATGACACATGACAGCACACAGAAGAGGGAGGCATGAGGTGAGGTTGGTGATGGTGAGCACACACAGAGAGAATGTATAACGACACAGCTGAGATGGAAAAGAGGGAGGGGGGGACACCGCAAGAGACACATGATGGTCCAGGGATCGGGGCGGTGCCGGAGGTGGTGTCAAAGACACAGTATGACGGCCGTAGACACAGAAGAAGGAGAAACAAAGAATGGCCCAGAGGCGGACCTGGCGGTGCCCGAGGCGCATGCGACGGGGTTCGAGTATGCGTCCTTGGCGGTGATGGTTAGGGTGTAGGGCGCGCAGGCCGTGGCGCTTGATGGGTTGGTCAGGACGGAGGTCGAGGCCACGATGGGGCCTGGTGAGTGGGGGGCAAGGTGGATGATGGCGATGATTGGGTGATGGTGATGATGATGATGATTGGATGATTGGATGATTGGATGATTGGATGATTGGATGATGATGATGATGATGATGATGATGCTGATGATGCTGATGATGCTGATGATGCTGATGCTGATGATGATGATGATGATGATGCGATGATTGGATGATGCTCATCACGAGGACAATCTCACCCCGCATCCCGACGGACCAGCCACAATGTTCACGGGCAGGGCGGCCTGTGAGGCGGCCGTGCCCGAGACTTTCAATCCCACCGCGTACGTGCCTACCGTGGACTTGGTAAAGACAGTCTGGAACAGGGCAGGCGAATCGGCGGTGCAGCTCCAGGTGTCGCCCGTGATGTGGTCCCCTGCCCAGGTGGCAACGAATGGATTGGAAGCCTGGACGTGTTCGTGTTGGACAGAAGCAGAAGGAAGATGGACGATGTGAAAAAGGGTTGTCATAATCATCCAAGCATCATCATCATTCATCATCGTTATCATCATCATCATCATCCAGATCATCATCATCATCATCATCCAGATCATCTCATCATCCAGTTCTCATCATCATCCATCGTCATCCAATCATCATCATCATCCAGTTCTCATCATCCAGTCCTCCTCCTCCTCCTCCTCCTCCTCCTCCTCATCATCATCATCATCATCATCATCATCATCATCATCATCATCATCATCATCATCATCATCATCATCATCATCATCATCATCATCATCATCATCATCATCATCATCATCATCATCATCATCATCATCATCATCATCATCATCATCATCATCATCATCATCCAATCATCATCATCATCATCCAATCATCATCATCATCCAATCATCATCATCATCATCATCATCATCATCAATCATCAATCATCCAATCATCCAATCATCCAATCATCATCCATCATCATCATCATCATCATCATCATCATCATCATCATCATCATCATCATCATCATCATCATCATCATCATCATCATCATCATCATCATCATCATCATCATCATCATCATCATCATCATCATCATCATCATCATCATCATCATCATCCAATCATCATCATCATCATCATCCAATCATCATCATCACCCAGTCATCATCATCATCATCATCCAGTCAGCATCAACTGCAACCAGGTCCCCAATCACAAACCGCAGGCTGACCAGGACGGTGCTGGAGCATGGGACGGCATTCCCGTATACGTCAAATCCGAGCACGGTCAGGGCATACGGGTCGCCGGCCGTGACGCTCGTGGGACCGTAGAACATGCAACCCGTCGCAGAGGCCGCAGCTATCGCAAGGATAAGGATCACATTTTGGGCGAAAACCACGCCCATCTGACCAGTCGTGCCCCTCTCCAGCCAGCCATCATCACATCATCAAGCAGCTCCATGACCAGTCACGGAAACCCTCCCCTCCATCACATCCAGCAGTTTGACCAGCCATCACATCAAGCAGGTGCAGCCAGCCATCACATCATCAAGACACGGAAACCACAGTCGCCTCCCTTCTCAGCCATCACATCATCAAAGCAGGGGGCATGACCAGCCACGGAAACCCCACTCGCCCCTCTGCCCACTCGCCTCCGTTCTCAGCCATCACATCATCAAAGCAGGTCCATGACCAGCCACGGAAACCCCACTCGCCTGCCTTCGCCAGCCACCACATCAAGCAGGGTGCATTTGACCAGACCTGGGTCCACAGTGAGGCTGATGGCCGACTGGGCCGTCTGCAGGGTGCCGGACACCATCATGTCGATGGGGAACGTGCCGGCTGTCTGGGGCTGCCCCGTGGCCACGTAATTGGAACCCGAGCAGCTCCACGTGAACCCCGAGGTCAGCGCGATGCCCGACCAGAGGATGGTGAAGAGCGACGCGGCCTGGTCAATTGGGGTGGGGGGGGGGGGGGGGGGGGGGGGGTGGAGAGGGAGTAGATGATGATGATGATGGATGATGGTGATGGTGATGGTGATGATGATGATGATCACGATGATGATGATGAAGATGGTGATGATGATGATGCCCGTCGGACCTGGGCGGGGCTGGCGCATGGCACATTGTTCCCGTAGATGTCATTAACAAGCATCGTCAGGGTGTACGTCGACCCGGCCGTGACGGGGCTGGGGGCCCCGCTGAAGGAAACGGCGCCAGCGTTGGCAGGGGCTAATGGATGGACATGGAATCAATGCACGCCTCCCTCCCTTACGCCCATCCTCCATCAAGACATCATCATCATCATCAGCAGGGGCTAATGGATGGAGCCAAAAAGATGGAATCAATCCACGCTATCCCCAGAAAAACAAGGCTCCGGAGGGCCGCATTCCCTCCCTCCCTTACGCCCACCCTCCATCAAGACATCGTCGGTCATCATCTAATCATCATCATCATCATCATCATCATCATCATCATCATCATCATCAGTCATCATCATCATCATCATCATCATCATCATCATCATCATCATCATCATCATCATCATCATCATCATCATCATCATCATCATCATCATCATCATCATCATCATCATCATCATCATCATCATCCAATCATCATCATCATCATCATCCAATCATCATCATCATCATCATCATCATCATCATCATCATCATCCAATCATCATCATCCATCATCATCCAATCATCATCCAATCATCATCCAATCATCATCATCCAATCATCATCATCCAATCATCATCATCCAATCATCATCATCCAATCATCATCATCCAATCATCATCATCCAATCATCATCACCCAATCATCATCATCCAATCATCATCATCCAATCATCATCATCCAATCATCATCATCATCCAATCATCATCATCATCATCATCATCATCCATCATCATCCATCATCATCCATCATCATCAACCAATCATCCCATCATCCTCATCATCCCATCATCCCATCATCCCATCATCCCATCATCCCATCATCCCATCCTCATCATCCAATCATCCAATCATCCCATCATCATCATCCCATCATCATCATCGCCCATCTTAATCAACATCCCATCGTCATCATCCAATCATCCAATCCCTCATCAGCAACGACAGACCCGGAGTCACCTCGAACGAGGTCGTTCCCGATCCGGAGATCTCCGTCCCGCCAATCATGGCCCGCGAGACGTGGGTGCCGGCCAGGGTCGGGGTGATTACCAGCAGGTAATACGAGCCCGAACATGCGCCGCAAGTGGCAGACGTGGCCACCCCGGTACTCGACCGGGTGACGGTGCCCGTGTAGGCGTTCAAGGCGCCACCGAGAAGGCTGGCGCAGGTGAGCTGGGGAGGGGGGCCAGGCAGAATGGGGACAACCAAGAGGAGGAGGAGGAGGAGGAGGAGGAGGAGGAGGAGGAGGAGGAGGAGAAGGAGGAGGAGGAGGAGCAGGAGGAGGAGGAGGCAAACGCACGCACGACAACAGGTCCCACAATTGATGAGTCTTCACGCTCGACCTCGGGGAGGGAGGGAGGGGAGGGAGGGAGGGAGGGAGGGAGGGAGGAGGGAGGGAGGGGAGGGAGGGATGAGGGAGGAGGAGGAGGAAGAGGAGGAGGAAGGTGGGCCTCTCAGCTCGCCAAACGGGGGCACGGACCAGGTTCGACCAGCCATCGTGCCTCGACCATGATCTGGACCTGAGCTGTGACCGTGATCGATGATGAGTCGGACGGGACATGATGATGCCTGCAAATTCACGGGGTGAACCACCGGGCAATTGTGTGATTGGAGATGATGATGATGATGATGATTGATGATGATGATGATGATGATGATGGATGATGATGATGATGATTGATGATGATGTGGATGATGATTGATGATGATGATTGGATGATTGGATGATGATGATGATGATGATGATGATGATGATGATGGATGATGATGATGATTGGATGATGATGATGATGATGATGATGATGATGATGATGATGATGATGATGATGATGATGATGATGATGATGATGATGATGATGATGATTGATGATGATGATGATGATGATGATGATGATGATGATGATGATTGATGATGATGATGAGCGGCGATCACCCCAGGGATGATCCTCCCCCCCCCCCAAAAAAAAAGACGGAATAGTGGCTATCACCCGATGCCTCCCTCCCTCCCACCCCATCCCCCCCCCCCCCCCCCCCACCCCACCCCCAGCCAATCGGCCCATAAAGCAGACCCGGGGTGACAGTGATGGCATTGGTGGCCGGGGACCCGCTCAGGTCGGCCCCCTGAAACATGACACGAACAGTGTATATCCCCGCCACGGTGGTGGAGAACTGGTACTTGAGACTGCCCGACTGGCATGAGACCGTGGCGTAGAGGACGTTGGTCGCCGAGGTGAAGGTGGCCGTGAACTGGCTGGCCTGGGCGCTGCAGCAGGTTTGGGTGGCACCGTAGCCTGAACGAATGAAATTGGCACGAGTGTGAATAACCCCCCGGCAAGCAGACTGTTGCGCATACTGCCGGACCAGGTCCATGTGTAACCAGGCGCCTGTGTCCCCGAGGGCATTGACGACACTGAGGCCCAACTCGCTCCGGTCGCAGGGGAATAGAGACGCACCTCAGACGGAGACCCAGCGAGTTCGATCCCCTTGTATTGAACGTGGATCATATAGGTCACCGACAAGACAAGGTACGTTGGCGAATCAGCCTTATATTGGCCGCCAGAGGAACTCACAGAAAAATCCGAGCTTGCACAATTCAGCATATTCATGTAATATGCGTGAAAGTTGTAAGCCTCATCGGCACTAATGGCATTCCCAGATGAATCACGGGGCGTAAAGTAAAAAGTGAGCCAGGTATTTGCTGGGTGCGTGGTGGGAATGTTCGCTGAAGTTTTCGTGGGATCCAAGGCTGAAAATGCTCGAGAAAAAAGACACAAAAATATCAGCACGGCGAGCCTCATCCCAGAAAGACTCGCCAATCCGCTGCCTGAAGAGAGAGAGATAGCGTGTTCAACCTCAACGGCACGCAGACTAAGTTGAAATTCAAACTCAAATTATTACATTCAAGTCTGTCACTCTCCTGAGTCCTCGCATGCCACACGTCCACTACGTGCGAATCGCAGATCCGCATTGACTCCCTCGAATTTTGTGGGAGCGCTCGGTGGAGATAGTCAATGGTCCCCCCTGACTTCCTGGTTCTTCGTCGTGCTCTTCGCGGGGCTCGTTTGTTCTCGCCGCCGTCACTCCTGATCGACGGCAATTGGACTTCGTTGCTCCGATCGCTTCGACCGGGCAAGATGGAGCTGGTGATGGTGTCGGGGTGGTGCGTCGTGTGCGATCCGTCCGCCGCTCTCTAGGCGGCGCGACCTGGGGGCGCGGCTCCCCGCTCTTGCCGGTCTGCCGTCGGTCTTCCGCATGCCGCCGCTCATGGTTGCCGTGCACCTCATGCCGAACAGGGCGAGCATGCTCTCCACCAGCTGCGTCCCGATGCGCCGGCAGAGGCTTTGTACATCCAGCTTGGCCTTGCCCCTCGTCTCCAGGCGCCTTTTCCTGGCCTCCGCATTCTCCGGCGGTCGCGGCTCTCTGCCCTTCCTCTGCGGCGCTCCCAGCGGGGGTTTCACACCGATGACCGGTGGTCGACCCTTTGTGGGGGTCCTTTTGGGGGTCCCTCCAGGGAGGCACTTTTCGCATTTTCTCATCCACCCGTCGGTGCACCACCCGAAATGACTCAAAATTCGTGTTCTCCGCCGGGTTTTACCCCCACCCGCCATAGAAAACCACCCCCGCAGACAAGGGCATGACCAGTCAACCTCGACATTCACCCTCGGGGGTACCCCCCCGCGGACCACCCCGAACCATCCCGGCTCAGTGACAGCTCGAGTAGCTCCTGGTACGTCAGGCGCGGCATCCCGAAGAGGAGGATGCGGTACCGGCACGCTCGCCCGCTCCTGGCGATGGCCTTGCAGAGGGGCCCGTACTTCGCGCTTTTGGCCTGGAACGCCTCCTCAAAGTTCGAGGTGACCTGGATCTCCAGGACCTCCATCCCGCCGTCCGGCCGTTCCAGGACGATGTCCGGGTGCTGGTCCCTGGCCTCCGGCACCGCGGCGAGGACTTCCGGGAAGGCTGCCTGCTTGTTGGTTCTGGCCACCCCGTGGTATCCAAACTTGTGCGGGACCCTCTGGGCCAGGAACCTGAAGACCCGGTCCGTGATGGCGTCACTCCTCTTGACGTAGTAGTCTCCGAACTTCCTGCCGCCTCCTCCCAGCAGGTGGCTCTGCGTCTCGCGGGCCCCGCATCCAAAGGGGCACCAGCAGTCCCCTCCGCCGCCGAACCGGGCCGACACGGCCTTCACGCCCGGGAAGGCGTGGAAAAACCCAAAGCAGATGTTCCGGAGCTGCTGGACCGGGCGCGTGATCTTGCCAGCCCAGCCCGACGAGAGCTTCCCCTCCAGGGGGTCCAGGGTGTGCCACCACCCCGTGGGCGCCTTCAGCCATTCCTCCGCAATGTCCTCCTCGTTCCACCAATCATCTGGAGCGCGACCTGCAGGCCCGTGGTGGGTGTCCGGTCCAAGAAGCCGAGCGGCATGGGCGGCTTCCCCCTCGCCGTCTCCGCCGCTCTGGCCTGTCGATCGACCCACTGGTTCGCCGGCAGGCGGGGGTGCCGGGAGCGCCACTTCGTCGAGGTGGGCCGGGCAGTAGCGCAGCACCAGCCGGGGATACTTCAGCAGCTCTCGCCTGATCTCGCCAACCACGTCCCGGTAGCGCTCCACGCGGGCCACGCCCGCAATGGCCCCCAGGGTGTACTGCGAATCGCTGAGGAGGATGTAGTTCGCCTGCCGGTCTGCCTGCTCCTCCTCCAGAAGTCTCAGGGCCATGCTCACCCCCATCAGTTCCGCCATCCGCAACCCGGGAGGCCCATCGCCGCGCCGAGGGTCGTCTTTCTCAGGCGGCGCTAACGTACTTTCACCCCCCCGTGGCTCTCACCCCCCGTGGCTCTCACCCCCCAGTGACTCTCACTCGGCTCTCACCCCCAGTGGCTCTCACCTCCCAGTGGCACCCCCCAGTGGCTTTCAGTGGCTCTCATCCCCCAGTGGCTCTCACCCCCCCGTGGCTCTCACCCCCCCGTGGCTCTCACCCCCCAGTGGCTCTCACCCCCCAGTGGCTCTCACCCCCCAGTGGCTCTCACCCCAGTGGCTCTCACCCCCCAGTGGCTCTCACCCCCCAGTGGCTCTCACCCCCCAGTGGCTCTCACCCCCCAGTGGCTCTCACCCCCCAGTGGCTCTCACCCCCAGTGGCTCTCACCCCCAGTGGCTCTCACCCCCAGTGGCTCTCACCCCCCAGTGGCTCTCACCCCCCAGTGGCTCTCACCCCCCAGTGGCTCTCACCCCCGTGGTGCTCACCCCAGTGGCTCTCACCCCCAGTGGCTCTCACCCCCAGTGGCTCTCACCCCCAGTGGCTCTCACCCCGTGGTGCTCACCCCAGTGGCTCTCACCCCCCAGTGGCTCTCACCCCCAGTGGCTCTCACCCCCCAGTGGCTCTCACCCCCGTGGTGCTCACCCCAGTGGCTCTCACCCCCCAGTGGCTCTCACCCCCCAGTGGCTCTCACCCCCCAGTGGCTCTCACCCCCGTGGTGCTCCCCCCAGTGGCTCTCACCCCCCAGTGGCTCTCACCCCCCAGTGGCTCTCACCCCCCAGTGGCTCTCACCCCCGTGGTGCTCACCCCAGTGGCTCTCACCCCCCCAGTGGCTCTCACCCCCCCAGTGGCTCTCGGTCATCTCTCCTCTCAGCAAGACGTCTTTTGGAAGGGCACAGGCGACATGAAATGACGCGAACCGACCTCCAGCGGGCCCTCTCCTCCGTCTCGACCCTCCTGGTTCGGGACGCCGTTGCGCTCATGACCATGCGCAACGGCGCTGCTGCCGCGGCGGGCCCCGCGCCCTGGCCACGCCGTAGCGGCCGCCCGGGGCCCACGACCCGCCCCACCCGCCCCTGAGCACCCCTCCCCAACACCCACACCCAGCACCGGGCGGCCCCGCCACCAGGCAGCCATCATACGGGTCATTTGGCCCGGCCCCCCCTCGGAGTGTAACGCATGGCGCGAAGGCGCGAGTAATCTGTCTTCTTGAACTTGTCGCCTGCGCCCTCGCAAATACACAGCATGTTCTCTCTGACCGGGGGGGGTGGGGGAGGGAGGGGTACCATTCCTTTTCATTCACCCCCGGTGGTCATCACCCCCCCCACCGTGGTCATCGGCCAGTACCCCATCACCCCCCCCCCCCCCCCCGTCCCGTGGTCGTCACCCTCTCCCACGGTCATCACCCGGTGGTCGTCACACCCCGTGGTCATCACCCCCGTCATCACCCCCCGTGGTCACCCCCCCCCCCCCCCGTGGTCAGCACCCCCAATGGTGGTCATCATGGGCGTTTGCATTCCTCGAGCAGGACGTCTTTTGGAGGGCATAGGTGACAAAGAAGGAAGGAAGGAAGGAAGGAAGAAGAAGAAGAAGAAGAAGAAGAAGAAGAAGAAGAAGAAGAAGAAGAAGAAGAAGAAGAAGAAGAAGAAGGCTGTTGCTGTGGTGGCGTCCACAATTCCTCGTCATTCGCAATTGACCAGCTCATTGCAATCGGCACAGCACGCGCCGAGGGGCGGGGCCCGTGCCGCCAGGCCAGAGACGGCCGGGTGCACGTGGGTCAAGTGCTGGAGCAGAACGCCGATGGCCTCCCAGACGGTGCGGTTCGACTGGTGGGCTGAGGCGAGGCTGGCAAGGGCTTCGAGCCCGCCCAGAGCCAGGAAACGCTGTGTGAAAGTGGTGGTGGGAATGGGTGGAGGGGAAGAGTGACCACGGCTGGTTTCTCGGGGAAGAGTGAGCACGGCTGGTTTCACGGAACAGGACAAAGACACACGGAACATACAAAGACACACGGAACATACAAAGACACACGGAACATACAAAGACACACGGAACATACAAAGACACACGGAACATACAAAGACACACGGAACATACAAAGACACACGAATACGATGCACAGACCTCGATTGCGCTGGTGTCTGGGTGGGCGGCGAATAGGGCCGGACAGAGAGCGTCGCCCACGAGCGCGTCCGAACGAGAGAGGGGGCTCTGGAGGGGGGTCAGGGAAGTGTGGGAATGATGATTGGATGACGATGATGAGTGAATGACGATGATGAGTGGATGATGATGATGATGATGCTGATTGGATGATGATGCTGTTGGTGATGATTGGATGATGATGATTGGATGAGAAAGATTGGATGATTGGATGGGACGATGGGATGACGGGATGACGGGATGACGGGACGATGATGATGACGGCTGGATGGTGCTTGAAACATGGGCTGGATGGCGGATCTTGCAAGGGGGAGAGGCAGAAGCGGAGGCACGGACCTTGAGAAGGTCAACAAGGGGCTTGATGAAGAGTTGGTCCGGTTTGGCAGGCGCCTGGATGGAGAGAACGCCACCGCCGACACCACCAGCACACATCCGAAGATGGAGAGGGGAACGATGATGATGATGATGATGATGATGATGGTGATGATGATGATGATGATGATGATTGGCTGATGATGATTGGCTGATGATGATTGGAAGATGACGATTGGAAGATGACGATTGGAAGATGACGATTGGAAGATGATGATGATGATGATGATGATGATGATGATGATGATGATGATCGGATGATGATGATGATCGGATGATGATGATCGGATGATGATGATCGGATGATGATGATCGGATGATGATGATCGGATGATGATGATCGGATGATGATGATCGGATGATGATGATCGGATGATGATGATCGGATGATGCTGACTGGATGATGATGATGATGATGATCGGATGATGATGATGATGATGATGATGATGATGATGATGATGATGATGATGATGATGATGATGATGATGATGATGATGATGATGATGATGATGATGATGATGATGATGATGATGATGATGATGATGATGATGATGATGATGATGATGATGATGATGATGATGATGATGATGATGGATGATGACGGCAGACCATTGCCGCGATGGCATGACACCCGGCGCGTGCCATCAGCGGGTGCGCCGTCCACTCCGGACAGGCCAACAATGACTGGAGCTGTTCCGAGATCCCCAAGCTCCTCATCTGCTCGACAATGGCCGGGTGCGACCCCATGGCCCCGATCACAGAGGCCCATGCAGCGGCACCTTGGAAGGAATCCATGAAGGATGGGGTCCGGCCAAGCCGGGCGAGGGCTTGGAGGAAACTGGGCCGGGAGAAGCAGGACTGGGAGAGGAGAAGACGAAGACGGGAAGGGAGGTTATTGTAATGAAATTCATCATTCATCATCATCATCATCATCATCATCATCATCATCATCATCATCATCATCATCATCATCATCATCATCATCATCATCATCATCATCATCATCATCATCATCATCCAATCAGCAGGAGCGGACCGGAACATCGTGGCTGTCGCAGATGGGGGCGATGCATCCCAGGATGATGTTCATCAGCGGCGCTGCGAAATGATGCCAGTGTGGGGTGGTGGTTCATGCCACCGAATTAACACCCTCCCTCCCGACCCCTGGCCCCCCTCCCCTCTCTCCTCCTTCCACCCCCCCCTTCCCCCCCCCCCCCCCCACTCGCACACACAAACACACAACGACACATCCAATTAGATTCTCGTCAGACTTTGGGTCATCTCGTGGGCCGCGTCCCGCTCCACCTCCCGCGCCATCTTGTTCAGCAACGCCTCCGACCCGACGGCCGCCTGGTGGGCGCCCGGTTCCTGAAGCAGTGTGCCCAGCAGCGCGAACAAGGTACCGGCCACGGGTCGCGAGGTGGTGGACTCGGCGGGAAGGTCATCGATCAGCAGGAGGCGGATGAGAGCCGGCATGATGCCGGCTGTGATGAAGGCCTGGCAGAGGGCCGGGAGGCCGCTGGATAGCTGGGCGACTGTGTGTGTGTGTGTGGGGGGGGGATGAGTGGGAACACAGGGAGATGATGATTGGATGATGTTTGGATGATGTTTGGATGATGATTGGATGATGCTGATGAGGAGAGAACATGCTGTGTATTTGCGAGGGCGCAGGCGACAAGTTCAAGAAGAAATGATGGTGATGATGGTGATGAGGAGTGATGATTGGATGCTGATGATGATGATGATGATGATGAGGAGGATGATGATGCTGATGCTGATGCTGATGCTGATGCTGATGCTGATGCTGATGATGATGATGATGAAGAGGACTGGATGATGATGATGCATGAATGGACAACTGGCAACACGTACGGACCCGCGCCGGCCCAGACGGCAATCAGATCAAAGTCGGCCATGACGGTCGGGATCCCGAGAAACTCCATCATCCAGGTAGGCGTCCCGGCCGCCAGGTACAGTGCCTGCACCACCACGGGGAGGCGGGGGTGGGGTGGGGGGGGGGGGGGGGGGGGAGGGAGGGGGCAGTACGGGCGATGAAAAAACAACAACAGAAAGTCATACGTTTTCAAAGTTTTTGCACGCCAAAGTCCGGGCATTTGATTGAACATCGGAGCGCCAATGCGCGGCAGTCCCTGCACCAGCCCCACAGGCACCACAGGAAGTCCCGCCCGTGTCAAAAAAACCAACCAACCAACAAAACCGATTGAATTCCCAGCCAAATATTCCAGTGATGGCGACGGGCCCACGAAAAAAGCGGATGCCGGGTGCCAACGCCATCACCATCATCGTCCTATTATCATCATCATCCAAATCACCATCCATCCAAACAACATCCAATCATCCACTCATCAACATCAACATCCCTCATCGTTGCCAACAACAACAACAACACCATCATCTTGGTAACGCCCCCTTAACCCTGCCACCGGGGCAAATCACCCACAAATCTGATCCTCAGACATCATCCAGTCATCATCATCAACCTCAACATCATCTAATCATCATCCAATCATCATCATCATCATCATCCAATCATCATCATCATCATCATCATCATCAGAGAGACATGCTGTGTATTTGCGAGGGCGCAGGCGACAAGTTCAAGAGAAAGGTTACTCGCGCCTTCGCGCCATGCGTTACACTCCGGGGGGGGCCGGGCCAAATGACCCGTATGGTGGCTCCTCCCGGCCGGGGGTCCGCCTGATGGCGGGGCCACCCAGTGATGGGTGTGGGTGTTGGGGGGTGCTCAGGGGTATGTGGGGCGGGTCGAGGGCCCCGGGTGGCCGTCGCGGCGTCAGGGCGCGGGGCCCGCCGCGGCAGCCGCGCCGTTGCGCATGGTCATGAGCGCGAGGGCATCCCGAACCAGAAGGGTCGAGACGGAGGAGAGGGTTCGCTGGAGGTCGGTTCGCGTGGCAGGGGGGTCGGCCGGTGTCAGCCGCGACAGGGCCTGGCATGTGGCCCTGGGCACGGTCCCCCGGGCCGACAGGATCACCGGCACCGCGCGGCAGGGCTGCCCGGTGGCCTCCCTGACGGCCTGGCAGAGGGCGACGTAGTGGGCCGCCTTGGCCGCCGCCTGCGCCGGCCAGTCGTGGGTCTGGCCAGTGATGGCCACGTCGAGCAGCCACCAGGTGCCGTCCGAGCCGCGGGACTGGAGCACCAGGTCGGGGTGCACGTCGCGGAGGGTGGCGGGGAGCTTGGCCAGCAGGGAGGGCGGGAGGGCGGGCGCACGGTTCGTTGCCGACACGCCCATGTAGTGCCGCGTGATCCAGTCGCGTTGCCCGCCGAACCAGGCCCAGAGTCGGCGGACCACCCGGTCGTGGCGGGCCGTGTAGAAGTCGTGGTACCTGCCGCAGCCGGACAGCAGGTGGGCCATGGTCTCGGGGCCGCCGTGGCAGAGGGGGCAGGTGGCGTCCACCGGGGGGGCGCCGCCGGCAGATGCCGAGGCCTTCCGCGCGTACCGGCACCGAATGGTTTGCAGGGTGGGGAAGGTGCCGAACAGCAGCCAGACGAGCCGGCGCACCTTCCAGTCGGGGCGGCCTGCTGGCGCCAGGCGGGCGCGGCCAGCTTCTGCTCGAGGCCGTCCAGGGTGACCCCGAGGGGGATCGGCTGCGACGGGGGCCCAGCCGCGGGCCTCCTCCTCGCACTGGAGGGCCTGGCAGAATCCCCGGGCCACCGCGAGCGTGAAGGGCCGGGTGGGGTACGGCAACGGGGCGTCCTTGGGGCCCGAGGGGCGGAAGGGCATCTCCGGCGGGCAGGCCAAGCCCTGTTGGATGGGGGTGGTGGGCCGGCCTTGTCGGTGGGGGCGGGGCCGCCGCGGCCTCGCCGGCCAGCCGGTCGGCCTGCAAGTTGCCCCACAGGTGGGGGCAGCCGGGGCCACCGCGTCCACGTGGGAGGGCACGTGATGGCAGAGGAGGCGTGGCCACCGGGAGACCAGCTCGTCCCGGAGTCGGAGGACCTCCTGCTGCGACTGGGTCAGGCAGGTGGCGCGGCACAGGGCCCCGAGGGCGTACTCGCTGTCCGACAGCAGCAGCACGCACCGGTCTCGGCCGACCCGCTCCCGGCCGAGGAGGTCGATGGCCAGCCGGATGGCCTCGATCTCGGCCTGGGCGTTGCTTGTGGGCCACTGGAGGGTGCGGCGCAACGACAGTGCGCGGCCGTCGGGGTGGATCAGGACCGCGGCGGCGCCCCCGCGGAGCTAGGCCCTCCGGGCCGCACTCGAAGGACCCGTCGGTGTAGACCTGGATGGCATCGGCGGGCATGGCGCGGAGGACGTCGACCACTTTCATCAGGCGCAGCTCCTTGCGGCGGGCGGGCTCGGGGTCATTGCCCCGGCGGCGGGGAACAGTCGGCCACCCCGGATCAGATGGCTGGTCAGTAGCCACCCGCCCTGGCCCCGCGCCAGAGTGAACGAGTGGCGTGTCTGCGCCTCGGCCAGCCACTGCCAGAGGCTGCGTGGGGTGGGGGCGCCACGGGCCCCTTCTGGTGGGGGCGGCGGCGGGCGGGTTGCGGGGGTAGCGTGGGTCGGGCGGCGGCCGCCAGGGCCCGGGCTATGGCGTTGGGGCGCTCCCACTGGGCGATGAACTGGCCGTTGGGGGGCGGGGTGAGGAGCCGGGCGATCAGGCAGAGGTGGGCTTGGCGCAGGGAGGCCTCGATCCTCGGGAGACCCGGGCCTTGGCCGGCCAGGAAGAGGAAGTCGCGCGGGACACCCGGGAAGAAGCGCTTGTCGGTCCTCAGCGGGCGGCCCGTGAGCCATGCGGAGGCGTGCCGGGCCAGGTCGTCCTCAAGGGCGCGGCACTGCTCCGTTGATGGACAAATCGCCGTCATGCCATAGAGTAGCGTCGGGAGGGCCCATTCCCTGACGCACTCGATTTTTGCCAGGGGCGGCAGGGCGCAGGCGTGGATGCGGGCCAGCCGGTCGTTCCAGGAGGCCGTGATGCGCTGGAGGTGGTCGTCCCAGGAGCCGTCGAAGCGCACGGTGTATCCCAGGTAGGTGTAGGTGGTGGTGTCGCCCATGGCCGGGATGGGCTGACCTTGGAGCTGCAGGAGGTAGCCCGGCTGGGCGTGGCCCTTGTCGGCGGCCAGGATGGCGCATTTCTTCGCATTCAGGCGCAGCCGGGCCCAGGCCAGGAAGGCCTCCAGCCTGTCGCAGAGCACCCGCAGGGCCGCGTCGCTGGCGGCGGTCACCACAAGATCGTCGGCAAAGGCCTGGCAGCTGGTGGCGGTGGTGGGGTCCCCGGCCAGGCCGGCACCCAGCGGGCCCAGGGTCGGGTCGGGCAGCTCGAGCCAGCGGAGGAGCGGATCAAGGGCGAGGAGGAACACTACCGGGCTCAGTGAATCGCCTTGTTTGACCCCCCTTTCAAGAGCGATTGGGGGGAGGGGCTCGTTGGGGCGGCCTCGGTCGCAGCAGTCCCGCCAGGTCATGGAGAGCCCCTGGTAGAGCTCAAGGATGGCCGCCTGCAGATGACCGGGGATGCCGGCCAATCTCAGGCCTTTCCGGATGACATACGCTTCCACCGACCCGAAGGCATTCGTCAAATCCAGAAACAGTAGGCGCAGAGGGTCCCCGGCCACCCGCCGGCTCTCCATGGTGGCCAGCAGGGTGCTGACGTGGAGCAACGGGCCGAGCGCAGGCGCGAAGCCGTGCTGAGAGGGGGCGAGTCGACCCGGGTGGCCGAGGAAGTCCGTGAGGCGGTGCGCCAGGATGCCGCTGTACAGTTTGGCCAGGACGTCGCACAGGGCCACGTGGCGCCAGCTCGAGACGGCCGTGGGGTCCTTGCCTCGCTTCAGGAGTAGCACGGCCGTGCTCGCGCGCCAGCGGGCAGGGGTGGACTTGGTCTGCCAGCAGGCGCGGAGGAGGGCCACCAGCGCGCCAAGGAGAGCCGGGTCCTTGACGAGGTGCTTGAGGGCGTCGACGCCGGCGCCGTCGCTGCCAGGCGCGGTGTGAGGTGCGGCCTTCCCGACCTGGGCAACCACTTCTTGCTCGGAAATGTCGGCCTCGAGGGCCGCCGTCTCGGCCGGGGTGAGGGGCGGGGTTGTCGCTGCCAGGGTCGCCCATGGGATGCCCGGGGTGGGAGGCTCGGGGCCACCAGAGGCGGCCTCGCGGCTGTGGTGCTCGTTGAGCTGTTGCCAGGAGATGGGGCAGGGCGGCCGCTGGGTGTCGCCGGCCAAGGTGGCAAAGAATCTGTGCCTGTTCTTGAAGAACAAAGACAACTGTTGGCGCGCGGCCGTGTGGGCAGCTGCGGTCCGTGTCCGGACTCGGGCCGTGGCCAGGTTCGCCCGGGCTTTGCGCCAGGAGAGAAGGAGGCGCGGGGGTGCGTGATGGGGCGGCGCGTCGCGTGGCCCAGTGCGCGCAGTCGGATCTGGAGGCGGCGCACCCGCTCGCGGGCGGCCCGCAGCGGCCCCGAGGTGCCTGCCGGGCGCGGGGGGCCTGGTGGGGGTGGGGGGCGCCTGGCCGGAGTCCGTTGGGCCAGGACGGGGATGATTGCCTCGAGGATGGCCTCCGGGTCGGTCAGGGTGGCGGCGGCCCGGAGCGAGGCGCACTCCTGGTCGGAGAGCGCGGCTGCCTCGGGCCTGGGAGGGCGGCGCTGTCGGAGGGGTGGCTGCTGGGGTTGTCGATGAGGAGCCTCGGCCGGCGGCTGGGGCCTCGGGTGGGAAGGTGTGGAGGAGGGGTCCATGCGTCACCGTGCAACCGGTTACGGCCGTGGCGAGGTTGGTGCGGATCGGGACGACAAGGTGCAGGTGTGCGCGGCGGAGCTTGAGGCGAGCGAGGAGGGAGCAGAGGGCATCTATCGTTTGCGTGACGGTGACGGGTTTGCGGAAGCCGCAGCCAGAGTCCGGGCGGTGAAGAAGGTCCTCCAGTTGACGGATCTGCTCCAGTGGGGGGCCCCAGCAAGCCGCCAGAAGGTGCCACCGGTGGCCCCGGGTCTGTTGTGCACCACCGGACAGCAGGCCGTTGTGTTGGAGCACCCGGTGGGTGAGGTTGGTTGTTGACCCGATGTAAATGTGACGGCGCCTGTCAGTGAGGAGGTACAAGGTGGGCACGCTGCCCTCCATGCGGGTGTGGTGGAGTGTCCCGGTCGCGCCAGCCGGGGCTGCGGGTGATCGGCTGGAGAGATGAAGGCAGCTCGTGGCTGCCCCGCACCGTGAAGGGGCAGCTGGCCAGAGTGTGGTGGTGGTGGTGGTGGTGGTGGTGGTGGTGGTGGTGGTGGTGGTGGTGGTGGTGGTGGTGGTGGCGGCGGCGGCGGTGGGTGGGGGACCCGGCGTCGCCTCGGGGCTGTCGGCATCCTCGGGCTTAGCGGCGAAAGGGGCGGCCGTCGGCGAGGGTCAATTTCATCATCACCAGAGAGAGAGAACATGCTGTGTATTTGCGAGGGCGCAGGCGACAAGTTCAAGAAGAAAGGTTACTCGCGCCTTCGCGCCATGCGTTACACTCCGGGGGGGGCCGGGCCAAATGACCCGTATGGTGGCTCCTCCCGGCCGGGGGGCTTCCGCCTGGTGGCGGGGCCGCCCAGTGATGGGTGTGGGTGATGGGAGGGGTGCTCAGGGGCGGGTGGGGCGGGTCGTGGGCCCTGGGCGGCCGCTACGGCGTGGCCAGGGCGCGGGGCCCGCCGCGGCAGCTGCGCCGTTGCGCATGGTCATGAGCGCGAGGGCGTCCCGAACCAGAAGGGTCGAGACGGAGGAGAGGGCCCGCTGGAGGTCGGTTCGCGCGGCAGGGGGGTCGGCCGGTGTCAGCCGCGACAGGGCCTGGCATGTGG
This sequence comes from Paratrimastix pyriformis, assembly GCA_027972325.1. Lineage (NCBI taxonomy): Eukaryota > Preaxostyla > Paratrimastigidae > Paratrimastix > Paratrimastix pyriformis. The sequence continues at coordinate 25,699 of JAPMOS010000081.1, read as the reverse complement.
CCCGGGGCACGGTCCCTCGGGCCGACAAGATCACCGGCACCGCACCATCACCATCACCATCACCACCACCATCACCACCACCACCACCACCACCACCACCACCACCACCACCACCACCACCACCACCACCACCACCACCACCACCACCACCACCACCATCATCATCAACATCATCATCATCAACATCATCATCATCATCATCATCATCATCATCATCATCATCATCATCATCCAGTCATCATCCAGTCATCATCATCATCATCATCATCATCCAGTCATCATCATCACCCAATCATCATCATCATCATCACCATCATCATCATCATCATTACAAACCTGGTTCGCCTCACACCCTGCCGCCGTGACCTCAACCGCCTCCAGCAAGGCGCGTAACAGCCGATGTTCATACAAGAGGGCATCTCGGCGGGGCGACCGGAGGAAGGTGACCAGGTCCGGGATGGCAGCCCCGTAGAGAGGTCGATGGTCCGCGTTGTTGTCGGTCGCACAGAGGCTGGCCATGATGGAACATACCTGTGGATGTGTGTGCGCGTGTGGAAAGAGGGAAAGAAGTGTGTTGTGGGTGGGGTGACTTGGTGGGAGACGGGCAGAGGCTGGTCATGATCGAACATACCTGCAGATGTGTGCATGTTGTGGGGTGGTGTAGATTTTTTCGACAAAACAGCTTTATCCTCGCAAATTTTTGTGCCGCTTGTTTCTCGTTCTCACACAAAAGGGCACAGTCAACGGACACATCATATCACGCATTGGGCTCACACACGCACAGCCCTGGCCGAAGATGGTCCAAGACGACCGGCTCCCCAGATCATCCTTTTGGATTTCCGACAGACAACAAACGTTTTTCTGACTGATCTTTTTTGTGCATTTTATGGGATTTTCACGTTCACGACACAAAAGGACATGCGCCCTCCCTTTTTCCCAGTTCTTTGGCACGCTTTTTGAGGACGATTACGTATTGTGCCTTTTATTGAAATTTCACGAAGTGCACAGTCACGCAGAGAGAGAACATACTGTTGTGTCTGTGCGAGGCACAGACCTGGCCGAAGATAGGTGTGTCCAGATGGTCCAAGACGACCGGCTCCCGGATCATCCCCTTATGGATTTCCGCCGACTGACAACAAACGTTTTTCTGACTGATCTTTTGAAATGACGTCCGATGATTGTGCATCTTATTGAAATTTCACGTTCAAACACAAAATGGGCACAGACACGCGGCACTGACCTGGCCGAGGATGGGAGTGTCCAGATTGTCCAAGACGACCGGCTCCCGGATCAGCGCGCACAGCACGGGCGCGACGCGTTTCCCGAAGGCCGCCTGGGCCTCCGGGCAGTCGGTTAACAGCGCCCCCAGTGCGAACAGGGCATTGGACGCAAGTTCGCGAGATCCGCGAATGATGGCTGAGTCCAGCAACGCGATATACGGTGGGCAGATGAGCATTCGGACTAATTGGGTGCGGAGTGGGGCCGAGGCGCTGGTGGACAGAAGGCTGCCGAGGGCGTCGCAGAGACGGAGGGCCAGGGCGGGGTCCGTGAGGAGACCGGGCAGGCGGAAGAGGGCCACGAGGGGCCGAGCGATGTTGGCTTGGATGCTGTGGCGGGGGTGGGTGGTGGTGAGGTGGGTGGTGGTGGTGGGGAGGAATGAAGGGAAGATGAGGGAGGATCGGTTGGCACCATACTGACAGACCCACACACACAACACACACACAACACACACACACACACACACACACACACACACACACACACACACACACACACACACACACACACACACACACACACACACACACACACACACACACACAACAAGGCAGTCACCGGCCAGAAATCCTGGCACCATCTTCTATTCCGGGTTCCCACACAGCATCCATCGTACATAACAGACAACGCATCGCAGTTCTGGGGGCAGTCAGTGGCCATTTCGGTCCCAAACAGCACAACACAGATCACAGGACCGACAATGCATGACAGTTCTGGGGGCAGTCAGCGGCCAGGAAAGCCACCGCCTGGCACCAATCCTGGCCGGCCCCGAAGCCGTCAGCACGGCGGACTGCTTGGCGGAGGCCAACGAGACGAGGGCACCAGGGGCCCCGCGCTGTCCAAAGTCCCGTTGAAAACCTGTTGAGAAGGGGGGGGGGGGGGGGGGGGAGGGGGGAGGGAGGGGGGACGGTCACTCATCGCCCATCACAGCATCGTCATCGTCATCATCATCATCATCATCAACATCAACATCAACATCATCATCCAATCATCAACATCATCATCAACATCAACATCATCATCCAATCATCAACATCATCATCATCATCATCATCATCAACATCAACATCAACATCATCAACAACAACAACAACAACAACATCATCATCATCATCATCATCATCATCATCATCATCATCATCATCATCATCATCATCATCATCATCATCATCATCATCCAGTCATCACAGTCGTCATCCAATCATCATCCAATCGTCATCATCCAATCATCATCATCCAATCATCGACGATACAGACCTGCAGGCACTCCGCCAGCACGGCCACACAATGGCAGGTGGACTCGGTTACCTCGGCATTGGAGGCAAGGGCAGGGACTCGCAGAAGGTCGACCAAACATCGAACCACCGGCTCGCCGTAGAACAGATGGGCACTGACGTTCATCATACAGGGAGAAGTGGTCGAACAGATGGGTCAGCATACAGAGAGAAGTGGACGGTGTGAAGTCACGCGCAACTCGGTTTTTGCGCAACATCGAAGCTCGCCCGTAGAACAGATGGGCACTGACGTCATCATCATCAGACAGAGAGAAGTGGACGGTGTGAAACTTGGTTTTTGCGCAACATCGAACCTCGCCGTAAGAACAGATGGGCACTGACGTCAGCATACAGAGAGAAGTGGATGATGACGGTCAGAGTCACATCTCGGGTTTCTGCTCAACAAGAACAACATGAACAAACGACGCCGAAAAAATGACGACAAGCCAGATGACACAACGAATCAAATGAGGACAACCCTCTGGCAAAATGAATTCGATGGATGACAAAACCGAACGGATGCAATGGATGACAAAACCAAAAACATTTAAATTCAGTGATGATAAAAATCAAAAAAAAAAAAAAAAACGGAAGAGACTTGGTGGAAGTCAAACAAAAAACAGTCAGTCAGTCTCGTGTGAATGCAGCCTCTCGTGTGAGGCTCACTCGAAAGAAAGTGCAACAAAAGGTTGTATTGACCTCGTCACCCCCGATACCGTAAAACACGAAATTTAGTACCCCCCCCCCCCCCCCCCCCCTATTTGTCGGGGCTCCTCGGGCCAAACTCAATGAAATTGGTACCCCTTAGCACGAAATTTAGTCCCCCCACCCCCCCCCCTATTTTTCGGACCATTTTTCAAATTTAGTACCCGGGTACTAAATTTCGTGTTTTACGGTAGGCTTCGCCAATTGTATTTTGGTGATGATTGTACCAACAAGCCATCTTTCATCCCGCAGACCAGTCATCGCAGCCATCACACAGGTTGCCCACGCAACGACACAGAGCCTCGGCCAGATCGGGGTTGGCCCCTGGATGGGTCCGCTCGAAGATGCGCACGATCTGGGTGTGTCGGTGGAGTGTCAAGAGTGTCAATGATTCAGCAAATGGGGGGAAAGATCAAGGCTGCATAATCTGGGTGTGCCGGTGGTGTGTCAAGAGTGTCAATGATTCAGAAAAATGGGGGGAAAGATCAAGGCTGCATAATCTGGGTGTGTCGGTGGTGCGTCAAGAGTGTCAATGATTCAGCAAATGGGGGGAAAGATCAAGGCTGCATAATCTGGGTGTGCCGGTGGTGCGTCAAGAGTGTCAATGATTCAGAAAAATGGGGGGAAAGATCAAGGCTGCATAATCTGGGTGTGTCGGTGGTGCGTCAAGAGTGTCAATGATTCAGAAAAATGGGGGGACAGATCAAGGCTGCATAATCTGTGTGTGTCGGTGGTGTGTCAAGAGTGTCAATGATTCAGAAAAATGGGGGGACAGATCAAGGCTGCATAATCTGGGTGTGTCGGTGGTGTGCCAAGAGTGTCAATGATTCAGAAAAAGAGAGGAGCCAGTAGGCTGAGTTGGCCCCGTGAATTCATCTACACCAGTGGGATGGAAAGGCTCAAAGATGGGCAGAATATATATGTGGGCAGGCGCCCGGCTCCACGGACCGCACCAATGATCTCGGACGTGGCAAGGCTGCTTTGGATGGTCGAGTTGAGGGCCAGGTTGGCGATGCCCGAGCAGAGGCTCTCGGCCACCTCGGGATTCTACATGATGATGATGATGATGATGATGATGATGATGATGATGATGATGATGATGGATGATGATGATTGGATGATGATGATGATGATGATGATCGGATGATGATCGGATGATGATCGGATGATGATCGGATGATGATGATTGGATGATGCTTACATAATCCGGATGGATGATGATTGGATAATAATGAACGACTGGATGACGATGCTACTACTACTACTGATGATGATGAAGGCGATGATGATGATGGTGGAAGCTGCACAGACTGGGCTCTGGTTCTGGCTGAGAATCCGTAGGCGCCCGCCGACGGGCTCTGCCACCTGGGCTGCCGCGAACCGTGTCCGATTTCCGCAGTCCAGAGCCAAATTCACCAGGGCGCGGCAGAGGTACGTGGTGGCGGCCTCAGGCAAGGTCACCCGGGGTCCCAGCAGGCGGACCAGGAGGGGAATGATGCCGGCCTCGCCGAAGGCGACTGTGAGACGAAGCCGGTGTGTGTGTGTGTGTGGGGGGGGGGGGGGGGGGAAGGGAGGTGGAGGAGGTGGAGGAGGAGGGTAAGTACGTAAAAAAACAGCCCAGTTTGGGGATGGTGTGAGACGATGATAGAGACGATGATAGAGACGATAGAGATGATGATGATGATGATGATGATGATGATGATGATGATGATGATGATGATGATGATGATGATTGGATGATGATGATGATGATGATGATGATGATGATGATGATGATGCTGATGATGATGATGATGAGTGGATGATGGATGATGATGCTGAATGGATGATGAGATGATGATGATGATGACGATAATGATAATAATAATAATAATTATTAATAATAATCATAATAATAATGACCAACCTTTATTGGCATCATCAACAGCACAGTTGGCCACACAGCGGAACAGCTGTTCCGCAATGGCCGGGTGTTTGACCAAGTCCACTTTTTGCAAGATTCGGTGCACTGGAGGAACGATGCCGGCTGCCCCCAGTCGGGCCTGGTTGGCGGGTACCAGGGCCATCAGTGAACAGGCGCGAAGGACCTGAGGGGTGTGGAATGCTGCTGATGAGATAGATGACGCTGTGGGGTGGTGAGGATGGGGTGGGGGATGGGCAGATTCGTGCTGAGAACAGAGCTGCGCAGGGCATCGCCGCCACATCGGTCCATCATCATCCAGTCATCATCATCCAATCATCATCATCCACTCATCATCATCATCATCATCATCCACTCATCATCATCATCATCATCATCATCATCCATCATCATCATCATCAAACCATCATCATCATCATCATCATCATCATCATCCAATCATCATCACTGTCATCATCACCAACCCCAAACTTGGAAGGAGGCCGACACCACGGCGACACCATCACTGACCTCGCACAGGG
>JAPMOS010000081.1:0-15000 GCA_027972325.1 Paratrimastix pyriformis | reverse complement strand
CCAATCCCCTGCCGCTTCCACGTCGTGCGGCCCCTTCTCCGCCTCGCCCCACCCGCCCAGCCCCAGCCCCAGTCTCGGCCCCAGACCCTGCCCCCATCACCCAACCGCAGCAAGTCCATCTCCCCTCGTCGTCCCCCACGCCTCTCTCCACAACCCGCCGCGGGGCCCTCTCCATTCAACATCCCGCCACTTCCCTGCTGGGCGCTCGCCTGCCCTCTCCCACCCCCTCGCCATCCAATTCCTCATCCTCCCTCAGACTGCCCCAGCAGCAGCCACCTGCCGTTGTCAGTCGCGCCTCCACACCGCCTCCCGTTCCCAGCTACCCTGCATCGCTGGCGTCCTCCTCATCCCCGCGCGCTCCCACCCCGCACTCCGCCCTCTCCCGGCTTCCGAAACCACCCCCTCCGGCCCCCCTCTTTGCCTCCCCCTCCCCTCCGGCTCCGGCGGCGACCCACCAACAACCCATACTGGCCCCGCGCCCCATCCGCCCCCTGGGGTCGTCCTCCGCACCCCACCATCACCATCACCGCGACCCCACCCCCAGCCCCCCGTCGAGCCTGTCGTCTCGCACCCCGCCCTCCCTCTCACCTCCGCCCACTCCGCCCCCACCACCCGCTGACAAGGGTGGAGGGGGCCCGGGCCTGGGCCTGGGACCTCCGCTGCACGTCCGGATGGCTGCCGCGGCCGAGCGCTTCCGCGATGTTCGCCCCACCACCACCACTGCGGAGCAGCACCTGAATTTCTCTTCCGTCCCGCCCGCAGGACCGTCATCACCTGCAGCCACGGACTCGTCGACGGGGCGTCCATCCCCGAGACACTCCCCGACGCGTCGTGTCCGCCCCCCCGGGCACGCGTCATCCCCCTTGCTGCCCACGGCTGACCCCGACTCCACCCTCGCCCAGTTTGCCGGGGCGCCGCCCCCAACGGCCCCACTTGCCCGCCACCACCGCAGCCACCAGCACCCACACCCAGCACCACAAGAGGAGGTGGTCGATGACCTTCGGACACCTGACCCGTTCCCGCCCCAACCTCGCCACCCTGCCTCCCCACCTGATGATGTCGCCGCGGCTTCGCCCCCCGCCAGCCCGCGCCATCCGCACCACCCGCAGGAACCAACAATCCCCGGCCCCACGCCCGCACGGAAGCATCACCGGTACCCCTCTGCCTCAGCCTCCGGCTCTGCCTTCGCCGAACCCGAAGTCAAACCCGATGCCGCCGAACGCGACCAGCCGCAAGCGGTGGTCCGGAAGAGCGCGGATGCCGGGGGCGAGGGGGGCACGGAGACGGAACCCATCCGCCAGCCCAGTCCGCCGCGCCGCCACCACCAGCATCACCGTCGCGACCCGGGTGGTCCGTCGTCACTTTCCTGTTTCCCATCTCACCTCACCACCGCCGCTTTTTTTGCAAGTCATCATGTGATTCCTGTTTCCCATCTCACCTCACCACCGCCGCTTTTTTCTGATCCACGCGCGTCCCCACCCGTGTTCGAGTTTTTTTTTTTTTTTTTTTTTTGCAAGTCATCATGATTCTTGTTCCCCAAGTTTCCCCCGTTGTGCGTCATCATTGGTGAGATCCTCTCTTTGTCCCAAACCCCGTTTCTTGACACCCCCCCTCTTCTTCCTCTGTTTGACACACACCTGCCCACCCCTCAACATCGTCATTTTTTCCTTCTGCTTCTGCCCAGCGGCCCAACGTGCCCCCGCTCCCAGCCCCACGAGACGCCGCGACAGCCCGAGCGAAGTTGAAGCGGAGGGTCACGAGCAGGCGAGGAGGCGGCAGACCCTGCTGCAGAAGACGATCGCTGAGATGCCCGATGATGGTGATGATGTTGACGATGACTGGAAGCAGAAGATGGGGTCCGGCGGGAAGACGGGAGGCGGTGGTCGTTCGGCGTCCTCGTCAGCATCTCCATCAGCCTCCGGCTCTCGGGTCTGTGCCTCCGCCGTCATCATCCAGTCATCATCAATCATCATCATCAGCATCAGCATCATCCAATCATCATCATCCAGTCATCATCATCATCCAGTCATCATCATCATCATCATCCAGTCATCATCATCATCATCATCATCATCATCATCATCATCATCATCATCATCATCATCATCATCATCATCAGCATCCAATCAGCATCCAATCAGCATCCAATCATCATCCAATCATCATCCAATCAGCATCCAATCAGCATCCAATCAGCATCCAATCAGCATCCAATCAGCATCCAATCAGCATCCAATCATCATCCAATCAGCATCATCATCCAACCATCCATCCATCATCATCCAACCATCGTCATCATCATCCAATCATCATCATCATCCTCATCCTCATCATCAGCATCATCAGCATCATCATGCATCATCATGCATCATCATTCAGGCACCATCATTCAGGCATCATCATCATCATCATCATCATCATCCAATCATCAGCATCCAACATCACCAATCATCATCATCATCACCATCATCATCATCATCATCATCCAATCATCATCATCATCCCATCATCCAATCATCATCATCCAGCATCAGCATCAGCATCACCGCGCCCACTTTGACCCGCTCCCTCTCCGCGTTTTCCGTCGTCATTGTGCCCGAACCCATCCCACCAACCCTAATCCCTTTGTTCCACCCACACCCACCAACTTTGGCCACGCAGCACGACCCTGCGGCCTCCTTCTCGCGCCCACGCCACTCCCATCGCCATCCTCGCCAAAGCGAGCAACAGCAACAACAACCCCGGGCCCCCAAACCTGCCCCCTCGTCGTCGTCTTCATCTTCACCCATCGACCCTTTCTCGGGTCATCCGTCGACGGTCAAGGGCTCTCCGTCCCGTGGCCATCACCACCGACATCACCACCACCGCATGACAGACTCACCCGAGCCCCCAAATGACCTCGGCGAGACTTTCCGTGCGGATGGGGTGCGCGTCATTCTTGAGAAGTCGCCCGGCGATGAGGGCCGAAGGGGCGGCGGCGGCGAGCGGGTGGAGGAGGAGGAGCGTCACCGCCACCCGCACCACAAGGTTCGTGGCTTGGCCTGAGAGGGACTTTTTGTGGGTGTTGGGATCGCAACGGACAATCGCGGCGATGGATGATGATGATGATGATGATTGGATGATGATGATTGGATGATTGAATGATGATTGGATGACTGGTCACAATTAGCATTGGCCCTCATCAACCTCAAACACCCCGGTTCCACACACCCTTCATTGATTTCTGATGATTGGATGATGATTGGATGATGATTGGATGATGATGAATGATGATTGGATGATGATTGGATGATGATTGGATGATGATTGGATGATGATTGGATGATGATTGGATGGCGATCGGGTGGTGATTCGATATCAGCTGATTGGATGATTGATTGGATGATGATGATGACGATCTGGATGATGATCTGGATGATCATGAAGTCTGGATGATGACGTCGGACCTGTACGTGCGTCATTCCCCGCTATGCTGATTCCTCCGTGCCCGGGGTCTCACCAACCCCCCGTCGTTTCGCTCTCATCCCACAGCAGCAGCCCACTGGCGGCTCGCCCCTCGCCCCTCCTCCATCTCTCCCCACCGACCACCCGCGCCCCACACCCATTTTCGTTCCGCCCCTCAAAGCCGACCCAACCCCGCTGCAGCCCACCACCACCACCACCACAACCACCACCACCGTCACCCTCGCCACTCCGCCGCCCCTGCGCATTTTCCACACGGCCTCGCCCCTCTCCGCCCAGGCCGCCTACTACGCCCAGGCCAAACTCACGCGCGTGCTGCACGAACTGGACGCCTCGCCGCCGCCCCCGACGGCTCCATTCACCCCGTCCTCACCCTCGTCCTCCTCCTCCTCGTCGTCGTCATCCAACGAGGTCCCCGTTCCACCGGGCGCCCCGCTTTTTCCCGAGTTGGCTCATGTGGGCGAGACGGAGCCAGGGGCGGTTGGGTTTCTGGTGCCAAACGTGTCCAGTTTCCCCGGGGCTCCGGTTGTCCTCCCAGAAGCGGCGCCAGCGAGTGCAGGGGGTGTTGCGCCAATGAGGAAGGAAACGCCAGCCGGCGGTCTGCAGGGGGTGACTTGCGTTTTTTGGAATGTTGTTGGATGACTTGTTTTTTCCCCTGGTCGCCCAGTCAGTGAGCTGTGTAAAGGGATGAAGGGAGGGGGACACTTGGCTCATTTTGCCCTCTTTTTCTTTCCTTCTTTCCTTCGTCTTATGGTAATGATGATGGTGATGGTGATGGCGATGATGATGGTGATGATGATGATGATGATGATGATGATGATGATGATGATGATGATGATGATGATGATGATCGGATGTTGATGATGATCGGATGTTGATGATGATCGGATGTTGATGATGATCGGATGTTGATGATGATCGGATGTTGATGATGATCGGATGTTGATGATGATCGGATGTTGATGATGATCGGATGTTGATGATGATCGGATGTTGATGATGATCGGATGTTGATGATGATCGGATGTTGATGATGATTGGATGATGATGATTGGATGATGATTGGATGATGATGATGATCGGATGTTGATGATGATCGGATGTTGATGATGATCGGATGTTGATGATGATCGGATGTTGATGATGATCGGATGTTGATGATGATCGGATGTTGATGATGATTGGATGATGATGATTGGATGATGATTGGATGATGATGATGATCGGATGTTGATGATGATCGGATGTTGATGATGATCGGATGTTGATGATGATCGGATGTTGATGATGATCGGATGTTGATGATGATTGGATGATGATGATTGGATGATGATGATGATGATGATGATTGGATGATGATTGAATGATGATGATGATGATGATGACTGGCTGATGGTGATGGTGATGATGATGACTGGCTGATGGTGATGGTGATGATGATGATGATGATGATGATTGGATGATGATGATGATGATGATGATGATGATGATGATGATGATGATGATGATGATGATGACGATGATGATGATGATGATGATGATCGGATGATGATCGGATGATGATTGGATGATGATGATGATGATGATTGGATGATGATGATGATGATGATGGTTGGATGATGATGATGATGTTGATGATGGATGGATGGATGGATGGATGGATGGATAGATGGATGATGATGATTGGACGATAATTGGATGATGATTGGATGATTGGATGATTGGATGATGATAATGATGATGACTGGATAATGATGATGATGACCGCCCCTCCACCACTCCTCCGCGCTCCGGTGGTTGTCTCATTTTCCCTTCCTTCGTCGTTTCCTCCCCGCAGCCTCTCCGCTTGCATTGTCTCTGCCCCCCAACACTCCCCCGGCCGGACCCTGCCTCACGGCCCCTCCTGCGACCCCGCCGCCGCCCACCACCGCCCTCACCCTCACACCCGCAGCAGCGCTCTCGCAACACTCCCTGACTTCATCCTCCTCCGCTGTCTCGGCCTCCACTCCCACCGCCATCCGCGCCCAGCGGTCACCCACGACCGAGTCTCCCCACGCCCCGTCGCTCTCCACCGCTCCCCGCCAGGCTGTTCCGCCTCCTCCTGCCCCCTTTTTCTCCCCGCGTGTACGCGCCATCTCGCTCGCCCTGTCAGACATCACCCAGCTCAGCGGAAACACCGCCCCAGCGGGCGGCACCGCCCGCCAGCTTAGTTTCATGCGGCCCTCTCTGCAAGGCAGCATGCTGATCATCGACGGGGCACCCGGAGTCCCACCCCCCGAGCTTCTCTCGCCCACCCGCGCGCGGGGCCCGTCGCCATTGGCCGGGCCTGCTGATGGTGGGCAGGAGGAGGAGGAGGAGGAGGGCTTGACCATTCCCAAAACCTCGACCTCATCGACTTGCGCCAATCCTGCTGTGGAGGAGGCCGCGCAACCGCCCACATCACCCACCACCCTCAGCTCCATCACAAACCTGCCCTGGTCCCCGGACGGGCCTCTTTTTCCCCAGGCCCGACCGACCCCACCCACTCCTCTTGCTTTCGATGCGGAAGCATCCATCCCCGGGCCGGCCGCTCCCATTCCCCACTTCGAGCCACCGGCGCCGCCTGCCCGCCGAAACTCGCTCGACGAGTCCCTGGATGCGATGCGGGTTGCCCGGCAGGGCAAGGCCCACTCTGCCCAGACCACCCTGTACCGCCGCCCCCAGCAAGTGGCCAAGGCCTTGGCGCTGGCGGCCACCTTGGCCCGAAGACAAGCGGCTGACCCTGGTGCGGGCGGTATGACAATGCGTCTTGGAGGCCCAGCAACGAGCGGGATGGTGAGTACGGGGAGCGCAATGAACCCTTCTGCTGCGGGCGCCCTGCCTGGTCCTGCAGACGACAAGGTGGTCGGTCGGCCACCGCTTGGCCCTGTCGTTCGGACAACCCGGCTTCAGCCCGAGCGCGAGGACCGATACCCAGTGCTGTCTCCAGTGCCATCCGTGAGCAGTGTGGTGGCATCTGGGGGCGGGCCGCTTGGCGGGACGATACAGGTCTGCCCAAGTCCCTACTTTCCTCCAGCGTTCTCATCTCGGTTTTCATCATCACCAGCCACCTGCCACCCCCGGCCCGCCCTCGCCGGCCGTGTCCGCTGCGGGATCGGCCTCGCCGAACATCACGCCAACACCCACACCTGCCGGCGAGGCGCCCGTGCAGCTGCTCCAACAGTACATGAGTGTCCTCCAGCAGGTCTGCCTGCCCGACTTGGTGTGTGTTTCGGTTGTTCGCACCAAGTCACCATCGTCCATCTTATTCTACGGCAACTCGCCTCACCACCTGACCTGACCCCCCACCTGACCTGACCCCCACCTGACCACCACCCGACCCCCACCCGACCCCCCACCTGACCCCCACCTGACCCCCACCTGACCCCCACCCGACCCCCCACCTGACCCCCACCTGACCCCCACCTGACCACCACCTGACCACCACCTGACCACCACCTGACCCCCACCTGACCCCCACCTGACCCCCACCCGACCCCCACCTGACCCCCACCTGACCACCACCTGACCCCCACCTGACCACCACCTGACCCCCACCTGACCCCCACCTGACCCCCACCCGACCACCACCTGACCCCCCCCCCCCCCCCCCCCCACCCCCCCCCCCCCCCCACCCCCCCTCGGCTCCAGTTCCAGGCCCAGCAGTACGTCATGGCGACCCAGCTGTCCCACCTCCAACACGCCCTGACGCAAATGGGTTTGGCCCCTCCGCCGCTGCCCCTGCCGCCTCCACCACTCCCGACGCCACCGTCCGGCCCCCAATCTGGTTGGCCTGCTCCTCCTGTTGCTGCTTCTGCTGTTGCTGCTTCTGCTCCCTGGCCCAGTGCCGGCTGGCCCGGGTTGACGCCACCACCTCAGCCAGCACCAACCATCCAAGGACAACAACCACCGCCCCAAATGCCTCAGCAACAGGGCAACGGCGGTGACCCCCCAAACTGCCCGAAATTCGCGCTCCATCGCTACATCATCTCCGTCACAGGCGAGTCATCGCGTATCGACACTCTCATCGGTTCGGTCTTATTTGCTGTGCATTGGGTTTCTCTCCCATTTGTCAGGCCTTCCCCCCCCCCCCCCCCCCCCCCCCCCCCCCCGCAACCCCAACCCCAACCCCACTTCCACCCCCACCCCCACCCCCACCCCCCACCCCCACCCCCACCCCCACCCCCACCCCCACCCCCACCCCCACCCCCACCCCCACCCCCACCCCCACCCCCACCCCACCCCCACCCCCACCCCCACCCCCACCCCCCACCCCACCCCCACCCTCCCCTCCCCACCCCCCTCCCCACCCCCCACCCCCACCCCCACCCCCACCCCCACCCCCACCCCCACCCCCACCCCCACCCCCCCACCCCCCACCCCCCACCCCCCACCCCCACCCCACCCCCCACCCCACTTCCACCCCCACCCCCACTTCCACCCCACCCCCACTTCCACCCCCACCCCCACTTCCACCCCGGCACCACCCCGGACACCATCATCTCGTGTGAGCTCGATGTGTCTCGTCTGGCGATCTGTGTGGCTGTCTGTTGCATTTGATTGATTGTGCGCGGTGCGCATGCCGGCGCCGTGTAAACGACATCAGTATTTTCCGCCGATTTGGCGATCACCCCCCCCCCCCCCTCCCCTCCCCCTTCCTCCCCCCCCTTCCTCCCCCTCCTCCCGCGGCACACACACATACAAGACACGCCACACCACCCTGTCGTGTCCGTGCGTCTCCGTGTCCTCTGGTATCCGCGCATGTTGGTGTGCTGCTGCTCTTGTCTTGTGCTTCTGACGATGATTGGCGCCTCCCCTCCCATCACCCCCCTCTTTATGCGCGATCTTTGTTTCATTTCCGATACGTTCCGCGCCTGATCCCCTTCTCGGCATCAGGGCAACCCACCCCCCTCCTCCCTCCCTCCCTTTCTTGGGGTGGGCCGCTCTGGTGTTCCTCCCCGCGGGATCGACGTGCTCTTTTTTGTTGTTGGTTGTTGTTGGTTGTTGGTGTTGTTGGTTGTTGTTCGTTGTTGGTTGTTGTTGGTTGTTGTTGGTTGTTGTTGGTGTTGTTGGTTGTTTGTTGTTGGTTGTTTTTTCTTTTTTCGGTGTGTCGAGTGTTCCGGTGATTGGTGCAGTGCTGGTTTCCGAAAAACTCAGGGAGGAGCTTTCTTCAGAGCTTGTCTCGAGGGGGGAGAGGTCAATGTAACGCTGTATGGACGGCCCCTCAGATCAACGATGCCTGTTTTGCCGGGGGGATGATCCTCTCGGCCGCCGGGCTTCTCCGGCGACCAAACGGCGCACCTGCAGAGAGAACATGCTGTGTATTTGCGAGGGCGCAGGCGACAAGTTCAAGAAGAAAGGTTACTCGCGCCTTCGCGCCATGCGTTACACTCCGGGGGCCGGGCCAAATGACCCGTATGGTGGCTCTCCCGGCCGGGGCCCGCCTGGTGGCGGGGCCGCCCAGTGATGGGTGTGGGTGATGGGAGGGGTGCTCAGGGGCGGGTGGGGCGGGTCGTGGGCCCTGGGCGGCCGCTACGGCGTGGCCAGGGCGCGGGGCCCGCCGCGGCAGCTGCGCCGTTGCGCATGGTCATGAGCGCGAGGGCGTCCCGAACCAGAAGGGTCGAGACGGAGGAGAGGGCCCGCTGGAGGTCGGTTCGCGCGGCAGGGGGGTCGGCCGGTGTCAGCCGCGACAGGGCCTGGCATGTGGCCCGGGGCACGGTCCCTCGGGCCGACAAGATCACCGGCACCGCGCGGCAGGGCTGCCCGGTGGCCTCCGTGACGGCCTGGCAGAGGGCGACGTAGTGGGCCGCCTTGGCCGCCGCCCGCGCCGGCCAGTCGTGGGTCTGGCCAGTGATGGCCACGTCGAGCAGCCACCAGGTGCCGTCAGAGCCACGGGACTGCAACACCAGGTCGGGGTGCACGTCGCGGAGGGCGGCGGGGAGCTTGGCCAGCAGGGTGGGTGGGAAGGCGGGCGCACAGTTGGTTGCCGACACGCCCATATAATGCCGCGTGACCCAGTCGCGTTGCCCGCCGAACCAGGCCCAGAGTCGGCGGACCACACGGTCGTGGCGGGCCGTGTACCAATGCGACGGGGAGGAAGTGGAGGGAGACTTCCGCGTGAGCCTCCAGTCCTTCAGCCGCCGCGGACGCATCTCCAGGGCGGCCCGGAAATGCAAGAACGCACTGGTGGTCATCAATGCTCAGACGGGAAATGGCGGAATAAATACGCAGACCATGCGATGTGAAATGTCGGGCAGACTGGCCATGATGGCAATCTTGCAGCGTTACATCACGGCCAACATCAGATTCTACATCAATGGTGAAGGGGATGGGAAATGTTGGTGTGGGGCGAGAGATTGTACAAACCATTTGGTTTTCGAATGCCCTTCGATGATGGGCAGTGTCGCGGAAAGGTGGAGTGGTGCCAACGCGATCAAACTGATCGCATGGCTGGACAAGGGGGAAGGAGCAGAAGATGCAGAACAATTGCTCCAAGAAAAATGGGTGGAGCCTATGGGCCGAAGCCGGACAGCAGGTGGGACATGGTCTCGGGGCCGCCGTGGCAGAGTGGGCAGGTGACCCCCACCGGGGGGGCGTCGCCGGCAGATGCTGAGGCCTTCCGCGCGTATCGGCACCGAATGGTTTGCAGGGTGGGGAAGGTGCCGAACAGCAGCCAGACGAGCCGGCGCACCTTCCAGTCGGGGGCGGCCTGCTGGCGCCAGGCGGGCGCGGCCAGCTTTTGCTCGAGGCCGTCCAGGGTGACCCCCGAGGAGAATCGGCTGCGCCGGGGGGCCCAGCCGCGGGCCTCCTCCTCGCACTGGAGGGCCTGGCAGAATCCCCGGGCCACCGCGAGCGTGAAGGGTCGGGTGGGGTACGGCAACGGGGCGTCCTTGGGGCCCGAGGGGCGGAAGGGCATCTCCGGCGGGCAGGCCAAGCCCTGTTGGATGGGGGGTGGCGGGCCGGCCTTGTCGGTGGGGGCAGGGCTGCCGCGGCCTCGCCGGCCAGCCGGTCGGCCTGCAAATTGCCCCACAGGTGGGGCAGCCGGGGCCACCGCGTCCACGTGGGAGGGCACGTGATGGCAGAGGAGGCGCGGCCACCGGGAGACCAGCTCGTCCCGGAGTCGGAGCACGTGGTGATGGGGCCGGCCTCCAACTGCACCCGTCATGCCCATGCCCGTGCCCATGCGCGAGGCCCCGCGGAGGATCCGCGCGACTTGACGCGGACCGCACTGTTCCTGGCACTGTTCCTCATGCGAGGTGGCCAACAGTGACCGCAGGCCGAGCCACCACCCAGATCCACCGCCCGGCTGCAGCCCCGGGTGGATCTCTCCTCCCTCCCTCCCTCCCTCCCTCCCTCCTCCCCCCCCCCCCCCACCACCACCACCACCACCACCACCACCACCACCACCACCACCACCACCACCACCACCACCACCACCACCACCACCACCACCACCACCACCACCACCACCACCACCACCACCACCACCACCACCACCACCACCACCACCACGACACTTTCACGGGTCGCCCTGATCCGCGCCGAGCCACGCCAGCGCGATAGGGAGGAGAACACTGCCAGTCAGATTCCGTGCAGCACTGGAGACCCAACAGGCTCAAAGATCATCATGGGGACGGGTCTGTTCACGGGATCAGCGGATGCTCAGCTGGGCCTTGCTCACGTCCCGAATGACCACCAGCAACGGCTTGAGAGTCTCCCGTTTCTCCTTAAATGGTGGAGGTGGCAGTGGAATCTATCACCCAAATGATCAAAGGTTATTGCCACTCCCATCTCGATCACTTAGCATTTGTTTGCCGTCTCCTCCGTCTCGAGTCAGCCGGAGTCGTGGTTGTTGTGTGATGCCCTCGCGCTTGTGACATGCGCGGCGCCGCTTGCTTTCGGGGCGACCTATGATGGTGGCAGACCGACCAAGCGGATCCCAGAGGCCGAGGGTGCCCGGCTGCCCAGCGCAGACGAAGGAGATGGTGTGCGATGTTTGTTGAGGCGATCTCTCGTGGGTGGAATTGGGGCATTTTGTGTTGCTTTCCACCCGCGGCAATCCTTAACTCGCTTCACGCGAGGCTGCATTCAAAAGACGCCGATGACATGTGAACACAGTCGCTTGAACCAGGAGCCACTCGGCGCCTCGCCTCCTTGATCATGGCGAAGCCTTGGGCGCCCCTCTTTCTGCTGGGACTGCTGTTTACTTGTGCGAATTGTCAGCCGCTTTTTCCAGTTCTCAATTTATTTTTTCCCCTTCCCAAATCGCAATAGCTTCGCTTGGCATCCTCCGCACGTATACCGGGTCGCAGGGCGTGGTACAATTCGTCTGCTGAGCGTATCACTTGAGTGTTCACCCTTCGCGCTCATCTAGGCACGCATGGATGCTGATCAATGCAATCTTCTTGCCCCTGCATCGTTCGACGAGACCACCCAACGGATTCTGGTCTTCCCCTCCGACACCAATTATTGGGGCAGCGATAACCAACATGTCGAGTCTGGCAACCGCCGCTCATCCCAATCACCGCACATGACTTTTTTTTGGTCATCTTCTCCAGGGTTGTCATCGGCAACGGGACCACTGCACATACGTTCCGAACGAACCCCACCGCCCCGATGTACTTTGCAGAGCCCACCCAAATCTGTTACACCGCACCATACTCCGGTTTGAGCGGGGCGTACTACAACCATCTGCTGTTTCTATGGCGGGTGGTTCCGCTCGCCGATGTCCTTGATCAGCCGCTTGCCTACGGTGATTTCGACGCGTCGGCATACATCACCAGCATGGCGCTGACCCCGGCAGTGCAGGTGCACGGGAACCTGCTTGTGGTCCGAGACCCCAATTGGGGCTCCAACCGGGGTCAGATTAGCATCATCGACCTGACCACGGGTGAGCTGCTCGGCCAGGTGACCGGCGCCACGACCGGGACAACCACAACTTCACAATCTGGGACCACGACCTCCACCGGGGACCGCGTGGGTATGTGCCCCGTGGTGGGGCTGACCAATGGGGCCCTGGTCATTGCCCATCCATACTGGAACAGCAACCGGGGCGCGGTGTCCTACTGGAAGCGGGGAAGCGGCAGTTTCACCATCGGGGCGGCGAACAGCCTGGTCGGCGCGACGGCCAACGACAATGTGGGCGGGTCCGCGTCTGGGGCCATGGCCTTGTCTTATTTAATCAACATCAACATCATCATCATCATCAACATCAACATCAAATCATCATCATCCAATCATCATCCAGTCATCATCATCCAATCATCATCATCATCCAATCATCATCATCATCATCATCATCATCATCATCATCATCATCATCATCATCATCATCATCATCATCATCATCATCATCATCATCATCATCATCATCATCATCATCATCATCATCCAATCATCATCATCATCATCATCCAATCATCATCATCACCCAATCATCATCATCATCATCCAGTCATCATCATCATCCAATCATCATCATCATCCAATCATCATCATCATCATCATCATCATCATCCAATCATCCAATCGTTTCTCTTTCTCTTCCGGCTCGGCTACCGCCCCCAGGTCGGTCAACGGGGGCACTTGTTCCGTCTTCGTGTCGGAGCTGGTCAATGGGAACTTTGTGGTGCGGAACCAATTCCACCAGGTGGGCGCAAGCCAATTTGGGGCAATCACATGGTCTGGCATCCCCCCCAAACACACACACACACACAACACACACACACACACACACCCAGGCATGCCACTTTGTCCGTCTTCCAGAATCCAAAGACACCAAATGACGTTGAAACCTGCTTTTGTGATTCTTGTTCGCGACTGACACCCCCAACTTTGCTCCTCATTTGACCCTTTTCCTTCAGGTGCGACGGGACGACCGGATGTGCCCCGGGCCTTCTGAGTGCCAACACACACACAATCTTTGGCGACCTGACTTACTTCATGCTTGGAAACACTCCCATTGTCCCGCTGCCCTCGGGTGATTATCTGGCTGTTCACTACGATTCCATGGCTGCCAATGGATGCATCACCTGGTCTGTCAAGTGCCCTGGGTTGCGGGCCGTTTGGGTGCTTTTGCGGTGGGGCTTCGGTTCACCGATCTGATGATGATGATGATGCTGATGATGCTGATGATTGGATGATGATGATGACTGGGTTATGATGTTGATGATATTGATGATGATGATTGGATGATGATTGGATGATGATTGGATGATGATTGGATGATGATTGGATGATGATTGGATGATGATTGGATGATGATTGGATGATGATGATGATGATGATGATGATGTTGGTGATGAATGATGATTGATTGATTGATGCTGATGCGGAGGCCTGTATTGTACAGCCCCCCTCACTCCCAATGTCACCACTCCCACACCCGCTCACCATCTCTACACTGTTGCCACTGCTTGGATTTTTCAAGGTGTTCCGGAACGGGCGCTACCACAGGCACCGTCAGCGCATCCAATGCGGTTGTCACGACCCGCGCGAACTAGTCTGTCCTCCCCCGCCTGATGAGCTCCTCCTCTCTGTACACCGTTTGGTTCCCCCCGTTTTGGGGGTCGTGTCTCCATTCACCTGATGTGTGTTGATCCGGTTGCCAGCCGCGGTTAACAGTTCCCGCAACCGGCACCCCATGTTGGTGATGATGACCATGTTGGTGATGATGACCATGTTGGTGATGATGACCATGTTGGTGATGATGACCATGTTGGTGTTGATGACCATGTTGGTGTTGATGACCATCCCCTTCCCCGCCCCCGCCCCCGACTCTGCGCCTCCTTCAGCCTGGGCATCCGCCTCCTGACGCTCCGCGGAAACTACGTGATTACATTGCCCCTGTCTGTCCCCCGACCAGCCCCCCCGCCCCCCCCACACACACACACACACCATGGGCTGGGGCTCTTCCGCCCCGGCTCGTACGAGAGCCCGTGCGTTCACTCTCCACATCCCTGCCCACTTGCCGGTGTGGATCACCACCATCACCATCCAGTCATCATCCAGGCATCATCAACCCGGCATCATCATCCAATCATCATCATCCAATCATCATCATCCAGTCATCAATCCAGTCATCAATCCAGTCAAGCCAGTCATCATCCAATCATCATCAATCATCATCATCATCATCCAATCATCATCATCATCATCATCATCCAATCATCTTCCAATCCTCCTCCCTCCTCCCTCCTCCTCCTCCTCCTCCTCCTCCTCCTCTCCTCCTCCTCCTCCTCCTCCCTCCTCTCCTCCTCCCTCCCTCCCTCCTCCCTCCTCCTCCTCCTCCTCTCCATCATCATCCATCATCATCATCATCATCATCATCAGTATCTCATCATCATCATCATCATCATCATCATCATCATCATCATCATCATCATCATCATCTAATCAACATCATATCATTCAATATCATCATCATCATCATCATCATCATTCAATCATCGTCATCATCATCATCATCAGTCATCATCATCATCATCATCATCATCATCATCATCATCATCATTCATCATC
>JAPMOS010000080.1:0-175000 GCA_027972325.1 Paratrimastix pyriformis | reverse complement strand
CGCCACTGTTTTCGACGACAAAACGTGGAGGCATGGAGGGACATGGTTCACCCAAAAAAGACACGTTTAAGCGTTGTCGTAGGTCTTGAAGAGGCTGTCCCAATGAGCCGGAGTAAAGCGGCGGCAGGTGTTGGTGCGGAACTTGTGGCAATGAACCTCCCATTCGTAGGTCTTCCGTTCGGCCTCGGGGAGAGCAAGATATTCACGCTCGCAAGCCAGGAAGACTTTGACAAAGATGTCCCCGTAGTAGTCAGAAAGCTGCAACATGGAGCGCTCGCGGAGCACGGCCTGGGCGTATTTGGGGAAAGCGCGTTCCCAGAGGGTGAGTTCCTCCAGTCGCATCGGTCCATCGATAGCGGGGTCGACGCCCAGAGCAAGTTCCTCGTCCAAGCACTGAGCAATCACGTGAGCCCTTGCAGCAAGCGCACGGTAGGCGTCCGTGGGGTCACGGAGACCGGAGACCACGGCAAAAACATCGAAACCGAAGGATTGAACCATGCGCGTCAGGATCTTGTGCAACTCAGCGCAGACGGCGCCGTTAAGTTTGTATTCAGTCAGGCTCTTGAAAAAGTGAGCGGGGACGATGACGCCGCGGTTCAGATGATGTTTGACCGGGAACCAGCACTTCAGCAACTTGGGGAAGATCTGCTCGTAAAACTCCTTTCGGGTGAGTTGCATCCACTCCTGGTTCTGCCAGACGAGGTACCGGGAAACTCTGTTGTGTGTGTGTGTGTGTGTGTGTGGGGGGGGGGGGGAGCCGAACGGATCAGAAGGATTCCCGAGATGAAGCAACAAACAGACGAGGAGACAGCTTGGGGGATTGGCCGGGACTTGGGGGTAGCGGATGCCTGGGCTGGGAGACATGCAATCGCGGCGGGCCCATCGCGAGCGTCGATCGTCGTCCGAGGCCCATAGACAACAGGATCGGTCGCAGGCACCGCCGAAGACGGGGGGATTGGAGCTGGCAGTGAATCATTGGAGGCCAACGGGACCGCGCTTGGCGTTTTGGGCGCCGGGGCTGGCCGGGGCCCAGAGATCGGATGGGAGGGAGGCACTAAACGCCGCGTCATCAGGGTCGAAGCAGGCCCACCGGCTTTCGCTGGAGCGTCGATCGTCTCCCGAGGCCCAGAGATCGGAGAGGCAGGACGCGAAAGGTCGGACGCATCAGAAGGATGGGTTGGAGCTGGTGTTGGGTCCTTGGAGGCCAACGGGGCCGGACGTGGCGCTTTGGTGATGGGCTGCACGCTGGTGGCGGTGGGCTGCTGGGCGGTGTCGGTGGCGGTGGCGGTGGGCTGCACGGGGGGTTGCGGCTGGGAGTCGAGCTCCTCTTCGGAGAGAGGTTCATCGTGGCGCAGCGCAGAGGGTCGGGTGCCCGTCGTCTGCTCCCCCTGATGAGGATGCTTCGCGAAGTCGCTTCGTCTCGCGGCCCTCGGGTTCCTCCTCAGTGGAGGCCCGCGGATGACGGGAGGGTGCCCCCGAGGTGGTGCTGGCGGTGTTGTACCGTCTTTCGCTGCTGCTGGGGGTCTCACGGAGTGGTTGGGGGGTTTGCTTGGGCATTTTGGCGGGATCAAGTGTGGCTATTGCCCGGGGTAATAGCCACTGTATCCGAAAAACAGGGGGGTGTCAAAACTTGTCAACGGAATGGCCCGCGACCAGGCGGGAGTGGGGAGTGGGGGAGTGGGGGAGTGGGGAGGGGGGAGTGGGGGGGAGTGGGGAGTGGGGAGGGGGGAGGGGGGGTGGGGGAGTGGGGGAGTGGGGGAGTGGGGAGTCAGTCAACAGCCAGAGTGCAGTCACGCAGAGGCCGTCGAGGTGGTGTTCAGACATGACCCCAAGTGTTTTTTCGGTGAAACTCATCGGTTTTCATCATCAGACGAAGTACCGCGATGTTTGTCGGGGGTACTAAAATCCATACCGCCGGTATGGAATTTCAATACAAAAAGGATCGGTCGAGGTGGTGTTCTGACAAGACCCCAAGTGGTTTTTCGATGAAACTCATTGATTCCCATCATCAGAACAAGGATCGCGATGATTGTCGGGGGTACTAAAATCCATACCGCCGGTATGGATTTTCAATACAAAAAGGATCGGTCGAGGTGGTGTTCTGACAAGACCCCAAGTGGTTTTTCGATGAAACTCATTGATTCCCATCATCAGAACAAGGATCGCGATGATTGTCGGGGGTACTAAAATCCATACCGCCGGTATGGATTTTCAATACAAAAAGGATCGGTCGAGGTGGTGTTCTGACAAGACCCCAAGTGGTTTTTCGATGAAACTCATTGATTCCCATCATCAGAACAAGGATCGCGATGATTGTCGGGGGTACTAAAATCCATACCGCCGGTATGGATTTTCAATACAAAAAGGATCGGTCGAGGTGGTGTTCTGACATGACCCCAAGTGGTTTTTCGATGAAACTCATCGATTTCGATCATCAGAACAAGGATCGCGATGATGATGATAACGTGTTGGCCCGCTCCCCCTCCAGCGCCTTCAGCATTCATTTCATTCATTCTTGACCGGGTCACACCGCCAAACAGAGACGATTTTCAACGGCGGAGTGAAAGAGGGTAAAGAGGTACGGAACGGAGGAGAAGGGCGCCGTGAGGCGGCAGAAATACATGCTTACTGGGCTCCAGGGATAGCGGCTCCCACCCCGCCGGCACCAGCCGCCGCCACCCGCGCCTCGGCCTGGGCAGCCGCCGACACGGCGGACACCACCCCGGCACCAGCTCCCGCATCGGGGGTGGCGGTGGTGGTGGTGGCGGTGGTGTCGGCACTACCCTCGGCAGTGATAATCTCCCGGATCAGGGCCTCGACCCGGTCCTTGGAGGCACACATGCGGTGACGCATCCGGCCGTACTCGCACTGCCAGCGCAGGGCGCAGTCCTGGGGGGGGGGGGGGGGGGGGAATGTCATCAACAATGGGAATTGGCAGGTGGGCTGTGGTTGCCGTTTGCTGCCGTGGTGCAGTGTGGACAAATCTGAATGACATGTGTGTGTCTGTGTGGTGTCCACTGGCCTAATAATTACCCCAGGGTGATATCCACACACCCCAAACCCCCCCCCCCCTCCCCAAAAGTCGGTGTGCATTGGCAGCGAGCGGACCTTGGCGTCGATGACCGAGGCAAAGGCATTCCGGCGCAGCTGGGCGTAGAGGGCCGACTGGCAGTAGACCTTCAGGGCCCGGCGGACGGCTGCCTTGTAATCCTCGTCCGTGTGGGCCTCGAAGGTGAACCCGTTGCCCGTGGGCTGGTACTCCGTGTGGTACTCGTGGACGGTGTCTGTGATGTGTCGGAGTGGATCGGGTTGAATGAGAAATACAATCATCAACATCAACATCAAGATCACCACCCAATCATCAACATCACCATCAACATCATCTCATACATCATCTCATACATCATGATCATCATCATCCGATCGTCATCAACATCATCGCCGACCCTTCAGGCCACGCGTCCGGAAGGCAATGACGGGCGTGCCGGCCACGAAGTACTCATGCTGGACAATCCCGCCATCAACATCAACATCATCCTATACATCAACATCATCTCATACATCAACATCAACATCAACATAATATCATTCAATCATCACCGACCCTTCAGGCCACCCGTCCGGAAGGCAATGACGGGCGTGCCGGCCACGAAGTACTCATGCTGGACAATCCCGCCGGGCTCGAAGAGCGAGGGCATCAGTGAGAAGTCCGAACCCAAGTTGACCAGAGGGCCGTCCGTGAAGAACAGGTTGGGATCCGCCCAGAAGTTGTTCGGATACTATGCGGGAGGAGGGGCGCGTGTGAATGAAATTGCGAGCGAAAGAACGCGGATGTGCGGTGGAAGAACAGATTGGAGTCGGGCCCAGAAGTTGTTATGTTCGGGTACTGCGAGAGGGAGTGAGTGTGAATGAAAGAAAGGATGGGAAAATGCGATGTTCGGGTACTGCGAGAGGTGGTTCGGGACTGCGTGCGTGAAGTATGAGAGGATGAAGACGGGTCTGAGCAGGGGTGTGCAGAGCATGTTCATGTTGTGTGTGTTGATGTGTATGTTGTGTGGTATGCGTGCGTATGTATCAACAGACGGACCCGCTGACGAAGCATGTTCATGTTGCGAGCGCACTGGTCCCCGTAGGGGTCGCCCCGCGCCGACTTGCCGCCCACAAGGATCTGCCGTCCCACCCCCCAAAACACATGGAAAAATGAACGAATGAATGAGTGAGGTTTTGTGAAAAATGACATACCCAAAATCACTGGGCAAGAGCGGATGGTGAACAACACACACGACAGATGCCAGTCCTGGCCTTGGGAACTCCTTGAACACAGACAACAGAGAGGCACGGGACCATCACCCTCACCAACCAGCAACCAGCAACCAGCAACCAGCAACCACCCGATCATCATCCAATCATCCTCATATCCTCCGATCATTAATCCTCTTCATCCTCATGATCACCATGATCTCATCATCCAAATGACGGACCTGCACCTGGCCTTGGAACTCCTCGAGCAGGGCCCAGGCGGTGTTCAGGATGAGGTGGACACCCTTCTGCTCCGTGATCCGGCCCACGAAGGACAGGATGCACGCATCGCAGACCTACGAATTCACACATCAGAGATGGAAAAATGATGATGATGATGATGATGATGATGATGCTGATGCTGATGCTGATGATGCTGATGATTGGATGATGATGATGATTGGATGATGATGATGATGATTGGATGATGATGATGATGATTGGATGATTGGATGATTGGATGATGGGATGATGAAGGATGGGAGATGATGATGGGATGATGATGATGATGAAGATGATGATGATGATGATGATGGGATGATGGTGATGATGGGATGATGCTGATGCTGATGCTGATGCTGATGATGCTGATGCTGATGCTGATGATGATGATGCTTGAAACATGGGACGATGTGGAAAGGCTGAAGCAGATGGAGAGGATGATGATGATCGGATGATGATGACGATCGGATGATGATGCGCCAGGGGGTCCCCGACACAGGCAAGACACACATCACACACCATACACATCAACATCAACATCAACGTCACACATACAGACCCGGCCGAAGTACTTCTCCTGGAGTTTGCGCTTGGCCGTGGCATGGTCCATGCCCATCTTGGCCAGGGTCTCCAGGCGCTGCTGCTTGCGAAGGCCGTTCGAGGTGCCTGCGTGACGTCAGGAGAAATGATGATGATGATGCTGATGATGCTGATGATGCTGATGATGCTGATGATGCTGATGATGCTGATGATGCTGATGATGATGCTGATGATGATGCTGATGATGATGCTGATGCTGATGCTGATGCTGATGCTGATTGGATGATTGGATGATGATGATGATTGGATGCTGATGATGCTGATGATGATGCTGATGATGATGCTGATGCTGATGCTGATGCTGATGATGATCACGACTGGATGATCGGATGATGGTGATGATGCTGATTAGGTGCTGAACACGACACGGATCGAAGGTAGCGCTCCATGATGAACATGACACACGGGGCGACGGACCGAAGGCCAGCGGGTAGCGCTGCAGGAGGGGCGCCAGGGAGGATGTGTTCTTGAGGTCGTTGCAGTAGGTCCGCGAGACGGTGCCCCAGTTGTCCGTCGACATGAGCACACATCGGGCTGCGGGGGGTGAGAGAGTTGATGATGATGATGATGATGATGATGATGATGATGATGATGATGATGATGATGATGATGATGACTGGATGATGATGATGCTGACTGGATGATGATGACGATGATGACTGGATGATGATTGGGATGATGATGATGATGATGATGATCGTGGAGACGGTGCCTCAGTTGTCCGTCGACATGAGCACACACCGGGCTGCAGGACAGAGGGGAATTATGATGATGATGAATGATGAATGATGATGATGATGATGACGATGACGATGACGATTGAATGATGACGATTGAATGATGACGATTGAATGATGACGATTGGATGATGACGATGCTGATTGGAGGCTGATTGGATGATGATGATGATGATGACTAGATGATGATGATGCTGGTGATGATGATCGTGGAGACGGTGCCCCAGTTGTCCGTCGACATGAGCACACACCGGGCTGCAGGACAGAGATGATGATGATTCTGATGATGATGATGCTGACGATGATGAATACAATCGACGGACAGAAGTTGAGCACGTTCTGGGGCCCGTACGGGTCCACCAGCAGCTCGGTGGGCAGGTGGTGGATGTGGTTCAGGGTCCCCGAATCAGGCCACACCTTGCCCTGGTAGTCGTTCTCGCCATTGTGGATGATGTGGAAGAAGGTGGTGTTCTGGAAGACGTCCCCGAAGGCACTCGATTTCTTGGCGTAGGCCGGGGTGAGGCCGGTGTACCAGTCGTTGGTCACGACCACGGCGGGCAGTTGGGGCATCCGGCAGCAGAGCTCCAGGGAGGCCTGAAGGGGCAGATGAGGTAGAGTGGGACATGATTTGACTTCATTCCGGTCATCATCATGATCATGATCATCCAATCATCATCATCCAAGCAGCAATCAATCAATCAATCAATCAACCAACCAACCAACCAACCAACCAACCAACCAACCAACCAACCACCACACCACCACCAACATCCTCATCATCAACGAAGACAGACCTTTGCCATCAGGACGACCGACTTCATGCGGCCCTCCAATCATCATCATCATCATCATCATCATCATCATCATCATACAACAACATCAACATCATCATCAACATTATCAACGAAGACAGACCTTTGCCATCAGGACGACCGACTTCATGCGGCCCTCGGCGCCCTGGTCGGCGTACGGGACCGGGAAGAAGGTGGCATTGTGCAGGAAGTGCAGGTAGACACCCTTGACCTGGCCCTGGTGCACGCCCAGCTGTGTGTGTGTGTGTGTGTGTGTGTGGGGGGGGGGGGGGGAGTATGTGTGAGACACAGTCATTGCCGGGCGGGAACATGTGCCAGTCGGCTTAATGTTTTTCCCCGGCCGACGAACGCCACAATGCTGTCCTTGGTCGAAAACAGACTCACACAAGACACAAACGCATGCCATCATCATCATCGACATCAACATCAACTCCCTCTCCCCACGTAGCCCGGTGTGTGCTCCTGCTCCTGCTCCTGCTCCTGCTCCTGCTCCTGCTCCTCCCCCTGCTCCTCCTCCTCCCCTCATCATCAGACCTCGACTTTCTCCTGGCCGACGTAGGTCACAATGTTCATCTTGTACTCGATGCCGTCCTTGGCCAGGTACCCCGAGGCCCCCGTGCGGTCCCGGTCGTAGTATGGCGAGATGACGTGTACCTCGCACCCGTTGGCGGCCAGGTCTTGGGTCAACTCATCGACCATGATGCCGAGGCCACCGACGGAGGACCACTTGCCCAACTCGGGCGAGACGAAGATGATCGGACGCAGCTGGGGGAGGGGGAGCGAGGTGACAGGAAGGATGAAGATGATCGGACGCAGCTGTGGGAGGGGAGCGAGGTGAAAGGAAGGATGAAGGGGGTAGCATCATTTCATCCAATCTTCAACCCCCTCCCTCCCTGCTCCTCCTGCTCCTCCTGCTCCTCCTCCTCATTCATTCATCACCATCACCATCATCCTCATCAGTCATCATCAACGTCAACAAACCTGGTTGAATCGTGACACCTCCTCGGCCAAGGCCTTGAAGAACCCGCTGGTGACGGGCCCAGTCTGGCCAACCCCCATCGGGGCGACACCCTCAGACCCGGTGGTGGTGGTGGTGGCGGGGGCCGAGGCAGGGGCGGCAGGAGCATCGATGTGGAAGGGCATGTCAGCGATGAAGATCTCGGGGTGTTGCCGGAGGGCCTCCAGGGAGGCCAGAATCTGGGAGGGGATGGGGGAGGGGAGGGGGGTGAGTTTGGGTTGGGTTGGGGAAATCGTCAACATCATCATCATCAACATCATCATCAACATCCAATCATCATCCAATCATCATCAACATCCAGTGAGGCCAGAATCTGGAAGGGGATGGGGGAGGGAGGGGGGTGAGTTTGGTGGGTTGGGTTGGGGAAATCATCATCATCATCAACATCCCAATCATCGACATCATCATCATCATCAACAACATCAACATCATCATCATCATCCAATCATCCAATCATCATCAACATCCAATCATCATCATCATCATCATCAACATCCGGGAGGCAAGAATCTGGGAGGGGATGGGGGAGCGCGGTGGCGGCGGTGAGTTTGGGGGGTCGAGTCTCCCGGCCACAGCATCATCCAATCAACATCAACATCACCACACCACCCGTCAATCATCATTCGATCATCATCCGATCATCCCCAGTCATCATCCGCAATCAATCATCATCCCCAATCACCATCCCAATAATCATCATCATCCACTCATCATCATCCACACACCACATCATCATCAACAGACCCGGGCATGGGCCTCGTCCTTGTGCCGGTCCAGATCGCCCACCAGGTAAAGGACAGACCACATCATCATCATCATCATCCGATCATCATCCGATCATCATCCGATCATCATCCGATCATCATCCGATCAACAACAACAACAACAACATCATCATCATCATCGTCATCATCATCATCCAATCATCTAACAACAACAACAACATCATCATCATCACCACCACCACCATCATCACCACCATCAACAGACCCGGGCATGGGCCTCGTCCCTGTGCCGGTCCAGGTCGCCCACCAGGTAAAGGACGGCCTGCATGAAGGAGGCAGCACGGTCCGCCACGTGGCCGTCGACAATCGTCTGCTGCTCCGCCGTCAGGCCCTCTGCACAGCACAAGAAGGGATACCGGGTGCAGATGAGACACCATCATCATATCCGACCATCATCATCATCATCATCATCATCATCATCATCATCATCATCATCATCATCATCCGACCATCATCATCATCCGACCATCATCATCATCCGACCATCATCATCATCCGACCATCATCATCATCCGACCATCATCATCATCCGACCATCATCTCATCATTATCATCATCATCATCATCATCATCATCATCATCATCATCATCATCATCATCATCATCATCATCATCGTCGTCCTCCTCCTCCTCCTCATCATCATCATCATCCGACCATCATCATCCGACCATCATCATCCGACCATCATCCAGTCATCATCCGACCATCATCATCCAATCATCATCCGACCATCATCATCATCATCATCATCATCATCATCGTCATCACCATCATCCAACCATCATCATCATCATCATCATCAATCAATTCACACGGACCGGGCATGGCAGCAGCCAGTGTCGCCGCCGTGCCGCTCGCCGCCTGCGAGCAGGCAGACGGGGGCATCCGCAGTGGTGGCACGTCGCGCAGATGGGGTGGGGGCACGTCCCGCAGCGGATAGGGCGAGCTCGGGGTGCCGGGGGTGCCCGCCGGGCCCCACAGGGGCGAGTTGGTGGCGTTGGGCGGGGTCGAGCCGAAGGCCGGGACCTTAAGGGTGGGGGTTGCAGAAGGAGTAAGCAATCAGACAAGAACACACAAGACACACACAAAAAATCACGCATGACACACAAGACAAGACACACAGATGCGGACCTGGCTCGCCTGGGTGGGGGCCACCTTCTGCTGCTGGGCCGCCCGGGTCCGTGCGAGGATCTCGGCCAGCTGGGGCGGGCAGGCGGGCATCAGGCCGGGGGTGGTCTCCCGGGCATACTTCTTCTCAAGCGGGTTTGTGCTGGCGCTGATTCGGGTGAAGGACTCGAACAGGCGCCGGACGAGGGTCAGGGTCGCCGGGCTGGCCGCAGACGCGGGGCTGGGGGAGATGATGATGATGATGATGATGATGATGATGATGATGATGATGATGATGATGATGATGATGATGATGATGATGATGATGATGATGATGATGATGATGATGATGATGATGATGATGATGATGATGTTTGCTTGAGTGTCAATAAAAGGTGTGGTGATGTGTGCGTGGGACGTGGTCGACCAGGGAAAAGAGGCAAAAATGTGATTCGGACACCGGGACTCGAACCCGGGTCTGTAGAGTGAGGGTCTACTAGCTAGACTATGTCCGAATTCCTATGGAAAACCCAAAAAAAGTGGGGGCCGAAATACACTTGGCAGGCAGTTTCATGAAGATTCTGTCAAAATCCTGTCAAACTCTTGATCATCAGTCGTGTGCCGCTGATGGGAGGACGCGCACGACGATGATGATGATTGGATGATGATGATGATGGTGGTGGTGTGGTAACCCCTCCCTCCAGCCACCCCGCACGGACCTGGTCATATCAGGGACCAGGCTGCTGATGGGCATCCCCATACACGCAGACACACACAGCCAAACAAACACACGCACAGCACGGACCTGGTCATATAACAGGGACCAGGCTGCTGATGGGCATCCCGAGACACATTTTCGGATTGACATCGACACACACACAAACACACAGCACGGACCTGGTCATATCAGGGACCAGGCTGCTGATGGGCATCCCGAGGGCCTCCGCGTAGAAGACCAGGAGCAGCTTGCAGGCGAGCCCGTAGAAGGTCCGCGCAAAGGAATGCGCGTTGAGCAGGCAGTTGCGCAGCTGTTGAAGAAAACGAAGTGCAGGATGAATCACGGTGTGGTGGTGTGCGCCAAAGAAGATGCATTGTTCGTTGTTCCAATTGTCATCCACCAGTTTATCACTGTGAACAACAGCAACAACAAAACCATCAACAAGACCAACATTCAAGCATCCAGTTTCATAGATCGCCATTCAATCCCCACCCAATCCGGATCACATACGGACGGTCTCGATGAGCAGGTTGTGGACAAAGCGCAGCGTCGGGATGCTCAAGGTGCATCCTTACACCAATCAACACCAACATCACATCCGGACCGTCTCGATAAGCTGGTTGTGGACAAAGCGCTGCGGGTCGGGATGCTCGAGGTGCATCGTCTCCACAAGCCGGACCGCACTCGATTGCAGCGAAAGCAGCTCATAGTACAGCGAGCGGGGGTGCCTGCAATGACGAATGATTGGATGATTGGATGATGATGATGATGCTGAGAGGGTAGTGGTTGTGATTGTGGTGATTGTGGTGATTGTGGTGGTTGTGGTGGTTGTGGTGGTTGTGGTGGTTGTGGGTGGTGGGTTGTAGTTGTGGTGAGGATGATGATAATCTGGATGATGATGATAAACTGGATGATGATTGGATGGTGGTGATGATTGGATGGTGGTGATGATTGGATGGTGGTGATGATTGGATGGTGATGATGATTGGATGGTGATGATGATTGGGTGATGATGATGATTGGATGGTGGTGATGATTGGATGGTGATGATGATTGGGTGATGATGATTGGGTGATGATGATTGGGTGATGATGATGGATGATGATTGGATGATGACTGGATGACGATTGATGATGATGATGATGATGATGATTGGATGAATGATGATGATTGGGTGATGACTGGATGATGATTGGATGATGATGACAGACGAGATGAGCTGGTACATCAGCGAGCTGTGTTCCTTGACCACGACATACAGCGGGTCGTGGAACAGCTCGTGGGGGCTCAGGAACCGAGCGGCCACCTGAGGCGACTTGATATCCATCAGCTCATAGACCCGGTCGTCCCGGTGGTTGTGAATGTGGGTCTTCATGAAGGTCGGCAGTGGGGCCTGGTTGCTGCCGTCTGTGGGGCCGGACGACGGGGCGGCCGGGGCCGGGGAGGAGTCGGCCAGTTGGGCCGAGAGCGCCGAGGTGGCGAGAAGGGCTGTGTGTGTGTGTGTGTGTGAGTGGCAGAAGGAAAAATAATGTTTGGTGTGCTGTGTAAAAACTGGGCATGAAATCATTCATTGGAGGTCTCGTCGAGGCAGCACCAACAAAAAAAAAATTCATAAACTGTGGTGTGCCGTCGAAGGTGGAGGGGGGGGGAGGGGGAGAATGTCAAAATCTTTGGTGGTCTCATCAAAGCAGCGCCAAAAGCAGCACTCAAAGACAGCAGATGACACAGGATATGAATAAAAAAACAGGAATGTCAAAATCAAGGGTGGTCTCATCAAGGCAGCGCCAAAAGACAGCAGATGACACAGGAGGAACAGGAGGAGGCGGCAGACCGCGGGCACTGGTGACGGTCGAGTCGGGGCTGCGGTTCTCGCCCAGGGCATCCCGCAGCGGTCCGAAGTCCACATACGCGTAGCTGCGCAGATTGGGATTGACGAAGATGAACGTGATGATGATGATGATGCTGATGCTGATGCTGATGCTGATGATGATGAGGTGATTGGCTGATGACGATTGGATGATGATTGGATGATGATTGGATGATGATTGGGTGATGATTGGGTGATGCTGATGATGATGCTGATGCTGATGCTGATGATTGGGTGATGATGATTGGCTGATGGCTGATGATGATGACTAGATTTGGAGATGATGCTGATGCTGATGGCTCTGCTATGGACCTGGTGTTGCGGTAGAGGCTAGTCACGGAGACAACCACGGGCGGGGTCAGGCTCATGACCACCTGGCGGGTATCCGTCTCGCTGGCCGTCACCTCGTCGCCATCCTGTCGTGGATGGGGGAGGGGGTGGGTGGGTGGGTGGGTTGATGATGGGTTGAGGGAGGGCAATAGACATCATCATCACTCAATCATCCTCCGATCATCATCATCTGATCATCATCATCTGATCATCATCACCCGATCATCATCATCACATCACAATCATCAGATCATTCAATCATCCTCCCATCATCATCATCCAATCCAATCATCCCTCCCATCAATCCAATCTCCCAGTCATCATCATCATCATCATCATCATCACCATCACCATCACCATCACCATCACCATCACCATCACCATCAATCATCATCAAGCATCATCATCATCACCATCAATCATCATCATCATCATCATCATCATCATCATCACCATCATCACCATCACCATCACCATCACCATCACCATCACCATCACCATCACCATCAATCATCATCAAGCATCATCATCATCACCATCAATCATCATCATCATCATCATCATCATCATCATCATCACCATCACCATCACCATCACCATCATCACCATCACCATCACCATCACCATCACCATCAATCATCATCAAGCATCATCATCATCATCCAGTCATCATCCAGTCATCATCCAGTCATCATCCAGTCATCATCATCATCATCATCATCATCATCATCATCATCATCATCATCATCATCGACGGGGACAAACGACCAGACCTGCCCAGCGCCCGTTGGCTGCTGCTGGGTGCCAACGCGGCCATACACAGGCACCTCAAACATCCCCGCGGGTCCGCCCCGTCGTGTCATCATATCCGCCTGGGTGCTGGCCGGCAGGTAGCGAGCCATGGCCAGCACCAGGTCGTGGGTCCCGTACTGGTGGCGGCAGTCAAGCGGCATGATGGCGCCTTGGACCAGGCAGGGGTGCCGGGCGCGCAGGAGCATACCCGAGTGGAAGGTCTTCCACAGGTTCTGTGGATGGTGGTGGGGAGAGAGAATGGGAGGAGGGGTTGGTGGGCGGGGTGATTGTATGATTGTATATGATTGTCTGATGTATGATTGGATTGTCTGGTGATGATTATCTGATGATGATTGTCTGATGATGATTGTTTGATGATGATGATTGTATGATGATGCTTGTATGATGATGATGATTGTATGATTGGATGATGATTGGATGATGATTGGATGATGATTGGATGATGATTGGATGATGATTGGATGATGATTGGATGATGATTGGATGATGATGATGATCGGATGATGATCGGATGATTGGGGATTATGATGATGATGATGAGGATGACATCCCCGAGTGGAAGGTCTGGGGGGGGGGGGGGGGGGGGGGCTGGTTTGACACACATAAAACCTTTCCTTCCACTTCGCAACATCCCATAATATCTTGTGTCCCATCACCCGGCCACCTGCCGTCAACCAACCCATCCCGGGTTCACACCGACCGTGCCGACCTCGATTCGGCGGGCATTCTACCCCAGCCAAACTACTCCCTCCCCCGGCCCCCTCGCAAGAGGGCCCCGGGGGTGGGGAGGCAGTGGCTGGGTCAGGGGCTGGAAGGTGCAGTCTCTTCGGAGACTGTGGCGCTGCCCCATTTTTCGTTGTGACTTTCGAAAAAAAAGAAGCGAAGCGAATCAATTTTGATCATGCAAAGACTGTCTTTTCTTGAAGAGGCCGTGTCTTTTGTGCTCTGTGTCTGTGCAAATGGTGGATGACTGACCTCGAAGAGAGGCATGCTCTGGTAGGCCCGGCCCACGATCCGCTTATGCATGTGTGTCTGTTGTGCAAATGAGGGTTGACTGACCTCGAAGAGGGCATGCTCTGGTAGGCCCGGCCCCCCCTGTGCTGGCCGTCTTTTGTGCGCGCGTGTCTGTGTGTCTGTTTGTGTGCAAACTGACCTCGAAGAGAGGCATACTCTGGTAGGCCCGGCCCACGATCCGCTTATGCATGTGTGTCTGTTGTGTGCAAATGGTGGATGACGGACCTCGAAGAGGGGCATACTCTGGTAGGCCCGGCCCACGATCCGCTTGAGGAGGGCCGCGGCGGGGCCCGTGGCCGAGGGGCCGCTCAGATCAGAGCCCGAGCCGACCTGATGAGGGTGATGACGATGATGATGATGATGATGATGATGATGATGATGATGATGATGATGATGATGATGATGATGATGATGATGATGATGATGATGACTGATGATGATGATGATGATGATGATGATGACTGATGATGACTGATGATGATGATGATGATGATGATGATGATGATGATGATGATGATGATGACTGGATGATGATGATGACTGGATGATGATGATGATGATGCCGATGATGCCGATGATGCTGATGATGCTGATGATGATTGTGATGATGATTGTAATGATGATGATGATGATGATTGTTGATGATTGTGATGATGATTGTAATGATGATTGTGATGATTGGATGATGCTGATTGATGCTGATGCCGATGCCTGGGGATGATGATGACTGGATGCAGACGACGACTGTGGATGCTGATGCCGATGATGCTGATGCTGATGCATGACAGCATCCCACACGAACCTCGAGCTGGTTGTAGAACATCCCCGGCGCCAGGGCCACCATCAGCTCGACCGCCGCGTGCAACTCGGGTTTCACCCGCTGCACGTGGGTCTCGCTGGGGTACAGGAAGAGGTCGGACGGGGACGGGATGTTGGACAGCAAGGTCATCAGGTTGAGCGGGTCGAAGGGGGTCCCGCGCAGGAGGGGCGTCTGGGGGCCGGCCAGCTGTTGGATCCACTGGATGTAGCTTGACAGGCTGCACAGAGGGAGAGAGGAGGGGGACGGGGGAGGGTTGGGAAGGGGGATGGTGAATCCATTGAGGGTGATGAGGTGTGTGTCTGGTAAAGACTGGGAAAGGAGGCCGATTAAATCACAGAGGAGAAGCAGCAGCACGGCTTTGTCGAGACATTGACGTGCGATTCTTGTGTCAAGCACAACGAGGAGAGGCGTGCCATTGGGAAGAATGAGAGGCGCTCCGTGCAGAAGAGTGCTTTTCAGCTGACCCGACAGGGAGACGTGAAACGAAGGCAACAATTGAGGTTCAAATTGCCGTGAGCTCCCCCCCAGAGATATCATGGGCCCCTCTTCTTGGTAATTTATCGTCTCATCCGTGATTGGGCAGCAGAGACACAGACTTTTTCAGGGCCGCGTAGAGGGCGCTGCCCGTGAGGAGGGGCGGGGGCGGCAGGGCAGGCTCGGCGTGGGGCCGCCGACGGCTGCTGTTGGTGGGCGGGCAAGGCGATGATAATGATTGGTTGATGATTGGTTGATGATTGGTTGATGATTGGTTGATGATTGGTTGATGATTGGTTGATGATTGGTTGATGATTGGTTGATGATTGGATGATGATTGGTTGATGATTGGTTGATGATTGGTTGATGATTGGTTGATGATTGGTTGATGCTGCTGATGCTGGATGCTAATGGATGCTCATGGTTGATGATTGGTTGATGATGCTGATGAATGGATGATAATCGGAGCATCACACCCATGACCCCCCCTTCCTCATTCATCCCTCATCATCCAGCAGCGCGATCCGCGCGACAATTTACCATCCTAAGACCCCCTCCCCTTCCCCTTCCCCCCTTCCCCCCTTCCCCTTCCCCCCTTCCCCTTCCCCTTCCCCCCTCCCCTTCCCCCCCTCCCCTTCCCCCCTCCCTTCCCCCCCTCCCCCCCCTGCTCGACCTGGCAGCAGCGGAAGCGGCGGCGGCGGCAGCAGCGGCAGCAGGGCTCATGCCCTGGGGCCCCTGGGGATCAGCCGGGTAGCGTTCGTCCCCGGAACGTGGCCGGATGGGGGCGGCCCCGGAACCCAGAGCCGAACGGGCACGGCTGTAGGGCGGCACGGCACCGATGGTGCGCTGTGGGGGTGGCGAGTGGGGTGCGTGCCAACAGAGGAAGGTGGTGGAATCATCATCCAATCATCATCATCCAATCATCATCATCCAATCATCATCATCCAATGATTCTCATCCAATCATCATCGTTCAGTCCCATGTGCCTGTGTGTATGGTTGGCAGACCATGGGAGCGCCCGTGGGCGCGGGGGCGATGGCTGGGGCGACGGTGGCAGCCTGGGCTGTGGTGCCTGAGAGCAAGCTCTCCAGACGGTCCGGCCGCTCCAGCAGGAAGACATTGAACAGGGTCTGAGGGCAGAAGGTGCGGATGGATGGTGAGGGTGAGAGGCAGGGGGACATTGAACAGGGTAGAAGGTGTGGATGGGATGGGATGGGATGGGATGGGATGGGATGAGATGGGATGGGATGGGATGGGATGGGATGGGATGGGATGGGATGGGATGGGATGGGATGGGATGGGATGGATGGATGGATGGATGGGATGGGATGGATGGGATGGATGGATGGATGGATGGATGGATGGATGGGATGGGATGGGATGGGATGGGATGGATGGGATGGGATGGGATGGGATGGGGGATGGATGGATGGATGGATGGATGGATGGATGGATGGATGGATGGATGGATGGATGGATGGATGGATGGATGGATGGATGGATGGATGGATGGATGGATGGTAGGGTAAGGCAGGTGAACATGTGTTGTGTGTGTCTGTGTGTCGGACCTCGATGAGCTTGGTCAGGGTGTCTGTGTGTCTTGTGTGTGTGTGTGTGTCGGACCTCGATGAGCTTGGAGGGATGTGTGTCTGTGTGTCTTGTGTGTTGTGTCGTGTGTGTGTGTGTGTGTGTGTCTGTGTGTCGGACCTCGATGAGCTTGGTCAGGGTGTTGGTCACGGGGATCAGGCCCGACCGCAGGCAGAGCGCCTCCAGAATGGCCGCCCGCCGGAGCGACTGTCCAACCACACACAGAAACAGACACAAAGACGGAAACGAGAAGAGATGGATGATGATCCGGATGACGATGACGATGAAGATGAAGATGAAGATGTTGGCAGGGTGATGATGATGATCCGGATGATGATGATGATCCGGATGATGATGATGATCCGGATGATGATGATCCGGATGATGATGATCCGGATGATGATGATGGTGGGTGGTGGGTGGTGGGTGGTGGGTGGTGGGTGGTGGTGGTTGTGTCGTGTAAAGAAGGAACGAAGTAACGGGAAAATAAAACAAAAACCAGAGAGGTGGTGGTTGTGGTGGTGGTGGTGGTTGTGGTGGTGGTTGTGGTTGTGGTTGTGGGTGGTGGTGATGATGATGATAATTGGATGTTTGGATGATTGGATGATATTTGGATGATTGGATGATGGATGGGCGCAATGACGGCAGACCCGCTCGGCCTTGGAGTCGCTTCCGGCAGGCTGTCTCTCGGTCTCCTCGGCAACGGGCCGGGCGTCGATCAGGTCGGCGAAGAACAGGAAACCAGGGTCCCGAAGCCATGTCGCCTTGGTGGTCTTGACGAAGAGCGGGTTGGGGTAGGCGGACGAGAGCCGCTCCAGAATCTGTGGGTGTGTGTGGGTGTTGTGTGTGTTGTGTGCGGGAAAGTGAAGATGAAGAGCGGGTTCGGGTAGGCAGACGAGAGCCGCTCCAGAATCGAGGTGTGTTGGAGCAAAAGGACGGATCAATCGTGTGTTGTGTGTTGTGTGTGTTGTGTGTGTTGTGTGTTGTGTGTGTTGTGTGTGTTGTGTGTGTTGTGTGTGTTGTGTGTGTTGTGGCGTTTTTCCTCTTAGCACTGTAAACCCAACAGGCTCAAAGATCGTCATGTGTGTTGTGTGTGTTGTGTGTGTTGTCTGTGTTGTCTGTGTTGTGTGTGTTGTGTGTGTTGTGTGTGTTGTGTGTGTTGTGTGTGTTGTGTGTGTTGTGTGTGTTGTGTGTGTTGTGTGTGTTGTGTGTGTTGTGTGTGTTGTCTGTGTTGTCTGTGTTGTCTGTGTTGTCTGTGTTGTGTGTGTTGTCTGTGTTGTCTGTGTTGTCTGTGTTGTCTGTGTTGTGTGTGTTGTGTGTGTTGTCTGTGTTGTGTGTGTTGTGTGTGTTGTGTGTGTTGTGTGTGTTGTGTGTGTTGTGTGTGTTGTCTGTGTTGTGTGTGTTGTGTGTGTTGTGTGTGTTGTCTGTGTTGTGTGTGTTGTCTGTGTTGTCTGTGTTGTGTGTGTTGTGTGTGTTGTGTGTGTTGTGTGTGTTGTGTGTGTTGTGTGTGTTGTGTGTGTTGTCTGTGTTGTGTGTGTTGTGGCGTTTTTCCTCTTACTGTAAACCCAACAGGCTCAAAGATCGTCACGTGTGTTGTGTGTGTTGTGTGTGTGTGGAGCAAAGGGACTGATCAATCGGGCAGGAATGGTCTCAAATGACGCACAGCTTGAGCGAACTTGGGGCCGGTGGCGAACAAGAATCACAAAATTATGACTCGCAGTGTGTGTTGTGTGTGTTGTGTGTGTTGTGTGTTGTGTGTTGGAGCAAAAGGACTGATCAATCGTGTGTCCGTGTGTGGTGCAGACCTGGGCGGAGGTCAGGGCGTTGGTGGGCCCGGCGGGGATGTTCAGCATGGCGCTGGGCAGGCGGGGCGAGTACGAACGGCCCAGAGAGGTCCCTGCAGGTGCGGGTGAGATCAGACGAGGTGCGAAGGGCCGCGGGTGAGTGAGATCACATGGTGAGACACAACGTGAGGG
Organism: Paratrimastix pyriformis; assembly: GCA_027972325.1. Lineage (NCBI taxonomy): Eukaryota > Preaxostyla > Paratrimastigidae > Paratrimastix > Paratrimastix pyriformis. The sequence goes on along the minus strand of JAPMOS010000080.1, from coordinate 155,820 downwards.
TCTGACACAACACATACGAGACGCATAGCGTGTGATAGGACAATACGAGACAAATGACACTAATACGAGACACACATGACACATACGAGACACACAGGACACATACGAGACACACATTGACACATGCGAGAATGCGAGACACACATGGCGCATGACACATACGAGACACAACGAACACATACGAGACACAACGGACACATCCGAGACACACAACACATTGACACATACGGAGACACACATTGACACATACGAGACACACAACACATGACACATACGGAGACACACACATGACACATACGAACGCGACACAAACGGACCAGGCTCGATGCCTGTGGTCATGGGGGTGGGGCACTGCTGCTGGGGGATGGTCAGCGCCTGCACCATCGCCGTGTGCCAGTAGCCCAGCACGTGCGACAGCGGGGTGCTGTTGTGTGTGCGGGGGGCGTGAGGTGTGTGTGTGTGTTGTACAGATTTGTCATGTGGAATGATCGAGGGTGTGGGGTGTGGCACAGGCGATGCTGATGGGCTGAGGATTGGGTAGTTGGGTGGACGATGAAGATGAGGATGATGTGGATGATGATGATGATGATGATGATGATGATGATGATGATGATGATGATGATGATGATGATGATGATGATGATGTGATGATGATGATTGGATGATGATGATTGGATGATGATTGATGATGATGATTGGATGATGATGATGATGATGATGATGATGATGATGATGATGATGATGATGATGATGATGATGATGATGATGATGATGATGATGATGATGATGATGATGATGATGATGATGATGATGATGATGATGATGATGATGATGATGATGATGATGATGATGATGATGATTGGATGATGATGATGATTGGATGATGATGAAGATGATGATGATGATGATGATGATGATGATGATGATGATGATGATGATGATGATGATGATGATGATGATGATGATGATGATGATGATGATGACGATTGGATGATCGGGTGATAACGATCGGATGATCGATGCTGATTGGATGATATGATTGATGATTGGATGATTGGATGATTGGATGAGGATGAATGGGAGGGGCGGGAGGGACCTTGACGGTGCCCCGAAGCCAGTCATGGGCATGGGGGTCGACTGCAGGGGCGGGGCGGCGAAGATGAACCCGGGTTCCTGGTCCACAGGGGTCCCCGGGCCGCCAGCCAGCTCGACAGGCACGTCTGAATGGGGGGCAAGAAAGCGATGATGATTGGGTGTGTGTGTGGAGCAAAGGGACTGATCATGATTGGGTGTGGAGAGACAGAGACAGACAGACCACAATGACACTCACAGACAGACAGAGCCACACAGACAGGCAAAGACACAGACGGACACTGTGGAGACAGACAGACGCGACAGGCAGACACAAGGCAGACAGCGACAGACACAGACGCTCACTGACAGACACAGACAGACACAGACGCTCACTGACAGACACAGACAGACACAGACATAGACAGTGACAGTGAAACTAACAGAGGCGCACACAGACGGACCCGAAGTCGCTTCATCGTCGCCACTGAGTGCCTCCGGCCCATAGCCATCCAGATACTGCGAGGAGAGATGATGATTGGATGGGATGATGTTGATGATTGGATGATTGGATGATTGGATGATTGGATGATTGGATGACTGGATGATGACTGGATGATGATGATGGGTGAAGCAAAGGACTGATCAATCGGACAAGCGGGGTCGATCAAATGATGCACGGAGATGATTGGATGATGATGATGATGATGATCATGATGGAGGGGTCTCTCAAAATGACGCACATTCCCCACATTTTGGGGCGTCTTTCAATGGGAGGGTGGCCTGTGAGGCGGACCTCAGCCGGAACTGGCTTCTTGCGCCGCAGGACGGGGGCCGGGGGTGCGGGGCCCGCCGCAGCCGCATGCAGAATCTGAGGAGGCGACCCGCTTGGGTGGGAGCCGACCTGCCCGGCGGGTGGTGTGTGAGTGTTGGTGATGATGTCATCATCATCCGTCATCAACATCATTCATAAATCATCCATCCAGTCGTCATCATCCAGTCGTCATCATCCAGTCGTCATCATCCAGTCACCATCATCCAGTCACCATCATCCAGTCACCACATCATCCAGTCACCACATCATCCAGTCACCACATCATCCAGTCGTCATCATCCAGTCATCATCATCCAGTCATCATCATCCAGTCACCACATCATCCAGTCACCACATCATCCAGTCACCACATCATCCAGTCGTCATCATCCAGTCATCATCATCCAGTCATCATCATCCAGTCATCCAGTCATCAGTACCAGTCGTCATCATCCAGTCATCCATCATCCAGTCATCATCCAACCATCATCAAGGCATCATCCATCCAGTCATCATCTCAATCATCATCAGCAGCCTGCAGACCTTGCCAAAGTGCACGGCATTGAGGGGCAGGGACGGGGTGGGCGTGACGACGCTCGCCGCCAGGATGGCCTCCAGCGGGTAGTGCGGGGCCTGGTCGGGGTCGCGATGTTGAAGTTCAGCCTCGTCTGCGGGTGGGTGGGTGGGCAAATAGATTTTTAGAGTCAGGTGCGGTGGTGGTGATGAGAAGACGGGGGTGGGATGGGGAAACGACGAGCAGAATGACAAGGCCAAAAAAAAGGACTGGAGAGAAAAAAGGAGTTGGTCCTACCTGGACTCGAACCAGGATTCTTGGATTCAGAGTCCAATGTCCTAACCATTAGACTATAGGACCAATTTGATGGAATTTGCAGACAGGAAGACGGCCGGAATTTGGCTCTCAATGAAATTGTGTGCGATGATGATGATGAGACGACAAAGACGACTGACCAGGGTGGAAGACGGTCCCCCAGAGGGTGGGGCCCTTGAAAACGGCCCCCGAGACGCCATGCTTGGCCGCAAGGGTGGCCAGCTCAGCAGAGGGCAGATCCCAGACGGCCTTCTCGCGATAGTTCAGCACCAGCAGCTATTTGTGATGTGTGTGTGACATACAGAGGGAGGTATGATGTTAGGTGTGACAGACAGCCTTCGATAGTTCAACACCAGCAGCTATTTGTGATACGTTGTGTCAAAAGGACAGGAGAAGGTGTGTGGCAAACCAGAAAGGGGCGTGTGATGATTTTGCGGCAGACCCAGAAGCCGCGCGCCGTGATTTGGGTGGATGACTGGATGGTGATGGTGATGATTGGATGGTGGGTGATGGTGGTGGTGGTGACGATGATGACGGATGATGCATAATGATTGGATGATGTATGATTGGATGATTGGATGATTGGATGATTGGATGATTGAATGATTGGCTGATTGGCTGATTGGCTGATTGGCTGATTGGCTGATTGGATGATGATGGGCAGAGGCCGACCTCACCCAGGGCATCGTCCTGCAGCACCAGGGGCACCGGGCCCCGGAAGGCGCTCACGTAGGGCGGCATCGGATACAGCGGCACGTTGATCGTCTGTGTGTGATACGTGAGATGGTGGTGTTGGTGTCAAGTGGCAATCCAACAATAGTGTCATTTGGGTACAGCGGGCACGTTGATCGTCTGTGTGCGTGGAGCAAAGGGACTGATCAATCGGACAGGAAGGGTCTCAAATGATCGTCTGTGTGCGTGAGATGGTGGTGTTGGTGTCTCATTTGGGTACAGCGGGCACGTTGATCGTCTGTGTGTGATGGTGGGATGTCTGTGTGTGCAGGAGATGGTGGTATGCATGTGTCAAGACAGAAAATGTGAAGGGGACCGATCACATCGTGTGCACGTTAAAATCGCCGCCATACAAAAAAAGGCGAAAATTATCCGGGGGTTTGACAAGAGGAGGACGACAGGCAAGCGGGCACGTTCAATCGTGTGTTAACAAAAAATCTTCAAAAATGTGACAGATTTCCGGGGGGGGGGGGGGGAAGGGGAGGGGAGTGGGGGTTGACCAGACGGGGAAGCGAGGAGGAGGAAGGCAGATGGGGGGGGGGGGGCAATGCAGACCTCCCCATCCGCGAGCATAATCTTCTGGGCAGGCGCGGTAACTTCACCGCCGGGACCCAGGGGCTGATCGGGCGGAAGCGCCCCGGGAATCATCAGTGAGCTGTGTGGGTGTGTGTGTGTGTCAGGTGTGTGTGGGTCAGTGATGGTCAGGGGCTGATCAGGAGGAAGCGCCCCGGGAAGCATCAGTGAGCTGGGTGTCTGTGTCAGGGTGGAGCAAAGGGATTGATCAATCGGACAGTGTGTGTCTGTGTCGATGTGATGACAAATTTGTCGGCATGTGTCGGACCTTCCATACATATTGGCTCCCATGGCAGGGGCGGGTGCCGGGCTGGCTCCGTACAGCATGCCCGCCGAGGGACCCACGGCCGGGGCCCCGATACCCAGGCTGCCCCCAGGGGTCCGCCCGAACAGCTGGGTGTGTGTGTGGGGTGGGGTGAGGTGGTGGAGGGAGGGAGGGAGGGTGACTTTGGATGAGACACGACACTGAAACAGAGAGAATCATGTAAAGAAAGAGGAAGACTGCATGGACACTGCAAGGACACTGCCAACAGAGAATCATGTAAAGAAAGAAGGGTCGGCACAGTCCACGAGGGAAGCGCCGTCGTCAAGCGGTGTCCACCAGGTTAACAGACGAAAGCAGGCAGCAGCGAACAACATCCAGATCATCATCATCATCATCCGCTCATCATCATCATCCGCTCATCATCATCATCCGCTCATCATCATCATCCGCTCATCATCATCATCCGCTCATCATCATCAACATCAACATCAACATCAACATCAACATCATCATCATCATCATCATCATCATCATCATCATCATCATCATCATCATCATCATCATCATCATCATCATCATCATCATCATCATCATCATCGTCTGGGAGCCCTGTTTGCCTTTTCCATCTGGGGGGACGCTTGCTGTCTCTGAGCTCGGGTTGTGTGCCCCTCCCTGTCCTCTTTCTAATGACCGTGCTCTCCGCGCCGAAACTCATTACGAGGCCTGGCCTGACCCAAACTTCACCCAACTCCATCATCCAACTCTATCATCGTGTGCCCACCTGATTCAGCCGTGCATCATTTGATCGACCCCGCTTGTCCGATTGATCAGTCCTTTGCTTCGCTTCACACATCATCATCATCCAGTCATCCGCTCATCATCATCATCCGCTCATCATCATCATCCGCTCATCATCATCCAGTCATCCAGTCATCCAGTCATCATCATCCAATCATCCAATCATCCCCTCATCCAATCATCATCAACGCACGGACCAGCATCCCCGAATCGCGCGGGGCCGACCCAACGGGCCCGCCCATCATCACCCCGGCCGCCACCGCGCCCACGGCGCTCTCGGAGAGCATCCGGGATGCGCGCATCGAGGCCTGAGCCCCGCCCAGCATGGTCCGCACGGCCAGGGGCTCGTATTTGCGGTGGCAGAAGAGCGGGGACACGTGGGGATACATATCGATGATCAACCGGGCCGCGGGGCGGGCATCGCGGGAGAGCGGGTCGGCGCCGGGGTGCCGCCGCTCTGGGGGGATGACCTGGGTGGCGGTGGACGTGGGGGTGAGAGAAAAAAAGGCATGATGGTGGTGGTGATAATGACTGGATGATGATGATGATGATGATGATGATGATGACTGGATGATGAGTGGATGATGATGATGACGATGATGATGATGATGATTGAATGATGCTGATGATGATGATGATGATGATGATGATGATGATGATGATTGGATGATGATGATTGGATGATGATGATGATGATGATGATGATGATGATGATGATGATGATGATGATGATGATGATGAATGATGATGAATGATGATGATGATGATGATGAATGATGATGATGATGATGCTGATTGGATGATGATGATGATGCTGCTGATTGGATGATGATGATTGGATGATGATGATGATGATGATGATGATGATGCTGATGAATGATGATGATGATGAATGATGATGAATGATGATGAATGATGATGAATGATGATGATGATGATGCTGATTGGATGATGATGATGATGATGATGATGATGATGATGATGATGATGATGATGATGATGATGATGATGATGATGATGATGATGATGATGATTGGATGATGATGATGATGATGATGATGACTGGATGATTGGATGATGATGATGATGATGATGATGATGATGATGATGATGATGATGATGATGATGATGATGATGATTGGATGATGATTGGATGATGATTGGATGATGATTGGATGATGATTGGATGATGATTGGATGATGATTGGATGATGATTGGATGATGATTGGATGATGATTGGATGATGATTGGATGATGATTGGATGATGATTGGATGATGATTGGATGATGATTGGATGATGATTGGATGATGATTGGATGATGATTGGATGATGATTGGATGATGATGATGATGATTGGATGATGATGATTGGATGATGATGATTGGATGATGATTGGATGATGATGATTGGATGATGCACAGACCAAGCGGCAGATGGGCTGCTGGCCGGTGCCCCGCTGGCGGCGGGCCCGGTGGGCAGGTGGCGCACGAAGCGGAAGGCGGCCTGAGCATCGGCGGGTGTCACCACTGCAACAAACGGTGGGCGACAGGTGCGTGATGAATCGCATGTGGGCCAACATCCAATCAACTCATCCAATCAGAATCATCATCATCCAGCCATCATCCAATCATCATCCAGTCAGCAGCAGCAGCAGCAGCAGCAGCAGCAGCAGCATCATGCATCATCATCAGCATCATCAGCATGCATCATGCATCATCATCGTCGTCGTCATCACCATCATCAACATCAACATCAACATCATCATCATCATCATTGCGGACCTGACGCGCGGTCCGTCGGGGTGGCGGCGGTGTCTGCATGAGCCACGGCGGACGAGACATGCAGCAACGGCTCGGCACTCGGGGCGGGCCCCTCCGCCGTGCCGCTGGCCGTGTATGGGATGGGCGGGCATTCAACGAGCTTCGAGGCCAAGACCGACCAGGGCATCCGCAGGTCAGCTGTGTGTGTGTGTGTGTGTGTGTGTGCGTGCGTGCGTGCGTGCGTGCGTGCGTGCGTGTTGAGACGGAAAGAAACGAATGATGAGGGGAAAAACGAATGTTAAACGCAAGATAGAAATCCGCAAAAGAGATCTGTACCAATAGATCTGTGCAACAAGCAACGTATAGACGCAAGATATAAACGCAAGAGAGAGACGCAAGATATCTCTCCGCAAAAGAGATCTGTACCAATATAGCTGTCCGAAGCAATATATCCGCACAAGAGATGATCTGTGCCAATATATCTGGACAAAGCAATATAAATCCCATATATCTGTACGAAGGAATGTGTCGCAGTGGGCGGACCGTTGTACACCGTCTCCAGCCTGTTGGCAGGGTGCACGATAAACCGGCCCTGGGCCCCAACCAGCCCGACGGGTGGGATCTGAGAGAGCGCCACAAAGGGCTCGGCCTCGAGAACTGGGCTCGCTTCGTCTGCGGGGCTGTCCAGGGTGACCCAGCGATAGTCATAATAGCCGGCTGAGACGACAAGCTGGGCGGGGTCGAGAAGGGGCGACCAGGCCGCGTCCGCGTCCTGTGGAAAAGGTGGATGGGTGCGTGGGATGGCAAAGAGTGAGGAAGCGGTGAGGTGGGAACGGTCACAAAGCACTCGATCATCCAATCATCCAATCATCATCTTCCAAAGAGTCATCCAACCGTCATCCAGTCGTCATCCAATCATCACCATCCATCCATCATCACCATCCATCCACCACATCCAGCCGACCGCAGACCTCATCATCAGCCGATTCGTACGGGCCAGCGGCAGCCCGCTTGGCCTGCCGGGCGCGCGCCAAGGCATCGCGGGTCAGGGCCGGGATGGTGAAGGACAGCGTCACCTGGTGGGCGTGGGGGTGGTGGTGGGGTGCGAAAATCACGCGAAGGGCAAGAGACAACGGAATGGGGTCCCAAGGACACACTCGGATCGACGAACAGATGGTCGCTGTTTCATTCGATTTTTTCTCGTTTGTTTCAGATTTCCGAATTGTATCATCGTCACAGACGAATAGACCGACGGGGCAGGTCGACACAACACATTTGGCAGACCTGTGACGACCCGGCGGCGGGCCCCGAGGGCGCCGTGGGCAGGGGCACGGGTGTGGGCGGGTTCAACGGGGCCGCCGCCGCTGCTGCCGCCGCCACCGCGCACAGTGGGGTCGTGTCCAGCACTTGAGACACCCGGGCCACCTCGCCCGTCGACACTGCCGGGGTGGGCTCCATCATCATGGTCTCGGCAGCAGTGGGGTTCGACCAACCGGAAATCTCGGGTCGGATGACCAGACACCGGTAGGACCGGCCGGGGGGATGTACCCCCTGGGCGGTATCCGCATCCAGGGGTGCCGAGGGCGGGCAGTGGAGCAGCAGGCGCACCGTGTCGGGACGGGGGGCAGCCGGCGGGGGGCAGCTGGACGTCCCAGATTGCAGCAGCATCGAGCTCAGCGAGCTGGTGGGGGGCAGGTCCTGTGGAAGAAAAAAAAAATGAAAAAAAAAAATGAGTGGATAATACCCTCGGGGTGGTGCAGGCAAAAAAAAAATGAAAAAAAAAATGAGTGGAGAGTACCCTCAAGGGTGATGCAGGTCAAAAGCGGACCCGCGGGGCAGCGGTGCTCGCCTGGGGGGCGTACGTATAGTTCAGGCAGAACGTCAGGGCGTCGCGGGTGGTCTTGACCACCGGCTCCAGCGGCGCGGTGAACTAGACGCGCGCCGGAAAAATTCAAAAACGGCAGAAAAATGTGGGTGTTTCCGCGGTGATGATGGTGACGCAGACCTGCCAGGGGTGTCCATCATAGAGCCCGTTCAGCAGCCGAATGCAACGGGTGGCCACCAGAGGGTCTTGCGAGCCGTGCATGGACACCAGCAGCTCTGGTGTTTAGAACCCCGGAGCAAGCGAATTGTGTCGTGTGAGTGCGGAAAAAAAAAGTCACACAGACTTTCGCAAAAGTCCACTGAGGCAGTGTCGTTCAAGGGAAGGGCATAGTACAGGCACCGCTCGATATCGTCCAGCACACTATCGAAAAGCCGGCCGAAACCCAGTGAATAAAAAACAGAAGTAGTTTAAGATGCTAAGAGGAGAATCGCCAGAAACAGACTTATACACGTCTCCCCAAAGGGCCCGGCGCACATTGTCGAGATACTTTTTCTCGGTGAACAGGTATTGTTGGGCATGTGCCAACCAGCCCGACAGGTGGCGTGCACGCCACTGAGCTGCCTTGGACATCTAGAGCCCTTTTGAGACGACGGAAGTGATGTGACTGGGACAGACAGGGGATTTCAGGGTCAATGAAGTCAGGCCGTCGACATCCTTCCAGGGCAATCTCAGGGACTCTGACTCTCGAAAAATGACTACCAGGAAATGATGTGACAGGCTGAGATTGCAACGGACCATCAAAGATCTGGCGGAGGCGCCATTCAAGGTGATCGGAGAGAGCCAGGTCCATGAACCCCTGAGATCGGGTGCAACTTTTAACCAGGGTGCTCAGGCGGTGGTCAAGCAGCGGTTGAGCAACAGTTGAGATGTTCTTGAGAGTCTCCGGATGCTTTTGAAGATCGGAAGAACTCAGAATCGCCGAAAATACGGTACAAATACCCTGGATTGAGGAGAATAAAACCCGGTGAAAAAATGCAAAAAAACGCTGAAACCTTGGAAAGGTGGAAGTAGGTCTCCGTCTTCTGCCACACGCCATCCGACCATTGCTCGATTCTCATAGACACTTGGCCAAGTGCTGAAATGTCAGCAGAGATTTGTCCAGTCATTCTAGGGTCACAAGCTCTCGCTGTGGAAACTGACTCGACGTAGGGTATATACAACGGGGTAAAGATAACTCTCTCTCTCGCGTCGTGTCGATTTGAAACGTTGGTGAGTTTCTTCAAAATTCTCCTGGCAGAAACTGGAAACGACAAAGACCTCCCTTGTACCTGATTTCATTGTTTTCTTTGACCAATTTTTGACTTGTTTGGGGGCGATGGCAGAAAGCCCGGACGGCCCAACCCAAAAACCGGCAATAGAGAAGTAAACCCAAGTTCCTGCCTAGAGTAGGGTGCAGACTTGTGTTCGGAGGAAAGCTCGCCGGAATTGGGGCAGTGTTGCCGACATCACCGCCGCCCACCACCTCATGGGGCGCTGGGTTGCTGGGTTGCTGGGTTGCTGGGTTGCTGGGTGCTGGTGCTGGTGCGGGGGATGTCGGCTGCCCAGGCCGAGGGGCGGGCCCCGGGAGGTTCCGGCGGGGCTGCACTCACCGGGGGACTGACTGACAAGACCAGCCGCCGCCGCCGCCTCCACCGGGGCCACCTCCACCGGGGCCGCCTCCAACCTCTTTGCTTTCTCCACCCCACCATTCTCTTTCCTCTCTTTACAGAGCATTTGATCGGCCCCGAAATTGGTCGATTGGAGACGGTCTTCGAACCCAACCCAAGAAACTGCCAAGGGGAACAAAATCAGGACCAGCGGGGGAACCGTTCTCGGTAACTGTCGGGAGGGTCCCGGAGGGGCGGCAAGCTGCAGGACGATGAAATCTGTTCGGCAGTCAACCGCCTCGTCTTCGTACAGCCTCACTGAAAGTTACAGTCGGTGGGGGGTGAGCATGACCCTGAGGAGGAGCTGATGTGGGTGAGGCATGGACCTGAGACTCCCGGAGGAGGAGCAGGCAGACCAGCAGGCGAACTCCATTGGGGGCCATTGCGGGTGTGGCCCACCGCTACCGGGACGTGGTTGGCGAAATGAGGCGCGAGCTGCTGAAGTTTCCCCGGCTGGTGCTGCGCTACTGCCCGGCCCACCTGGACGAAGTGGTGCTCCTGGCACCCCGCCTACCGGCGAACCAGTGGGTCAATCGACAGGCCAGAGCAGCGGCGGAGCGGCGAGGGGGGAGCCGCCCATGCCGCTCGGCTTCTTGGACTGGACACCCACCACGGGCCTGCGGGTCGCGCACCGGATGATCACCGGCGAGACGGAGACCCCGGTGTGGCCGAGGGCGAGCGGGGGACCTGCCTGGTTGCTGAGCGAGGCAGCGGCCAGGCGGACCGCCGAATGATGGAACGAGGAGGACATCGGAGGAGTGGCTGAAGGCGCCCACGGGGCGGTGGGCGCTGGAGGGGAAGATCTTGTCGGCTTGGGCTGGCAAGATCACGCGCCAGCAGCCCCGGAACATCTGCTTCGGGGTTTTCCACGCCTTCCCGGGCGTGAAGGCCGTGTCGGCCCGCTTCGGCGGCGGAGGACTGCTGGTGCCCCTTTGGATGTGGGGCCCGCGAGACGCAGAGCCACCTGCTAGGAGGACGCGGCAGGAAGTTCGGGGACTACTACGTCAAGAGGACAGGCGTTGTGCCGCGCCTGACGTCCCAGGAGCTACTCGAACTCTCACTGAGCCCGCTGGGAGCGCCGCCGAAGACGGACACGGAGCCGGAGAATGCTGAGGCCAGGAAATGGCGCCTGGAGGCAGGGGGCAAGCCAGGCTGGATGGACAAGGCCTCTGTCGGCGCATCGGAACGCAGCTGGCGGAGAGCATGCTCGCCCTGTTCGGCATGAAGTGCGCGGCAACCATGAGCGGCGGCATGCGGAAGACCGATGGCAGACCGACGAGAGCGGGGAGTCGGCCCCCCCCAGGTCGAGCCGCCGACGGAACGACGGCGATCGCGCACACGACGCACCACCCCGATAACATCGTCAGCCCCACATTGCCCAGTCGAAGCGATCGAAGAGCACGACGAAGAACCAGGAAGTCAGCCCACGAAAATCGAGGGAGACACTGCGAATCCGCGATTCGCACACTTAGAGGACGCGTGTGGCATGCGAGGACTCAGGAGATTGACAGGCTTGATGAAAATAATTTGAGTTTTGAATTTCTGCGGGAGTCTGCGTGCCGTTGAGGTTGAACACGCTATCTCTCTCTTGATCGAATTTCTCAAGGTTTGACTCATTTCCTTTCTCCAAACCCACCTCATCCGAAAGTTGGGTTTTCTTGCTGCACCCTCCCTCCCAATGTCCGCCTTGTCGTTCATCTTCGCCCAGATCACAAATGTCAAAGACCCCGCCTCCCCGCAGGCGCTCCCGGTCCCCTTCTGCCTCTTCATCTGATGAGGAGAAAGCGCCGCGCAAGGCCGCCCGTCAGAGTCCCGATCCGGAGGAACCAGACTCGGGATGGGCCACGCTGCTCCTCCTGAAACGAGCCGCCCTGAAGGTCTCCACCTCCGCACCGCCTCACCCCATACAGACAGTGGGCACGGGTCGGTCCGAATGGCGGCACCCAAGCCACGCTTCTATCTCTTGCAGACAAGGACAATCTGATCTTGACGCAATGATCCCCACACGCATGAGGAGAGAGATCGACTGCTCCACGCAGACGCTCCCGCCGCCCACACGCACGCAGGCAGGCACAACTTGCAGACGCACGCCCACACACCCTCACAACAACAACCTGCCCCATGCGCGCACACACACGCTCACACACACACGCAACACACACGCGTCCTCTCCCTAACGAGCCTATCAAACGCCCTCCACAGGGGATTCCTTCGCCCACGGGTGCAGTGACATTCGTGCTGTCTCTTCTACCTCTCTGGTTTTTGTTTTATTCCCGTTACTTCGTTCCTTCTTTACTCGACACACGCACACACACGCTCACACACGCTCACACACGCGCACACATGCCACTCCGCCAGGATCCGGAGAAGTTCGACCCGAATGCGGATCTGACCTTCCTCGGCCCCAGTCTGAGGGCCCTCCACTTTGCGAAGAAGGAATCAGGGGGCAAGTCTGGAACCTTCCATTCCTCCCTCCTCCTCCCCCCCCACCCCACCCCTCTCTCCCCTCCACCACCCCGCACCATCACCCACCTGACACCATCACCCCCATCACCCCCACCACCATCACCCCATCCCGGCTCCACCCCGCACCACCACGCAGCATCGTCCCCACCGGCACCATCACCCCACCATGGCACCCGCCCCAGATCACCCCTCATTTTCTTCCTTCTCCCATTCCCCTCCCATTTGCAGGAGATTGGCCTCTTGTCCGACCGGGGATCCTTCGCGTACAGCGGTTCGGCAGAAATGGGGTACGAAATGAAGACGATGCAAAGAACCATTATTCCCCCCCCCCCCCCCCCGAGTTGACACAATAGATTTCCGGCGATCGCCGCGGGCACCAGTGGTGCAGCGGGCACGCTCCAGACACTCCGTCACATTGAGAAACCCAAAGAAAATGCCAAAATTCCAGCAAAGAGGCAGTAGTACAACGGTAGCGCGTCGGGTTAACACATGGAAGGCTTCGGGATCGATTCTCAGCAGCCACAAGTCTTTGTATTTCTGCGTTCGTTCAAAATATAATGAGACCGGCGGTTAAAGATCCACTGTGCCAAAATTAAGCTGACAGAAGTCCTAAAATTAGACAGTCTGTCTAATTTTTAACCGCCATGCCAGGCTATCGACCGCTTTCTGGAGAAAGCACGGCCGATCTTGAATGGCTTCCACGGACTGCGGCATCGTGCCCTTCCACTGGAACACAGACCACTTCACTCCATCTTCATCGCGATTGATCCGTCTGTCGAAGTGCCTGCGCGCGAGCCAAGAGTGCGTCTCGTTCATCGCCGAGGCAGAACACGCGACCTTGGACAGGGCAAGAGCATGTACCACTGAGGTTTTCCTTCAGATGTTCTGCAAAAAAAACAGATGTTCTGGGAAAAACAGGTTCTGCGGGCACACAGACCGAGGAGCAGTGGCACGCCTGCAACCTCGAGGAAGGACGCCATCTGTCTGCTGAACCGCTTTTCGAAGATGGCCAGTCGCTGCTCGAGTGCCTGGTTCTTTTGAACCAGGATTTGAATTTGTTGTTGGGTTTGTTGTTGAGTTTGTTGAATTTGTTGTTGAATTTGTTGTTGAGTTTGTTGAATTTGTTGTTGGGTTTGTTGTTGAATTTGTTGGGTGGCGCTTTGAATCTGTTGCTTCAAGATTGCCTCGATGCACAGAAGCATCTGTGAATCGGCGCTGCCAAGGGTGGGAGGGACACCCGGGGCGGCAGCAGCCATCGTCTGAGTTGAGAGTGCCGGTGCTGCCGGTGGTGCTGCCGGTGGTGCTGCCGGTGGTGCTGCCGGTGGTGCTGCCGGTGGTGCTGCCGGTGGTGCTGCCGGTGGTGCTGCCGGTGGTGCTGCCGGTGGTGCTGCCGGTGGTGCTGCCGGTGGTGCTGCCGGTGGTGCTGCCGGTGGTGCTGCCGGTGGTGCTGCCGGTGGTGCTGCCGGTGGTGCTGCCGGTGGTGCTGCCGGTGGTGCTGCCGGTGGTGTCGGTTGAGAAAATCGGAGACCCCCGGCGTTTGGTGCAGGCGCTGAGGGCTCGTCTTCATCAGAGTCGTCCTCGAAGAGATGGGGGCCAGTCTCCTCGGCGTCGAGGTCTAGTAAGTCCTGGTCTCCAGACTCCAGCAATTTCAGCCCGGACAACGGGTCTGGAAAAGTGGGGGCCTGAATCGGAACAGGCGCCGCAGTCGGGTTTGACACGGGCGTAGCCGTCGGGTTACCCGTCGCAAGTCCGCCGGATGGACCAGGAGGTGGAAGGGCTGGACATTTCTGGCTCCGAAACTGCCTCGCTGCGAGAAAGACAAAAATAAGACATGGCGTGGCAGGGGGGATGGGAGGAGGAGAAATGGTGAGGATGATGATGATGATGATGATGATGATGATGATGATGATGATGATGATGATGATGATGATGATGATGATGATGATGATGATGATGATGATGATTGGATCATGATGAGTGGATGATGATTGGATGATGATTGGATGATGAGGATGAGGATGATGAGGATGAGGATGATGATGATGATTGGATGATGATGATGATGATGATGATGATGATGATGATGATGATGATGATGATGACTGGATGACGATGATGATGATGATTGATGATGCTGATGCTCATGATCATCATCATCATCATCATCATCATCATCATCGTCGTCGTCATCATCATCATCATCATCAATCATCATCGTCGTCATCCTCATCATCCAATCATCATCATCATCATCATCATCATCATCCAATCATCATCATCATCCAATCATCATCCAAATCATCACCATCATCATCATCATCATCATCATCCTCATCATCCTCATCATCCAATCATCATCCAAATCATCATCATCATCATCATCATCGGGGGCTGGTTTCGGCATTCCGGACCGGACCCCATCGATGGGGTCACACCTCCCGAACGAGTCTATTTGTACCCGGTTTTCTTGTGCCAAAACAAGCGGCACGCTCCCAAACTTTCCCGTGGTGGTGGCGGGAGTTCGGGGTGAGCGTACAGGGGAGTGGGAAATTGCATCACAAGAAAAAACGTCTATTTGTACCCACTTTTCTCGATCGCAATAAAAGAGGGAATGCATGAAGATTCGAATGAAAACAACCCCGTTCGCCGGTGAGCGTACAGGGCGACCTGTGCCGGCCACACAAAACCCAAAACCGCCGGGAGCGTAAATAACCCCTCCACAATTCGCTATCTTTTTTTTGACTCGGGTGTTTTTTCTCTTGCCTTCGGTGGGTCTTGGGAGCTGCCCTCACACTCATCCTTTCATCGAGAAGGTTACCTCACACAGGTATCTGTACAGAAGCAAAGAAATTGGCCGATTCATCGCTTTTCGGGGGCAGGCAATCCTATTCAGTTTCTCTTCTCACTTTCTTTGAATGCATCGTTTCTTCAGATAGCTGCAAGCTTATTGAGTCATTCTCTATCGCTTTTTAGCTTCATCTCTCCATTGGTCACTTTGCACATTCCCCTTAATGTACCTAAGAATTGGAAAAACCCTATTTTGACGCCCTTCCGGTCTCCACCACCTCCCACCCGTCCACCGGAGGCCCAACCTGAATTGCGCAGTATAAAGAGGCCGAGTGGGGCTACACACAGGTATCTTGAGTTCCCTCCAGGGGGGGTCGGGGGGATGGTGACACCACACAGAACCATCGAGGGGGCATTTGGTCTGGAGACCAAATGGGTTAGGTCCGTTATAGGATGGGGGGATGCAGCCGTCGGGTCGACGGGGGCCGGGGGGCCGGGGGGGAGGAGGAGTGGTGTGCTGAACGCGAGGAGAGTTGGGTCTGCCACTCGGCAGGGTGTCGCGTTTCGAGTCGATCAACCATGTGACCCCCGGGGCGGCCACCTCCCCCCGATGCGAACCCCTCGATGGGGGCGATCCGGAGCGGACCGCCTCTTTCAACCGTCGCACTCGTGAGCCCTCAGCCCCGAGACCCTGCCGGAGGATCAGTGGCAGATTGCACCCTTCACGAACCCGGACAGGGTCGTGACGATGGGGCAGGGGGTGCGAAAAAGTTGACAGGGGAGGCGAGGTCCGGGCCAGCCTGGGGGCGCGGGCGGGGTGGCCGGGCTTCCCCCGGGCACCGAGGTGAGGGGAGCCTCTAGTGAACGCGCCGACTTGGGTGCATGGGAGCTGGGCGCATCGGGCCAGGAGGCGGGCCTAGTGATGACCGACACCCTCCGAACGACCCAGCAGCATGACACCGGGGCAAACTACGAGGGACCCCACAGCGGGGGCCGGGAAGTCAATGGTCTTTTCTCGCAATAATGTAGCAAAAGTGCCTTCCCTCAATGCACCGAGGGTGTTTGGACTCCCCTGCGAAGCACCCGAGCCGCTTCGAGGTCAAAACCTGATATCGACCATCGATGTCTTGTGTGGTCGCGGGTCGGACTCGATCACCGCGGATCAATTTCACCTTATGTACGTTCGAGAAGACCACGAGGACGTCCGAACGCCAAGAGAAATTTCCTTTCCGGCCCCTTCGAACCGGCTGAATGGCGGGCGCAACCTTGTCAAAAATTTGAATTTTTCAAAACCTTAGGTACATTAAGGGGATTAGATATCTTTCATTCACCGCGCACACCCCTTCATCAAGACCCACCCACCACGGCACCTTGTTCGTACACATATAGGTCTTGGAAGACGACAGAGAACACGCCCATGTGAACACTTTTCCCCTCATCCACAATCTTCATCACACCACCCCCGCGTGCCCAGGGACCTCCAACATTAGTGGCCCACCATTTCGTTGTCACCTCACTTGGATCTTTCTTTTGAGCCGGCATCAATTTTTTCGGATTCCCACTCACCCCCCTCCCAGGATCACGAAACCAGTCCCATCGACATCATCATCATCATCATCATCATCATCATCATCATCATCATCATCATCATCATCCAATCATCATCCAATCATCATCCAATCATCATCCAATCATCATCCAATCATCATCATCCAATCATCATCCAATCATCATCATCATCATCATCATCATCATCATCATCATCATCATCATCATCCAATCATCATCCAATCATCATCCAATCATCATCCAATCATCATCCAATCATCATCCAATCATCATCCAATCATCATCCAATCATCATCCAATCATCATCCAATCGTCATCATCATCAGAGAGAGACATCATCGATGATGTCTCTCTCTGATGATGATGATGATGTCTCTCTCTGATGATGATGATGATGATGATGATTGGATGATGATGATGATGATGATGATGGATGATGATGATGATGATGATGATGATTGATTGAATGATGATGGATGATTGGATGATGATGATGAACATGATGTGACTGTGATGATGCCTGATGTGCACAGCAAAAAACCCCTAAGAGGGCATCGTGAACGGACGTAGCACCGTGCGCGGGCGGAGGGCAGCCGCCGGGTGCCGCGCCGGTGGTAGCGGATGCGGGCAGGCGGGGCGGCTCAGGAGCCGCAGCAGGTGGGGCGACCGAGGGCAGGGAAGCGGCCGGGCGGCTGGAGGAACGGGAAAACGGAATCAAATGATGTGCCCTGGGTCTCCCCCGTTCGGCGGCCTCACCCTCCCGTCTCGGACTGTCTGATCGAGGGATTCACATGACAGAAATCGGATTGGATTGGATTGGATTGGATTGGTGGGTGGTGGGTGGTGGGTGGTGGTGGTGGGTGGTGGGTGGTGGGTGGTGGGTGGTGGGTGGTGGTGGTTGTGGTGGTGGTGGTGGAAGAGGGGCATGACATGGCGGACCGGGTGTGAACAGGCGGGGTCGGATCGAGGCCGGCGAGGATGTTGGCGATCTTGGCTGCCTTTCGGGCGCGTCTGGAGATCGGCCGCAGCGGACGAATGTACATCCACCAGAAAGTCAATGCGCGGCAATACCCCCAGGATGTGGCGAGCCGACATCGAGGTGCCAAACCATTCCGTCGATATGAGCTCTTGGGAATGATCAGCCTGTTATCCCCGGAGTACCATCCAGGGGAGGAGGCCAGGCGAGGAGGAAGAGCACAGACTGCTCAGCCGTCATAGGCACGCCACCTTGGGTTGCGGCAGCAGCCTTTCTGTTCTTCTTCGAGGCCGATCTGGTATGGCGTCGACTGTGCGCGGTGTGACGACGAGGGGCACATGTGCGCTCCGTGTGTGAACATCATCCCGTCATCATCACCCAACGATCCTCATCATCATCCGTTCAGTCGACCCAACACGTCAAAGCGCTCAGCAACCACGGACTCATTGCCGGTCGTGGTCCCAGTCCCGGGGGCAGCTGCTTGCAACGGGGGCGATGTCCGCTCGGGCATCGGGGATTGAACCTGGGTTGCCTGATGGGGTCGCAGATGTGTGGAGCAAAGGGACTGTGTGCGGACACTCGCAGGTGAGGGAAGGCAGACCGGCTGGAGTTCGAGGTGGCGGCCGCTCAGATTGGTGACCAGAGAGCCCGTGAAGCTCACCGTGTCTGCAACTTGGAGGGTGTACCTGCCCCTGGCAGCCCCCCCGAGACCACGGCGCACACAAAAAAGCGAGTCAGCACGTCCGCCTGGCAGCCCCCGAGACCACGGCGCAAACAAAAAAGCGAGTCAGCACGACCGCCACCCAGAAACCGACCCGAATTTCTCGAGCCTGAGTTGGATGACAAAGGGAGCACATTCATCCTTGCGCACGTCCTCCTCCCACTGGATGGCCTTGCCTCCAGGCGCCTGATGGGAGGGAAGATGCGCGGAGTGAGGCCGTCAACCACAATCAACAGCTGCTGATCCTTCCGTCGGGGAGCCAAGGCGAGGCGAGGGAACAGACCAAATAACCGAAGCTGACCCTGACCAAGCGCGCATCCAGCTCTTGTTGAAAGAGCATTTCGTCAATGCCGCGTGGCTCGGCCCCATCCAGCCTGAATTGGATCTCCTCGGCCAGGGCAGCCTGAGCGTGACAGAGGGCCCGGTAGGCAGCGCCGACGGGGTGCTGTCAGGGGTGAACGGTGGTGAACAGTGAATCAGCAGCGCATCAGCAGTGGGAGAAAGAACTCCGGGTGAGAGTGAGAGGTTGGGTGGTGTCGAGTGCAGGCGGTAGCACGTCAGGTACTAGGAGGACAGAATGGTCGGGGGTTCAATTCCCGTTTCTGACGAGCTTAAAAAAAAGCCTGAAGGCTCCCTATGACCTGTCTTTCCTTTTCCCCCTTTTTGTGTCTTGGGTGATTTCGGTCTTCTGGTGTTCCCTTTTACGGGCCGCGGGAGGGGGATGCTGACTGACGGGGGGCAAGAGGGCAGGTCCCAGCACGGTGCGCGAGAGCACGGCAAAGGCGCCGTCTCGGCCAGATTGGGCACCCAACGTCCAGCGGACAGCATCATGCGGCCACCTGAGCCGAGTGCGCGAGGAGAGTGCGAATGCATTCGAATTTTCACAATCATCATCGTCATCATTATTTTCATGCAGGCATCATCATTCACCAGCATCAGCATTCATCAGCATCATCATCATCCAGTCATGCAGGCATCAACAACATCATCATCAACAACATCATCATCAGCCGTCATCATCCGTCTCCGTCATCATCATCCAGCCAGTCATCATCCACTCATCATCATCCAGCCAGTCATATCATCCAGTCATTCATCCACTCATCATCAACATCAAAACTTCAACGTCGGCCAGGCGGATGGGGGCACAGGCGCACAGACTCGCCATCCCGTTGGATGTCAACTTCAAATGGAGTCACGGTGTGCTACGGCATCCAGGGAAAACCCACCGATCCCGACCAGGGGAAAAGAACCAATGAGAGCGGTCGAAGACAGATTTGGCACCACCACACACCAATTTGCATCAGCATCCCAGATGGGTCCCCGACACAGCAATCGGAGCATATGACACAGACCTTTTCGATTGGGTGCGCAAGTAAAATGTCGATGACGAGCATCGACGACGGGCGGGACGGCAACGAACGGGACGGGACGGGACGGGACAGCGCACCAGGGACGGGGCGCAGGGGCAGCACGACCAGGGCAGGCCGTACGGAGCCGATGAAGAACGGGACGGGGCAGGGCCGGGGTGTGGAGTGTGTGTGTGTGTGGGGGAGCAGACGTGGGACAGGAAGAAAGAAAACGGTCAATCCCCACGAGACGGGGAGTGGATCCGGAAAGTGTAGTGGCACCCAGAATGAGCCTACTGATCGGAACGCTAGAGGGTGTCACCACCTCCGGGGGGGTCCCCCCCGGCCACACACCACCACGGGACGGTACGAGGAAAGGGGCGGGACGGGAGAGACATGGGACATGGGACAGGGGGGGGCTGAGTTACTGGGGGCGGGCGAGAAGACCGACCGGTTTGGCTACATTGGACAGCTCCGACAGGGCCTCCGCGGCGAGATCGCAGAACTGCGCACAGAAAGGAGGCGGAGCAGCAAGGACATGCGGGATGTAAACTGACACGAAGGGAATTCGCGAGGGGGAAGGTGTGCGTACAACATCATCCAACCATCATCCAACCATCATCCATTCATCATCACTCATCATCATCACCACCACCATCATCAGCATTCGATCCTCCACTCATCCCCTCCCAGGGATGCATCCGAACTGCACGCCCCAGGCGCACCCGGACCCGGACCTTGGACTCCGGGGTCTTCAAGCGGAGCTGGTTGAAAACAATGTTGCAGACTTGGCCGGCCAGCGACTGTGGATTGGCATTTCGTAGATGCCGATGCCAAACAGGGAAGGAGGAGTCGTCGTGTGTGTCGGGTGGGGGCATTGAGTGGCTCAGCGACGGACGATTTGCATGGACGGCTCCGCATCCGTGGTTTGGCCAGTCTCCTCCTGGGTCGGCAGGGTGCAAGCATTGGGAAGTCAAGAAACATGACTGACTCATTCTTCCAAAGAATGCATGTCCGCGCATGTGTTCGGGATGTGCGGTGTGACGCGTGCGTGCGAGATCCTTCCTGTGTCCGATTGAAGTCCCTTTGCTCCACACACTGACGCGCACGCATACAGCGCACGCACGCGCCACACCACATCCCGAACACGTGCGCGGACATGCCTTCTTTGTGAGAATGAGTGCAGATCATGCCAGAGGTTGTGGAGGCAGAGCTTCAAACGGACCTTTTCAGTCCGTGCATCAGAATCGTGACAAGGGGCGCGAAGGCATGTCCGATGTCGATCCAGCGGCGGTTCCCCCGTGTTCAGGCACAACGTGCCGGTCCGCATGTCAAGCCAACCCCATCCATTGGAGAGATGACATTCATGATAAGGCCCTCACCCAAGAATTGAGCCTCCGTGTCTCCCCCATCATGTGATCTCAGTGAACGCATGCAAGTGTGAGCTGTGGAGAAGGGTCAAGATGGGGGGAGGGGGGACCTCGTCCTGCTCGAAGCCGTTGGCTGCGTCAAGCGCGACTGGGGCTGGGGGGGCAGACAGGGCCGGGGTGGGAGCGGCCGGGGCTGCCACTGCGGCGTCTTGTTCTTGGCTGTGAGGGTCGGAAACAAAAAGGTGGAGACAGATGAGCGAAGGCAGCGTTGGTGATCGTAAGGGAGTCCTTCGACCATACGACGGAGAAAATGACTCAGACCTCTGATCCATTTTCTTCTACTCGCAAAATCAGAATGGAGTGAACTCACCAAGCAAAGGGGGAACAGACTTCGAATTTGCCTCGCCTCTGTCTCGCCTCGGGGAACGCACGCACACGTCACGAAGCTGTCGCGGATCCAGAGAATTTTGAGCCACCCACTTTCACCGGAACCTGAATTCTTGGGTTGCGTTTGATGATCGTGAACAGAAAAGGGACCATTTTATGGTTCGTGATACTGATTGTGGTGCTGACAAGGAGCTTTTTTGCGACGCGCGCTGTTTGTAACTCGCGAACGATACTGCCACGTTTTTCCAGGAAGTCATGCGGGCTGCTCCGATGCAAACTGCTCCAATGCGAATTACCGCCCAAGCCTGCTTTCTGTTTAAGACCACCACCCCGCCTTCAGAACAAGATTCTGGTCCTCAACAACGGAATGTCTAACTCCGGGAAAAGCTCGACTCTGAAGGTCGGCGCCAGTTCACACCACTTAATGATTGGATGATGACTGGATGATGATGGATGATGATGATGATGACTGGATGATGGATGATGATGATGATGATGATGACTGGATGATGATGATGATGATTGGATGATTGATGATTGATGATGATGATGGGGGGGGGGGGGGGGGGGGGGGCGGACGTGGGGCGGCCATGACGACGGGGGCGGACCACCGACCCGACTCACCGCCCTCGATGGAACGCACCGATTTGGTTAGTCCGTTCTCTGTTCTTTCACAAAAGCATGGGGAGGGGGAGGGAGGGAGGGAGGAGGAGGGGAGGAGGGAGGAGGGAGGGAGGGAGGAGGAGGTACTGAGTACTCTGTGAGCGGTGTATACACTGTACCGTTGCCATGGACTCTACCTCATGGCAATAGGTTTTAAAAAAGAGGAGGGGAGGAGGGAGGGAGGGAGGAGGAGGAGGAGGAGGGAGGGAGGGAGGGAGGGGAGGGAGGGAGGGAGGGGGAGGGAGGGAGGAGGGAGGAGGGAGGAGGGAGGGAGGGAGGGGGGGGGTGGGGAGGGGGGGAGGGGGGGAGGAGGAGGTTGGGGGTGAGGAGAGGGGGATACACCGGGTGTGGGCAAGGAGAGCCGCATGGAACCGGAAAAACGAGGAGGCAGTGAATAAATCAATGCGCTGGCTGACGGGGGCGCTCAGCTGTGCCGAGGCGTCCAGTCCGCTTCCGACTCGGCCCGGACCTCGTCGCTCCCGTCCTTCCCACGTCTGTGTCTGTCTGTCTGTGTCTGTGTCGACCTGGGGTATCAGTTCCGATGTCAAAAGACCTGAGAGGTTCCTCTTCATCGCGGCAGGGGACAGATCGAGGGAATCGAGGTGGCCAGGGAGGCGGTTCCGACCCACCCACCCATCGCTTTCTGTGTGTTTGTGTTCATCCGGCCATCGTGTGCCGATTCAGGAACGAGAAGAGGATCGGAGGTGGGTGGGGAGGAGGCGGTGGTGATGGTGGTGATGGTGGTGATGGTGGTGATGGTGGTGATGGTGGTGATGGTGGTGATGGTGGTGATGGTGGTGATGGTGGTGATGGTGGTAAGGTATGCGGAGAAGTGGTGGTGGTGATGATGATGATGATGATGATGATGATGATGATGATTGGATGATGATTGGATGATGATTGGATGATGATTGGATGATGATTGGATGATGATTGGATGATGATGATTGGATGATGATGATTGGATGATGATGATTGGATGATGATGATGATTGGATGATAATGATGATGACTGGATGATGATGATGATGATGATGATGATGATGATGATGATGATGATGATGATGATGATGATGATGATGATGATGATGATGATGATGATGATGATGATGATGATGATGATGATGATGATGATGATGATGATGATGATGATGATGATGATGATGATGATGATGATGATGATGATGATGATGATGATGATGATGATGATGATGATGATGATGATGATGATGATGATGATGATTGGATGATGATGATTGATGCTTGGATGATGATGATGATGATCATGATGATTGGATGATGACGATTGGATGATGATGTTGCTGTTGTTGTTTGATGATGTTGCTGATGAGACTGGATGAGGAGGTGGAAGAGGAGGTGGTCCTGGTCGGATGGGGCAAAAAGCGTCACACAGGCCGCTTTTTGGGGATGAAGGGCACAGCGAAGGAAGGAATGGGCAAACAGCCACACCGGAAGGAATGGGCGCCAGACGGGAGAAAGGGTTGGAGAAGGCGAACACACACATCCACACTACACACCCCTCACCCCCCCACCCACACCCCCACATGCTCTCGCATTCCCTCAGGATGGCACACACAACGGCAAACGGGATTTATCGACGGGGTGGGATGATCACGGGGGGGAGGGGGAGGGGGAGGGATGTTCATTAACGCGGCGATGGGGTGCAATCACACCGGGGGATATCGACAGGGGGGGTGAGGAGGCAAGGGGTTTCACACAAGGAGATGTCAACCCATGGGGGTTCATCGCACAGATCGACAGCGGGGTGAGAACTTGGCGATGATGGGGGGAGATCACACTTGAAATGTCGGCGGAATGAGGCGTCATCACACAGGGGGGATGTCGGCAGGGGGCGAGAACTTGGCGGTGATGAGATCACACTTGAAATGTCGGCGGGGGGATGAGGTGCCATTCACACAGGGGGATGTTGACGAGGGACGGATGATGGATGAGGTGCCATTCACACAGGGGGAGGTCGACGGGGGGTCGACGGGGGGGATGAGGTGCCATCACACGGGGGATGTTGACGGGGGGGAGGGGGGAAGGGGGGGATGAGGTGCCATCTCACAGGGGAATGTCGACGGGGGTCGACGGTGGGATGAGGTGCCATACGGGGGGATGTCGACGGGGGGATGAGGTGCCATCACACAGGGGATGTCGACGGGGGGGTTAATGACCCTCATCGCCGTGGCGGCAACGAGGAGGAAAAATAATTGGCGACGCTCCCCCATTCCACCGCAGAGTGTCCTAAGCAGACCAACCAGGGTGAGAGTGCAGACCCCCGGGGGAGTGAGAGACACAGACCACCACCGAGCGTGCTGAAGCAGGTGGTGCGGCAATTTTTCCCTTTGGCGTAAGTCATTGGAAGAGGCGCAAACCTTCATCACCGAGCAAATGAGTTTTTTGCGCGTGTTGAGGCACAGACCGGCTTCGTGGCGGCGGTGGGATGAAGGGATGCGATGCTTTTTCGAGGTGATCGTGGAGTTTTAGGGACATTGATGGATGATATGGCGAATCCCGATCGAACCGATCGGAAATTGGGGGGAAGGCGTCGGGATGGTGGTGAAGGGTAGAGGGGAAAAGTGGCGTGGTGATGGGCTGAGTCGAGGGTAGCTCTTCAGAGTACAGGAACAGATCCTCGGTATCGCAGTCTACTGGAAGGTTATGCTCTGATTCGTCGGCTGGAAGTGAATGCCCACGTTCTGGTGGCATAACGGGACTTTGAGATGGACTGGGAGTTTCGGGGCTGGATTGTGGGGAGAGTATTTTTTCAAGGTGAGCGATTCTTTCTTCCAAAGCCGACAGGGTGGCAACCGGATCGGGATCCATGCCCGGTGGCTGCGGCGCACCCTTGGGGGAGCCTTCCATCATGCGGCGGAGAAGAGAACCGCACTTGGGGGTTGAAGTCGGCACCATGTCAAGGCGGCGTGTAGCGGGTGGGTATTCACTCTCGCAACAATGAGGCTCCTCCTACTTTTGCTTTCCATTTCCATCTCTGCCTGGGCCCTCACCGATCAATGCGTGGCCCTTTGCAAGACCGATTTTGATGTGACCTTGGATTCTGTTCATACCAGGTGTCTGGACCAGTGCAAAACGGAAGTGAAGGCCAATATTTTGCAAGGAATGGTTCCTGATCAGCAAACTGCCGAAACAAAGACTGAAAACTGTATGGAGAACTGCCACACGGTGACCATTCAGACTGCGTCTGCTGTTCTCGAAGCCCTCCATCCCAAACTCGGACCCCCCTTTCCACAGCATCGAGGACTATGTTGATTGCATGACCGACTGCCAAGCACCCCAGCCATTGGACTCCACCGCCCAAACGTCCGATGATGACACCGACACGAACAGCCCTCTGCGTGTCTTCTACGGCGGCTCTCGGAGTTTCTTCCCGTCAAGCTATGGCCGGGGGTACTACGGTGGCTATTACGGTGGGTATGGGCGCTATGGAGGGTTTGGTCGGTACGGTTACGGGTATGGTCGGTACGGATACGGTGGCATCGGGTCTGCACACGCACACGCACACCCTCGAACTCACTGTTCACACTATTTTTAGCCGGTACGGGTACCCCTACGGGTATGGCTATGGGTCTGCATCAGCGCGTTGTGTATTCGCTTCATGTTCTTGCAGTCGGTACGGCGGGTATTACCCGTACAGCTATGGCGGGTACTACCGTCCTTCCCTCTACTACGGTCTGTTTGTCCGTGCGAGGTTCTCCTCTGGGTTCCATTTTCCCCCCAAACCAAGGGTACGGCTATTACCCCGCGTACAGTGGCTACTATGGCGCATTCGGCTATCCGTACACCTATCCCTACTCGTATTATGCGTCGCCCTATTCGTACTACTACCCAAGCACTGTTGTGGTCCCTCCGGCTGTCCCGTCTGCTCATCCCCTGGCGCGTCATACCTCATCATGCCCGATACACTTAGGGCCACGGTTGTCTACCCTTACTCCACGACATATATTGCCCCGTCTGTGTCCTACTACACCACTCCCGTCTACGACTACACGATCCCTGCCACGACGTACGTCGTGTCTTACTAAAAAAAGCTCTTTTGAATGGATGCCTGTTCAGCGTTTTCAAGAAAACACGCAAAACCGCTCCGAGGGAAGAGAGGGGGAGAAGGAGACGGGGGGAAGAGACACAAAAAACAGGGGGGAGGAATAATTGTTCGAAATGGAAAGAAAAATGTCAAAATGGGGGGGCCCCAAGTGGAGGGGGCTCGGGGGCCACACTCACCATGATGGAAAAGCAAAAGGGAAAAAAACGATCGACAAATCTCATCATCAGCTCTCAGTACATGCTGCCGCTCTGACCCGTGGGCACCTGCGGCTGTGTCGACGCCGCAGCCGCGGCGGCGGTGCCTTCGAAGGGGCCCGGGACTGGGACTGGGGCCACAGGGGCGAGTGCCACCGGGGTTGAAGCCACCGGAGTCGATGTCGTGGCGGCCGCCATGGGTTCCGTGCCCGGGACGAGCGCCGCAAGGTTCAGCGGGGTGTGCCGAAGGAAGACGACAATCGCGCTGATGTTGTCTGCGGAAGAAGGAAGGACATCATCATCAGCACCAACATCCGATCATCATCATCATCAACATCATCATCAACATCAACATCAGCATCAACATCCGAAAATCAACCACATCAACCACCACCACCACCACCACAACAACAACAACATCATCACCATCACCATCACCATGAATATGTTGGTGAATGGGTGCGGAGGAAGAGGAGGAAGAGGGGGGGGGGGGAAGGCAGACCCGTGTCAGGGGTGAAGCCACTCTCGGACCACAGCGACTGTTGGTGCGCCCCCGAATCCAGGGAGAAGAAGGAAACAAAGAGAAGAAGAAGAAGAAGATGATGATGAATGATGATTAAATGATAATCGATTGAATTATGATTGATGATGCTTGATGATGCTTGGATGATGCTTGGATGATGATGGATGATGATGATGGATGATGATTGATGATGATGGATGATGATTGGATGATGATGATGATGATGATTGGATGATGATGATGATGATGATGATGATGATGATGATGATGATGATGATGATGATGATGATGATGATGATGATGATGATGATGATGATGATGATGATGATGATGATGATGCTTGGATGATTGGATGATTGGATGATTGGATGATTGGATGATGAAAAAGACGGTGAGGATGATGATGAAGAAGAAGACGGAAGGAAGTGTGAGGGGGATGTGTGGGACGGGACGGGACGGGACAACGCCAACACGCACATCCAAAATGTCCCCACCCCGCACCGCCTGAAAGACAGGGTGAAAATGACTTAGAACCAAACGACCCTCTCTGGGGCGTGGATTGAGGGGCGTGGATTGAGGGGCGTGGATTGAGGGGCGTAGATTGAGGGGCGTGGATTGAGGGGCATGTATTGAGGGGGATGTGTGTGTGTGTGTGGGGGGGGGGGGGGGAGGGGGAGGAGGGGAGGGAGGGAGGGAGGGGATGGGACACAGAGGGGAGGGCAGGGGCGGGACCTTGGCCTTGTTGATCAGGGCCGTGCAGGCCTCCTCCGTAATCCGCTGCTTGGACGGGGCGCCCACGGCATCAAGGAACTGAGGGGGGCGGGTGTGGTGGAGATGGTAGTTGGTTCGTGTCACCCAATCATCATCATCAACCTCAGCATCCAATCATCATCATCATCATCATCATCATCATCATCATCATCATCATCATCATCAATCGTCATCATCAGCCAACCATCAGCCAATCATCCTCCACCATCATCATCCAGCCATCATCATCAGCATCATCATCCAGTCATCATCCAGTCGTGTCGTTGTCGCAGTCATCGGCATCATCCAATCATCCAATCATCCAATCATCCAATCAGCCAACATCAACATCCAGTCATCATCATCATCATCATCATCCTCCATCCTCCATCATCCATCATCATCCAATCATCACCATCAATATGTGCGGACCTTCTGGTAGAACTCACCAAGGAACTTGACCACGTCATCAGGCGGCATGACATCAGTGACTCCATCCGAGCACAGTACCAGCACGAACTCTCGCCAGCCCGTCAGCATGTGATGGGTCACCTCTGCAAGGAAGAGGAATGTGTGTCAGTGTGTGTGTCAGCACGAACTCCCGCCAGCCCGTCAGCATGTGATGGGTCATCTCTGTGGGATCAAGAGTGTGTGTGGAGCAAAGGGACTGATCAATCGGACAGGAAGGGTCTCAAATGACGCACAGCTTGAGCGAACTTGGGGGGGCCGGTGGCGAACAAGAATCACAAAATTATGATGAACTCGCAAAAAATCAAGATTGTGTGTCAGAGTGTGTGTCAGCACGAACTCTCGCCAACCCGTCAGCATGTGATGGGTCACCTCTATGGGATCAAGAGTGTGTGTCAGTGTGTGTGTCAGCAGAGTGTGTGTCAGCACGAACTCTCGCCAGCATGTGATGGGTCACCTCTGCAAGGAAGAGGAATGTGTGTCAGAGTGTCTGTGTCATGGGTCACCTCTGTGTGATCAAGAGGTGTGTGTGTGTGTGTGTCAGAGGGTGTGCCAGGACAAATCTCGCCAGCCCGCCAGCATGTGATGGGTTGATGGGTCTCTGCATGTGATGGGTCTCTGCATGTGATGGGTCTCTGCATGTGAACCGAAGCGTGTTGGAAGCGGAGAGCAGGGGTTGAAGAACAGGTGCGTGCGAACAAACAGGCATGCGGCGAGCATGACCCTGCCCGATGGCCCTATGACCCCCGAGGGCCACCCCAATTGCTCCAATGATGATGGATGATGGTTGGATGATGCTGATGAGGATGATGAGGATGATGATGAATGGATGAATGGATGGATGATTGGATGCTGATGATTGGATGATGATGCTGATGATGCTGATGATTGGATGATTGGATGCTGATGATGCTGATGATGCTGGTGATGCTGCGAATGGATGATGAATGGATGATGAATGGATGATGATTGGATGATGAATGGATGGCGATTGGATGATGATGAGCGGATGATGATGATGATGATGATGATGATGATGACAGACCAGGCTGATGGAGCAACCCCACGGGCTCATACTCAAAGTCGCCCAGGGCCCGGGTCATGGCGATACAGTTGGTATGCGACGGATCCATCAGGTACTCCGAACCCATCACATTCACGATGGCGGCATTGTGTTGCTTCAGCCGGGCGTGCTCGTCCTGATGTGTGTGTGTGTGCGTGTGTGCGTGCGTGTTGGACAGTCGTCGTCGTCATCATCATCATCCAGTCATCATCATCATCATCATCATCATCATCATCATCATCATCATCATCATCATCATCATCATCATCATCATCATCATCATCATCATCATCATCATCCAGTCATCATCCTCATCATCCAGTCATCATCATCATCATCATCATCATCAACATCAACATCAACATCGTCCAATCATCCAGTCATCCAGTCATCATCCAGTCATCATCATCATCATCCAGTCATCATCATCATCATCC
Organism: Paratrimastix pyriformis; assembly: GCA_027972325.1. Lineage (NCBI taxonomy): Eukaryota > Preaxostyla > Paratrimastigidae > Paratrimastix > Paratrimastix pyriformis. The sequence goes on along the minus strand of JAPMOS010000080.1, from coordinate 125,634 downwards.
AGTCATCATCAACATCCAGTCATCATCCAGTCATCATCCAGTCATCATCATCATCATCATCACCATCATCATCATCATCATCCAGTCGTCGTCATGGATCAGCATCATCATCATCCAGTCATCATCATCATCATCATCCAGTCATCCAGTCGTCGTCGTCATCATCATCATCATCAGCATCAGCATCATCAGCATCATCATCAGCATCATCAGCATCATCCAATCATCCAATCATCATCATCAATCATCATCATCAATCATCATCATCATCATCATCCAGTCATCATCATCATCACGGGGAAGATGGACGGACCAGCCAGCACCAGTGGTGCTTACGGCTCATGGGGAAGTAGGTCACGTCGTGGTCCGAGTAGCACCCCAGGAAGGACTGCACGCCGGATGGTTGGGATCGCGGAATCATTAACAAAAGAGTGTGTGAAGGAAGGAACGAGATCATGTTAAAAGCAGAAGAAGGAAGGAACAGGGGTCGTCTTAAAAGCAGAGTGTGTATGTCCGTGTGTGTGTGTCTAAATAGGAAGGAGGAAGGAACAGGGATCGTCTAAAAGCAGAGTGTGTATGTCCGTGTGTGTGTCCAAACAGGAAGAAGGAAGGAACAGGGATCGTCTTAAAAGCAGAGTGTGTCTGTACGTGTGTGTGTGTGTGTGTGTGTGTGTGTGTGTGTGTGTGTGTGTGTGTGTGTGTGTGTGTGTGTGTCGTGTGTGTGTCCAACCAGGACGAAGGAAGGAACGGAATCATGTGTCGCAGGACTGGAGGGTAAGGTGATGGGGCATGGCTCAGCACACTTGAGAGGGTGGTGGAGTGGGGATGGCTGGCTGGGTCCATTCGTGGATGAGGAAGGGGAGGATCGGAGGCAGCTGGCGGGTGGGGAGGTCGGGGTGATGGCGGGCGAGGCGGACTTGAGAATCACCCACTGAGGCGACCACCAGCCTGCTGGCCACGTGGGCATCGGGGGCCTCTGCAGAGCGGTGACACACACAGACATAGATGATGATGATGATGATGATGATGATGACGATGATGATGATGATGATGATGATGATGATGATGATGATGATGATGATGATGATGATGATGATGATGATGATGATGATGATGATGACTGGATGATGACTGGATGATGATGATGACTGGATGATGATGATGACTGGATGATGACTGGATGCTGATGATGATGACGATGCTGATTGGATGATGCTGATTGGATGATGATGATTGGATGATGCTGATTGGATGATGCTGATTGGATGATGCTGATTGGATGATTGGATGATGATGATGATGATCATGACGATGACGATGATGATCATGATGATGATGTGGCATCTACCCAAATCTGCGGACCTCGGGTGGGAAGCAGCAGGGCCACCACTGCCGTCGTACCGCCCGCGCCCCTTGTTCAGCAAGGTCATCATCATCATCCAATCAACAACAACAACAACAACAACAACAACAACAACAACAACAACAACAACAACAACAACAACAACAACAACAACATCATCATCCAATCAACATCAACATCAACATCAACAGACATCAACATCAACATCAACATCGAAGAAGCGGACCTCGGGTGGGAAGCAGCAGGGCCACCACTGCCGTCGTACCGCCCGCGCCCTTGTTGAGCAGGTCGTTCTGTGGTCGACACACACACAAGCCACGCAGACACGACAACACAGGCCAACAATGGGCAGAGGGCGGTGTGAGAAACGAACGCCCCTCCCTTGTTGAGCAGGCCGTTCTGTGGTCGGCACACACACAAAGCCAAGCGGGCACGACAAGGCCAACAATGTGAGAAAGAACGCCCCTCCCTTGTTCAGCAGGTCGTCCCGTGGTGGCAACCACAAGCCAAGCAAGCAGGCATGGCCAGCGATGTGCCTGGGGCGGGGGGGGGGGGGGGTGAGGGGAGTGGGGGGGGCAGGGACCTGCCGGAGATATTCCCGCAGCTGGGGGGCAGTCTGTCCGGGGGGGAGGGGGGGGGGGGCAGGCGGATGGGGTGGCAGAGACCTGCCGGAGATATTCCCGGAGCTGGCTGTTGGTCTTCTCGAATCCCATGTCCACCGCCTTCTGCAGCTGCGGGTGTGTGTGTGTGTGGTGGTGGGGGGGAGTGGATGCTATGGGATGATTGGACGATGATGATTACTCTTGGATGATTGGGTGGCGGTGATGATTGAGTGTTGATGGATGATGCTTGCGTCGCCGCCCATGAAATAACCGTGGGGGAGGTCGTGATGGGCCGGACGAGGACCACAGACGAACCTGTGGTGCGGTCAGTGACATCAGGGCATCCAGATCATCATCCAGATCATCCAATCATCATCCAGATCATCCAATCATCATCATCATCCAATCATCATCATCATCATCATCATCATCGTCATCATCATCATCATCATCATCATCATCATCATCATCATCATCATCCAGTCATCATCCAGCCATCAACATCATCATCAACATCATCCAATCATCATCCAGTCATCATCAGCAGCATCATCAGCAGCATCATCAGCAGCATCATCATCATCATCAATCATCATCATCATCATCATCATCATCATCATCATCATCATCATCATCATCATCATCATCATCATCATCATCATCATCATCATCATCCAATCATCATCCAGTCACCATCATCATCATTATCATCATCATCATCATCATCATCATCATCATCATCATCATCATCATCATCCAATCATCATCATCATCATCCAGTCATCATCATCGTCACCACCACCACCACTATCAACATCCAAACATCGTCATCCAGTCAGCATCCACATCACCACAGACGGACCGCGGTCAGTGCCACTCATCATCATCCAATCATCCACTCATCAATCCAGTCACCACAGACGGACCTGGGGAGCGGTCAGTGACATCAGGGCATCAGCCAGCGTGGCCCTGGGCGACCCGAGGAGGGCCGTCTTGATTGGCGACAGGGGCACGCTCATCGGCGCCACAGGGGTTGGAGCCACCACCGCCAGGGGGGTGATGGCCGACACCGGTACGGGGGATGTCCGCATAGCCGGGGGTGAGATCGACGGGGACCCGGGCGGCTCGACCGGGGGTGGTGGAGACGCGGTGGTAGAACCCGGTCCGGCAGAGGGCAGTGGGGGTGGTGGAGGGTGCGGAGGTTTCGGACAAGGCCACGGGTCAACAGGCCCCGGGCAACATCGACCATGGCGTCGGTGATATTGGTGCGCAGGTGGGTTTTTACAAACTCGGCAATCGCCCCGCCGCTCTTGCTCTCCGTGAAGGGAAGACTCCCGTGGCCGTCGTACAACCCTGGGGGGGTTTGAGACTATCTTTGAACCCAAACCCATTCCAGACCGCAAAAGAGAGAGTCCACTAACTCGGGATGGGGGCATGGGAACACCTCGAATCGATCTGAAAGCAGAACTTGAGAGGAAATCGAGAAAAGGGTGGCGACGGGCCCTGATTATATTGATACCGCCCGCCTCCTTGATCAGTGGCCCCTGAGGCACTGGTTGTGCGTCTCAAAGGCATTGGCGAGGTCGAGTTCGACGCACGCCGGTGAGGACATGTGTGGCAGAAGCAATGCGGCTTATCGCATTGCTGTTTGCAATGATCCCGAAATTTACAGTGGAGACATCCCTCCTGAAGACTTTGAGTCCCTCCGCTCGTGTGAGCGCCGAAGTGGGCAGGCGAAAGGTCAACCATTGAGAGAAACGAAACAGTCGGGTCCAGCCTGAAGAGACAACGGGGGTTGAGGCAGAATGTAGGAGGATCCTGTCAGTCCAAGAGCTACGAGCCCCGCCCTTTCGATTATAAAAGGAATTTTTCGTGGCCTTCCCACCACATCCAATCGGATTTTTCGATGAAACCAGCCGTCGTTTTGCTCCTGTCTCTTCTCGCGGTCTCCGCCCTTGCGTGGGGGAGCGACAAGATGGGTTTTGGTGGGCGATCATTCCAAGGTTTCGATTTCGACGATGAGCCGCGGAGTGGTCTGTTTCTTCACCATTGCTTTTTTTCCAACTCCCATCTTGCCAGCGATCGGCAAGACGGGCGGGTATGGCACTGGCTTCTCTTCCAACGGTGGGCACTGCAAGAAGTCTTGCTTTGAGCCCTGCAAGAAGTCATGCTATGAGCCCTACAAGAAGTCTTGCTATGAGCCCTGCAAGAAGTCTTGCTATGAGCCCTGCAAGAAGTCTTGCTTTGAGCCCTGCAAGAAGTCTTGCTTTGAGCCCTGCAAGAAGCCTTGCTATGAGCCCTGCAAGAAGCCTTGCTATGAGCCCTGCAAGCCCTGCAAGCCCCATGGCGGCTACGGCGGTGGGTACATGAACGACGACGACAACTGCTTCGACGACCAGTTTGACTTTGGCCACTGCAACGGCAACAATGGCCACGGCAACAATGGCAACAATGGCCACGGCAACAATGGCAACAATGGCCACGGCAACAACGGCAACAACGGCCACGGCAACAACGGCAACAACGGCCACGGCAACAACGGCAACAACGGCAACAACGGCCACGGCAACAATGGCAACAACGGCCACGGCAACAATGGCAACAACGGCCACGGCAACAACGGCAACAACGGCCACGGCAACAACGGCAACAACGGCCACGGCAACAACGGCAACAACGGCCACGGCAACAATGGCAACAATGGCAACAATGGCAACAATGGCCACGGCAACAATGGCAACAATGGCCACGGCAACAATGGCAACAATGGCCACGGCAACAATGGCAACAACGGCAACAACGGCCACGGCAACAATGGCAACAATGGCAACAATGGCAACAATGGCCACGGCAACAATGGCAACAACGGCAACAATGGCAACAATGGCCACGGCAACAATGGCAACAACGGCAACAACGGCCACGGCAACAATGGCAACAACGGCAACAACGGCAACAACGGCAACAACGGCAACAACGGCAACAACGGCAACAACGGCAACAATGGCAACAACGGCCACGGCAACAATGGCAACAACGGCAACAACGGCAACAATGGCCACGGCAACAATGGCAACAACGGCAACAACGGCCACGGCAACAACGGCAACAACGGCAACAATGGCCACGGCAACAATGGCGAGGATGGTCTGTCTGACACATCCTCCCCACCGTCCTCACCCTTCCCGACAGATTAGACGGGGCCAATGGCTATTAAACGCGAGGCCTCTTTCCCCCCCTCGTCATCTGCTTCCTCGCTTTTTTTTGGTCCTGATCGAAAAGAGAGCGCGTCATCCGATACCTCGTGTTTCCTTTCTTGGCCTGGGGAGATGGAGACCGAAAAAACACAAAAGGGAGGGAATCTCCTCCATGAGGAACCGACCCGAGGAGGTTGCCAGTGATGGGCAGCGATGTCAGACATAAAACAACAACGACAACAACAACGACAACAAACAACAACAAACAACACCAACACCGCGAGGACTCGATCACTCCTTGTCCTTCTTCTCCTTCTTGCCTTTCTTGTCCTTCTTCTTCTTCTTCTTCTTCTCGTCTTCGGATTCGGAGCCTGAGGACTCACCCGAGGAGGCAGAGGAGGCGGAAGACGAGGAGGAGGAGGGCGACTGGTGTCGCCTCTTCTTATGCGTCTTCCGGCCCCGCTTGTCCGTGGTCTTCTTCTCCTCCGTTCCGGCGGGGGTGGTGGCTGTCTCCTCGGGGGATTCCGACTTCTTCGGAACGGCTTCGGGGGTGGGGGTGGCCTCGTCTTCAGAACCCGAGGCGCTACCAACCACAACAAAAAGGAGGGAAACCGCCGCCAAACAGAATGATGAATGGAACAAAGAATATCATCATCATCCAGGCATCCTCATCATCACCCGCATCCAATCATCATCCTTCATCACCGTTCAGCAAATAACCATCACCACCATCACCACCATCACCACCATCACCACCATCACCATCAACAACACCGCCACCACCACCACCATCATCATCATCATCACCACCATCGTCACCACCATCATCACCATCAGGATCATCATCCCCATCCCCATCCCCACCATCATCCCCATCCCCATCATTCTCACGGGATCAGTTTGCCCGGCCCACACGCGCACAGCCCATGAGATCCCCCGGCCACACCACCCACCCACCCACCCTCCCGGGAGAGGAAACTGAGACGGCAGACCTCGAGTCTGATGAAGAGCCGGAGCCTGAAGAAGAGGACCCCGATGAGCCCGATGACTCTGACCCTGAGCCCGAGCCGGAATCCGATGATGACGACGACGATGTTGAGGGCGAACGCCGCTTGTGATGGTGATGCCGCTTGGCGGCCCGTCGGGCGCGCCGTTCGGCACGCGCCTGCTTGCGGGCAGCCTTCTCGGATTTCACCATCTCCTGGGCAGTCTTCTGGTCGAGTTCAATTTGGTGTTTGGACCTGGGGTGATGTCGACCGATGATCATCGTGATGCATGACTCAATCAAGAACGCAGACTCAAACTGGGCTGGAACCTCGGGCATAGACGGGCGCAGCACCGGGTAGCGGAGCTGTTCCGTCGCCGATGGCCGACGGACATACTTGGAGGAATTTTTACATTCCCACGTGGCATGCCCTTTTTCAAGACATTTCTGGCAGAATTTGTCTGCCCTCGCTTGAACCCTGCGCAGGAACGAAGTCAGGAATGGTGAAAGGACCGGTGGGCGACAGACCGTGGCAGGGCCGGTTCGATACCCGCCCGTTCGGTCGACTCGGCATACATTTGCCGTTTAAGATCTTTCTTTTGTTGCCACCTACTCGTAGAAGGGCCACCCTGGATACCAACAGCAGAGGGTGGCGCCATCCCGTGACGATCCTGTGCAATGGATTTCAAAACCTGCGCAGATTGCCGTTCGAAATAATTCGTGGCTAAAACGAGGAAAAAGCAGACATTTGTCAGTCCCTGCACCTGGCGATCCTCGGGTTCAGGGGGCGGTTGCATGGAGGAAAAGCGCTTAAACCCCAGGAGATATCCACCCTGCCGGATGTCTCGTCTCCCCCCCTCAGCCTTCGTTCCGCAAAACCAACAACAGACCTTCCTTCCACCGTTACCACCCCTTCCACCTCTTCCGTTCCCCCCACGACCATTGCGCCTCCCTCAACCGCTGAATTCGTTCCCCCCTCTCATACCTCCACCACCCGGAAAACCACTTCCGATTCCAGCCCATCTCCTCATGCATCCCTCGATTGTTCCATTCCCACCAAATTCTGCGCTGCCGCCACCGCCACCACCACCATTACCGCCACCGCTCCCGATGCAAGTGGCCATCCGGCTCAACCCGCTCACAGTCCCCGAAACCCTCCAAGAAACAGAAATGTTACTTTCCGGCGCCCTGGAAAACGGCAACCTGGAGCGGTGGAAGGAGGCAACGGCCCACATGCTCCGCGCCCAGGGGAATCTCCTCCAGCTGGGACAAATTTTGGATGCCCAAATGGTGGCTCTGGCCCAGATGCGTAACGGTGACGTGGCGGGGCGCGCGGGCGCACAACCACCACAACCAGAACAACAATCACCACAACCCCAACCACAACACTCGCCCACTGCCCCACCGAACCTCGGGGAGTAACACCAACACCTGATGTGAGTCCCCCCCCCCCCCCCCCCCCCCCCGCCGGATATTACCAATCGAAATTTCCCCAGGCCACATCGAATCGAGCGGGGATGGGTATGGCGGCTGACGGGCGGATTCTCTTGCCCTCCGCAGCCACCTGCACAGACGCCACGGGGCCCGCGCAGCGCAGAGTTCAAAGTGAGGGATGAGCGTCCCACCAGGACGAAGCACACACACAATGACCCCCCCTCCGGGCCCAGCGGCGGCCCCGGCCGAAGAGGGTCCACGACCCAAGCCCACCATTGGATGGTAACGTTGCTCTTCACCGCCCGCCTCCGAGATGCTGTTGGGGATTCGGTGGCACGCGCGACCCTCCACCCAAGGGTCTTGCCCCCCCCCCCCCCCCCCTCCGAACGCCCCCTAAAACAGGTGACGTAGAATGTCTGAAAAGGGCCGGACGGGTGTTGGGAAGATCGGGCCCCCAAAGCGGGCACTGCCTGGGGGTGTCAACATCATGGGTAATCCGACCTTTTTGTTTCCCGACACGCAAGGAAAGAGGAGTTTTTCTTTTATTTATCTTGCCCGACCACATTCGGCGTAAAGAGATGGTGCCTTCGGCAGGGACGGTGCATCGGGACAGAATCGAAAACCGAGCTTGTATGACAATCGATGGAGCGCCCATCCCATACAGAATCACTCCCTGATTTGAATCTCATGTCATTCACAAAAAATGCCGTGGAGGGAGGAGATCGGAGTTTGACTGAACAGTTCGGTACTTGCTGATCCACCATCAGCAGAGCACAACCACGTCGATATCTTTGAAGCCGGGACATGGAAAAAGAGCCCCGAAAGACTGGACGAAAATCGGACTTGGTTTCTTCGGAATTGATGCTCCGCGAAGGCACGACTGTCCTTTCACCTGGCGAGAAAACACTCGTTTGAGAATTGAAAGAGGTGGTGTGCTTCCGCCACCCGGCCGTCGCAGCCCAGCGAGGGGGCCCGTGGAGGCGCCCCCATTTGAAAAACACGATTTGGTCTCTGACCCCGGTTCCCCAAGCCTTTTGTGTGTGAGGGATTGGGTATGGACCAACAACGCGAAGATATCGCCGTAGTTGGGCTTGGTTGCCGGTTTCCTGCCGGTGCCAACAGCCCACAGGAGTACTGGCGCCTGCTGCGGATGGGTTACGATGGTTTGTGCTGTTGCCTTCTTTCGGGAGACCTCTCTCATCGTCATGATCTTTTTTCTTTCGATCTTTTCCGAAACCTCGGCTGATCTGCGGCTCCCTCTCAGCCATCACTGATATCCCCGCTGACCGCTGGGATGCCACCTTCTGGCATGACGCGAAGGGCAAGAAATACCCTGGCAAAATCATCAGCAAGAAGGGTGGGTTCTTGAACCAGAAGTTGGAGATGTTCGATTACAAGTTCTTCGGGATGTCGCCCCGTGAGGCCGCTCATGTGGATCCTCAACAGCGTCTCCTGATGGAAGTGGGGTGGGAAGCCCTCGAGGATGCCGGCTTGGTGCAGGAGAAGATCACTGCACTGAAAACTGGCTGTTTCATCGGTGCCTCTTCAACCGATTATGACCAGCTTCAGTTCAACGATCACATCAGCATCGACACGCACACTCAGATCGGCACCGCCACCTCGATCGTCTCCAATAGGCTTTCTTTTATGTTCAACTTCCAAGGTTTGTTGATTTCGTGTTTAGAAACAGTTTCGCTCCAACTCGATCGATCTTCGGCGGCGGCACCTCTTTCTTTGGCGGCACTGCATTTATCGACGTTTTTAGGACCTTCCCTGACGATTGATACTGCCTGCTCTTCCTCCCTGGTGGCCATGCACTTTGCTTGCGACTCTTTGTGGAATAAGGAATGTGAGATGGCCGCCGTCGGTGGTGTGAATGTCATTCTTCGCCCTGAGATTTCTGTTGGTTTTTCGAAGCTCGGCGTGCTTTCTCCGGATGGTCATTGCAAGCCCTTCGATTCTCAGTCTGTGTGACATTCCCACAGCCACATCTCATCTCCACACGATCCCCTCCCCAGTGCGAATGGGTACGTTCGCTGCGAGGGTGCCGCCATTGCCCTGGTGCGCCCCCTCAGCGCCGCCCTGGCCAACAATGACCACGTCTACGCCGTGATCAAGTCGACCTTCTGCAATTCCTGCGGTCATCGTTCCCAGGGTATTACCTTCCCGGCCCACGACGCCCAGGAGGAGCTGCTCTACGAGGCTCTCCGACGCGCCCACATTCTGCCCAATGTCATGCAGTACGCCGAGGCCCACGGCACCGGCACCGACGCCGGTGATCCGGCGGAGGCTCTCGCCCTGGGTACTGTCTTCCGCGCCGGCCGCAACCCGGCGCGCCCGCTGGTGATTGGCTCCGTCAAGGGGAACATTGGCCATATGGAGCCTGGCGCAGGTATCGCCTCCTTCATCAAGGTCCGCAGCGGGCACTCCTTCCCGTTCCTGCCTCGGCACCATTCCGCTCACCACGCCACACCCAACTCACCACGCCACACAAACTCTCCCCCCATCATCATAGCTGTGCATGGCCATGGAACACCGCGAGATGGCGGCCCAGATCCACTACGACCAGCTCAACCCCAAGATCGACCAGGCCGCCCTGTGCATCCGGATTGCCGATCACCATATGCCCTGGCCCAACGTGTCCTCCCGGACTGACCCCCTGTTTGCCGTGGTCAACAGCTTCGGCTTCGGCGGGACCAACGCCACGGCCATCCTGAGCCGTGACGCCCGCTGCGGGTTGCCTCTTCATGAGCGCGTCGGGGCGGCCTGCTCTCCCCAGGTCCGCGCCGTTTTCCCCCAAGCCAACCGGATGATGTTGATCGGATGACGATTGGATGATGGTCATCAGGATCCGATTTGATGAGGATGATGATGATGATGATCGGGTGGTGGCGGCGGTGGTGGTGGTGGTGGTGGCGGCGGCGGCGGCGGCGGTGGTGGTGGTGGTGGTGGTGGTGGTGGTGGTGGCGGCGGTGATGGTGATGGTGATGAGGATGAGGATGATGATGATGATGATGATGATGATGATGATGATGATGATGATGATCTGCCGCCCCATTGGGGAGAGCCACCGCGGCCCCGCCACACCAATTCACCCCCCCCCCCCCCCCACTCCCCAACCCCCCACAGACCCCCGACCCCCAGGGCAACTCGCACCTGGTCGTCGTCTCGGCCCGCTCCCCGGCGGCCCTCAAGGCCAACGTGGCCGCCCTGGCCCGGGCCATTGTCGCCCCCGGTGCAGTGCCCAGCCTGCCCGACCTCAGCTACACCGCCACCGCCCGCCGGCAGCACCACGCCTACCGGGTGGCCCTCGTCTCGCCCACCGTCTCGAGCGCCTCGGCACTGCTGGAGGCCCTTGCCCGCCAGATCAGCCCCCAGGCCGGCCTGGCCCCGGGCGACGAGATTGGCGGCGCCGCCAGCGGGGTGATCAACCCCGAGCAGCCACCCCGCGTGGCCCTGGTCTTCTCGGGCCAGGGCCCCCAGTGGTGGGCCATGGGCCGGACCCTCTACCAGGGCCCCCAGTCGCACCCCATCTTCCGCGAGACCATCGACAAGGTCGACGCCATGTTCACCGGCCTGGCCGGCTGGTCGCTGAAGCAGGCCATGTTTGGCCCGGAGTCCGAGGCTGCCTCGGAGATCCATCACACCCGGGTCGCCCAGCCGGCCCTGTTCGCCCTGCAGGTGGCCCTGTACGAGGTACTGACCCGCGCCTGGGGCATCCGCCCCGTGGCCGTCATGGGCCACAGCGTGGGCGAGATCTCAGCCGCCTACGCCTGCGGCCGGCTGTCCCTGGCCGACGCCGTGACGGTCATGTACCACCGCTCGCGGCTGCAGGACCAGGCCGCCGACCCCAAGCGCCCCAAGGGCCGCATGCTCGCTGTCGGGCTGCCCCCGGGCGAGGTCGAGGCCCTGATCGAGGCCCGGCCCCAGGCCACCCTGGCCCTGGCGGCCATCAACTCCCCGTCGACCTGCACCATCTCGGGCGACGAGGCCGCCCTGACCGAGATCCAGCAGCAGCTGGAGCAGCGCCAGGTCATGGCGCGTTGGATCAAGATCGAGGCCGCCTTCCACTCGCCCCACATGGATTTCCTGCGGGACGAGCTGATCGCCTCGCTGGCCGACCTCAGCCCCCTGCCGGCCGTTGGCGGGGTGACCATGGTCTCGTCCGTCGACCCTGGGCTGACCGAGGTGCCCTGCGACGCCGAGTACTGGTCCGCCCACGCCAATTCATGCTAATGATGTTGATGTTGGTGATGGTGATGGTGAGGACCGGGTGGTGGTGATCGGGTGATCGAGTGATCAATATTGATGATGATCGAATGGAGGAGATGATGATGATGATCGAATGAATGACAATTGGCTGATGACCACCAAACACGCAACATCACCCATCCCATCCCCCCCCCCCCCCCCCCACCCCACCCCACCCCAGGTGGCGCAACGTGCGCCAGTGCGTCCAGTTCGCGGGCGCCTTCGAGCAGCTGGTCCACCGGCACCAGTGCAACACCTTTGTCGAGATCTCGGCCCACCCCGTCCTGAGCGCCAACATGGGCGAGGTTCTCCGGGCCATGCACCTGACCGCCCCCTCCCACGTCATTGTGCCGACCCTGGTGCGGCCCCCGACGGCCGCCGCCGGGCCCTTCTCGGCCTCCGCCTGGCAGAAGGCCCCCAACGCCCTGTCCCAGTGCGCCCCGCAGCACCTGAACGATGACCACACCGCCCTCCTGCGGACCCTGGGGCAGCTGCACTGCCGCGGGTGCCTCGTCGACTGGGCCAACTACTGGACCGACATCCAGGTCTGCGGCTGGGGGGGCTTGGGGGAGCTGGGTACAGTGGTCTCGTCCTCTGTGTGTGTCATCGGCAATCCGACCTCAAATTCATTATTTTTCCTCGTCCTCCGCCACACAGGCCCCGCACAAGCTGGTCCCCCTGCCGACCTACGCCTGGGACCGCGAGCGCTGCTGGAACGAACCCCAGGAATCCATCGAGCGCCGCTGCTCCGGCCGCGCCCATCCGTTCCTCCGCGTCCGGCTGGACACGGCCGCCCCGACCTTCCTGGCCGAGCAGACCACGGCCCAGATGCCCTGGGTTCTCGACCACCGCCTGCAGTCGAACATTGTCGTGCCCGGCGTGACCTACGTCGAGATCTTCCTGGGGGCCGGCGCCCAGGTGTACGGCGAGGGCCACCCCTTCCAGCTGACCAACGTGCAGTTCCTGAAGGCCTTCTACATGGAGGAGGACGAGGTGCACACCGTACAGGTGCAGATGACCCCGCTGCACGACCCCCACAAGGGCGGCGCCAACGCCGAGGCCGACCCGCACAAGTGCAGCTACGCCGGGCGGATCTTCAGCCGGGTCGAGCCCAACGGGGCCTGGAAACTGCATGCCGTCTGCACCATGAGCCCCGACACGGAGGAGACCCCGGCCCCCGTGGAACTCGACAAGCTGCGCGCGGCCGCCTCGTGCCCGATCGACGTCAAGAAGTTCTACAAGGAACTGCACGAGGACGGCCTCGAGCTGGCCGCGGCCTTCCAGCGGGTGCGTAAGCTGTGGGTCGACCCGGACGCGTCCTTCTCGCTGTCCCGGATTGAGCCCATTGAGAGCATCCCGGCCGAGGACCTGTCGGCCTACCAGTACCTGCACCCGACCTGCCTGGACTCGTCCATCCAGGCCGGTCTGATCCTGCGCACCCGGCGGGGGACCTTCTTCCCCACCAAGATCGCCCGGGTCCGGTTCTACAAGAAGCTGCCGGCCGGCCGGTGCTGGGCCGTCAGCCACCTGGCCACCCTCGGCGCCATCCGCCAGGCCAGCGGCGACCAGTCCCAGCAGCAGCAGCGGCCCACGGGCTCCGGCGGTCTGGCCGGGTCGAGCACCACCCTGGTGCAGCACGACGGCACGGTCGTCGGGTGCCTCGAGGGCATCCAGCTGCAGTTCCTGGACAAGAAGAAGGGCAAGGGTCTGACCGTGGCCAGCCGACAGGAGGCCCTGGGCATCGCCCACGAGGCCGCCCGCACCCGGGCCGACCCCGACGCCACCGAGTGCTTCCAGCAGCACTGGGAGTTCGCCGAGGACGTGCCCGAGCAGGCCCTGGTCGCCATGCCCCCGGCCCAGGAACCACTGCCCGTGCTGATGGACCTGTCCAAGGACCTGGCGGCCGGCACGACCCCCATGATGCCCACTGTGCGCGACCTGCAGGCCCGCCTGTGCGCCCTGCTCGTCCTCGACGCCCTGCGCTCGGCCCCCATCGGGTGGACCCCCGCGGCCGGCACCCGGATGCCCTTCGATGCCCTCTGTGCCCAGGTGGGCGTCACGGCCGAGCACCGCAAGTACTTCCACCGCATCCTCGGGTTCCTGCACGCCGACGGCCACCTGCGGCTGCACAACGACGACGGGGTCAACCTGGCCGCCGTCGAGGTCGAGGCCACCGAGAAGTACATGGCCGAGAAGGAGGATCCCCGGGTTCTGTGCCAACAGCTGCAGCGGGACTACCCCGAGTTCCGGCCCAGGTCGGACTTTCTTTCCCTCCGCCTTGTTTGGTGGTGGCTTGTTGGCTGTCGCTGGTTGATGATGGGTTCCTATTGGAAATTGGATGATGTTGATGATAGTTGGATGTTGATTGGGATGATTGGGATGATTGGGATGATGGGATGATATTGGTGGCGGTGGTGGTGATTGTGATTGTGATTGTGATGTTGTTGGGATTGCCGTCTCTGACAAAACAATCTTCTCATTCTCCTCCCCCCCTCCCTCTCCCACGCCCACCCACCCAACAGCACTGCCCTGTCGGCCACCATTGCGGCCCAGCTCGCCGGCATCCTGCGCGAGCAAGTCGACCCGATCCACCTGCTCTTCGGCGAGGGCGGCTCCGTGGCGGAGGCCCTCTACCGTGACGATGCCGAGCTGCGCCCCTACAACGAGGCCGCGGCCGCCCTCCTGGAGCGGGTCGTGCGCCACTGGCCCCGCGGCCGCCCGCTGCGCATCCTCGAGGTGGGCGCCGGCACGGGCGGCCTGACGGCCTTCCTGCTGCCGGTCCTGTCGGCCTACGAGTGCAGTTACATGTTCACCGATGTCGGTCGGATGTTCCTCGGCCAGGCCAAGGAGAAATTCGCCCGCTATGGGACCATGCTTCAGTACGCCGCGCTGGACATCGAGCAGGATCCCCTGGCCCAGGGCTTCCAGCCGGGCCACTACGACCTGATTTTCGCGGCCAACGTGCTCCACGCCACCATCGACCTGACCCAGTCCGTGGCCAACTGCCGCAAGTTGCTCGCCCCGGGCGGCTGCATCATGTGCCTCGAGGTCATCGCCCCGGCCCGCCGCTGGGTCGATCTGGTCTTTGGCACGACCAAGGGCTGGTGGCGCTTTGCCGACGCGGCCCTGCGGCCCTCGCACGCCCTGCTGAACACGGCCCAGTGGGCCCAGCTCATGCGCGCTGTCGGGTTCACCCAGACGGGCGCCGTCCTGGGCGCCAACGGTGGCCAGGGCCTCTTCCTGGGCCAGCTGCCCATCGCCGAGGCCCCCGCGGCCCCGCTGGCCCTGCCGGCCCCCGTGCCCGCCCCGGCCGACCCCACCAACGCCCCGGCCGGCACCCCGGGTACCTTCCTGCTGCTGGCTCCCCGCTCGCATATGGCCCACGTTCCGGCCTTGCTCCTCCAGCGTCTGCTGGTCGCCGGCCACCACGTGGTCGTGGTTCTGGCCCCGGGCGCCCCGCTCTCGGCCACCGGCCCCGCGGCCCTGCGCGAAGTCTTCCCCGCGGCCCTCGTGGCCGCCCTGCCCGCGGGCTGGGAGGCCCGCGTCCGGGTGTACCCCCTGACGGAGGCCGATCGCAAGACCCTCGAACCCAAGCTGTGCGGGGTCTTCGACGAGGTGCGCGACCAGATGCCGGCCCCCTGGTGGGGCGTGGCCCACTGCTGGGGCCTCGAGTCGGCCCTGCTCCGCGACTCTGACCAAGTTGCCGCCCTGCGGGCCGGCCTGGGCACGGGTCTCTACTCGCTGCTCAACGTGGTCCACGCCATCGGCCACATCGCCATGTCCCGGCCGCCCCGCCTGTGGACCATCACCGCAGGCGCCCAGCAAGTCTCGCCCAACGACGCCACCGCCTGGTACAACGACCACCACCCCGCCCACCCCGCCGGCCAGTCGGCCTGCCCCGTCTGCTCGGGCAACTACGGCGTCAACGCCGTCCAGCGGGCCCAGTGGGGCATGGTCCGGGTGCTGAACAATGAACGGCCCCAGTGGCACGCCTCGGGCATTGACCTGTCGCTCTGCCCCAGCCCGCTCGAGGTGCTGTCGGCCGCCGATTTGATGCTGACGGACAACTCGGCCGATGAGATGGCCGTCCGCGGGATGCGCCGGCTGGTGCCCCGCCTCGAGCGCAGCCAGGTCTGCTGCCCCCCAGGTGATGATTCTATTTGACATGACATGGGCGCTCTGAAAAGGAGGAATGAATATTCAAATTTTCGTTCTTTTGTGCTCAAAATGACCATTTTCGTACGCCTGTGCTGCTTCGATCAATCGGCTGATGCATCGTTATTTTCCTGTTGCCCCGACATCCCCCTGGGGGTGCACACAATCCATTCAACTGACGATTGATTGACGCTCTCTCGATCTCTGCTTGGCATTCCCACAGGGGGATGATGACCTTTCCCGTACCGATGGCTCACACCCTCCTCTCCTCTCCCGCCTTTTTTCCACGCACCCACGCGTCCCGCCAACGCCAGGTGAGTGCCCTGAATGTGGACAGCGAGACTCTGCTCCCCGCCCAGGAGAAGCCCGCCGACCTCTCCGTCCCCGCGACGCCCTTCGCCCTGGCCCTGGCCGGCCCCCAGCGTCCCTTCTTCGAGGAGCGGCCCCTGCCCGGGACTGCCGAGTCCCCCGTGGGCCCCGGCCAAGTGGCCGTCCGGGTGCACGCGGCCGGCGTGGCCTTCCGCGATGTGCTGCTCTCGGCCGGCGCCCTGCCCCTGGGCGCCGCCCACCCCGACACGTCCTACTTCGGGCCCCACCTCGGCATGGAGTTCGCTGGTGTTGTGCTGGCCGTGGGCACGGGCGTGTCCCACGTCCAGCCCGGCGACGTGGTCATGGGCCTGGCCCGCGAATCGATCGCCTCCCACGTGGTGACCGAGGCCACCTTCGTGACCAAGGTGCCCGTCCAGCCCCGGACCGGCCGGGCCATGGGTTACGACCAGGCCGCCGCCCTGCCCATGCAGTATGTCACGGCCTGGGTGGCCCTGATGACCTCGGCCCACCTGCAGGCCGGCGAGAGGGTGCTGATCCACGCCGCCGCGGGTGGTGTCGGCATGTGCGCCGTGCACATCGCCCAGATGGTCGGCGCCCGGGTGATTGCCACGGCCGGGTCGCCCTACAAGCGGGACTACCTGCACCAGCTCGGGGTCGAGCACGTGCTGGATTCACGCTCGCCCGCCTTTGGGCAGGAGGTTCTGGCCCTGACCAACGGGCTGGGCGTCCAGGTGGTGCTCAACTCGCTCGCCGGCGAGGCCATGATCGAGGCCGGGTTCAGCTGCCTGGCCCCCGGCGGCCGGTTTGTTGAGATTGGCAAGGCGGACATCTACGGTTCCAGCGCCACGGCCGCCAAGTTGTCGCTGACCCACTTCGCCCGGTCGCTCTCGTACCACGCCGTCTCCATTGACCGGCTGATGTACGTTGCCCCGGCCCTGATCGGCGCCGCCCTGCAGGCCTGCACGGAGGCCCTGGCCGCGGGCCGGCTGACCCCGCTGCCCATCCGGGTGTACCCCGTCACGGCCGCCCCGGACGCCTTCCGGTTCGTCATGCACGCGCGGCACATTGGCAAGGTCATCCTGGCGATGCCCCAGTGCCCCCTGGCCCAGCCGGCTGGTGCCTCGGCCCTGGTGCCGCCCACCATTGCGCCCCCCTCGGTGGTGCCCCTCCGGGGCCAGGGCCTGGGCCCCCTGCCCTACCCCCGCGTTCCCTCGATGCAGCGCGGCCCGGCCTTCCAGGCCGGCGCGGCCCCCGCTGCTGCTGCTGCTCCGGCGACCCCGGCAGCCGCCCCCGCTGCTGCGACCCCTGTCACCGCCGCCGCCACGGCCCAGCCTGCCCCTGCTGCCCCCGCTGCCGCCGCCTCGGAGCATCCCGTGGTGCGTCACGATGCGACCTACGTCATCACGGGCGGTACCTCGGTCCGTGTACGGCCACCATCATCCAATCATCATCATCACCCAATCAGCATTAGCATCCACTCATCCAGTCATCATCAACCAGCATCATCCTATCATCAGCATCATCCTATCATAGCATCAGCATCAGCATCCTCGCGGGGCTTCCCCATTTCCTGATCCTCTTCTGCTCCTTCCCTTCCACACGCATCCCCCGGGTTCGGCTGTTGCTGCGCGCAGGGCTTTGGGTTCGCCGTCGGCCAGCACCTGGTCCGCTGGGGCGCCCGCCACCTTGTGCTCCTCAGCCGGAGCGGTGGCGCCCGGGAGACCGAGCAGACCGCCATTGCCGAGCTCACGGCCACCATCGAGAAACTCGCCGCCGCTGAGCCTCACGGTCCGCTCACCTTCTCCCTCTCTGCCTGTTGATGCCTGTCGATGCCTGTTGATGATGCCTGTTTGGCTGGCTGGCTGTTGATGGCTGGCTGGCTGTTGATGGCTGGCTGGCTGGCTGGCTGGACGTTGACGGCTGTTTTAGCTGTCCCTCTTTGGGGTCATCTGTTTTCATCCCCCGACTCTCTTCCCACGACCTGCACAGGCCCTGCCCACGTCTGGGTTCGGCGCTGCGACGTCGGCGACGAGGTGGCCGTCGAGGCGACCCTGCGCGAGGTGCGCGCGGCCCTGCCGCCCATCCGGGGTGTCGTCCACTGCGCCATGTCCCTCAAGGATATGCTCCTCGACCAGCTCTCCGTCGGCGACTTTGAGGAGGTCCGGACCAGCAGAAGCCCAGTCAGTCAGCATCGGCAAATCATCATCATCCATCTCATCATCACCCATTCATCATCCTCATTTATCATATCATCATCCACTCTTCATTCATCATCATCCCCATTCATCAGATCATCACCGTACCGGCATCCGATCATCATCAGCATCATCAGCAGCATCATCAACGTGCTCACTTCCTGTTCCTTCTTCTTCTTCTCCCTTCTCAGGTTCTGCACCCGAAGGCCCTCGGCGGCTGGAACATGCACCGCCTGACCACCGCCGCCCACGACCCGCTGGACTTCTTCGTGCTCTTCAGCTCGATGAACGCCATCCTTGGCAACCAGGGCCAGTGCAACTACGCCTGCGCCAACACCTTCCTCGACGCCCTGGCCCTGCACCGCCGCGCCCTGGGCCTGCCCGCCCTGGCGATCAACTGGGGTGTCCTGGCCGAGACGGGTTACGTGGCCCGCCACGAGAACGTCTCCAAGATGCTCAGTTCGCACGGCGTGGACCCGTTCACCCCGGGCTGGGCCTGCGACGTGCTGGGCCAGCTGCTGGGCGGTGCGCGCCAGAGCCAGTCCCGCCTGCTGGCCACCGGGGCGGCCGCCGGCGCCCACCGGGATGTCGACGACGAGGACACCTTCGAGGAGGGCTCCGAGGAGTCCGCCGGTCGGACGCGCAAGGTGCCCCTGGCCAACGCCCTGCAGCGGCTGGCCATGACCCCGGCCAACCTGGGCGTCTTCGAGATGGACTTCACCAAGTTCTTCGGGTTCTGCCCATCCATGCGTCACATGGAACGCTTTGCCGTCTTCGCCGCACAGGCCGACGCCCAGCAGGCCAGCGAGAAGGCCACCGCGGGTGAGGCCGGGGAGGCCGGGGGCGCCTCGTCGGCCGCCCTGGAGTCGCTCTCACTCCGCGAGCGCCTCGAGAACGCCGGCAATCTGCCCGCCGCCGCGGCCGACCTCGAGAAGGCCCTGGCCGGCCAGGCGGCCCACGTCCTGGGGCTCGGCGCCTCGCTCGATGTGACCACCCCGCTGACCTCGCTCGGGTTCGACTCGATGATGGCCATTGAGCTGAAGAACTGGGTCGATCGGCAGCTCCGCCTCGACGTGCCCGTCATTGACTTTGTCCGGGGCCCCTCGTGCCGCAAACTCAGCCTCCAGCTGATCGACCGGATGGGCCTGACGGCCGTCCTCAAGGCCAGCGCCACCACGGCCGGGTCGCCCCCGCCGCCCACCAGCTCCCCCGAGCCCTCCGCCAGCCCGGCCGGCTCGCCCGCCACCGCCCCGGCCCCCGTGCCCGTGACCCTGTCCACGGCCCCCGTCGGCATCATCTTCGCCGGCCAGGGCGGGGCCGGTGTCGGCATGGGCATGGACCTGTACGCCAGCTCGCCGGCCGCCCGGGCTGTCTGGGACGAGGCCGAGCAGCACTTCATGGCCCGCTTTGGGCTGTCCCTGCTGCAGATTGTGCGGGAGAACCCCAAGCAGCTGACCGTCAGCTTCGAGGGCCCTCAGGGCGCCGAGTGGCGCAAGAACTACATGAGCCTCTCCATGAGCGAGACCCCAGATGCGGTCGGTGCTGCACTCCTCCCCCCCTGCCCGCCCTCATCAGCACCCAGTCATCATCATCATCCAGATCATCATCACCCAGTCATCATCATCATCGCTAACATCATCACCAACATCAATCACCACCGGTACACAGTATCATCACCAATATCATCAGCACCATTGTCGTCGTCGTCACCATCACCACCTTCACAACATCACCATCATCATCATCATCATCGCACCCACCCTTTCGTCCCACAGGCCTCCGATGCGGACCGTGTCTTCCCGACCATCACGGCCGAGAGCCCCAGCTACACGTTCACCTCGCCCAACGGGCTGCTCAACGCGACCCACTTCACCCAGCCCTGCATCACCGTCTTCGAGAAGGCCGCCTATGAGCACCTCATCCGTGAGTGCGGCCTGGACGCTGAGACCCTCCGCGAGCGGACCGTCGTCTGCGGCCACAGGTCCGGCGGCCCCCCTCCTCCTCCTTCTCCTCAAGACAGCAGTGCCAGGGGTTGGGTTGGGTTGGGTTGGGTATGTGTGCCAAGAATTGCCCATCAGCCATCATCATTCAATCAGCATCGTCCAATCATCAGCATTCAATCAGCATCATCATATGCGCCGCGACCCTGCCTTCATCCCCCAACCACCCGACTCACCACCCCATCCCCCCCTCCACCCCACCCCCAACCACCACCCCGCTGCGCAGCCTGGGCGAGTACTGCGCCCTGCTCTGCGGCGCCCAGCTTGCCTCGGTCGCGGCCACGGCCGAGCTGACCTTCATCCGGGGCCTCTCCATGCAGCACGCCGTGCCCCGCAACGAGGCCGGCATCTCGCCCTACGCCATGATGGCCGTGAGCCCCAAGCGCGCCGGCCGGCTGTTCGACGTGCCCGACCCTGACGGCCTGCTGGCCCAGATCTGCGCGGCCGTCCGGGCGGCCTGCGGTGGCCGGCTGCTCGAGATTGTCAACCTGAACGTGCGCGGGGACCAGCTGGTGGTGGCCGGCGAGCGGTACGCCCTCTGGGTGCTGGCCGACGTGCTCGATCAGCTCCGGGTCAAGTCCGAGGACAAGGCCGCGGCCCCCGGTTCGGCCGTCTCGGCCCTGGAGGCCATCTGCGCCGCCTCGGTGGCCAGCCGGCCCTTTGAGGAGACCCCCCTGACGGTGCCCCGCATGGCGGCCACCGTCCAGCTGCCCTCGATCGACGTGCCCTTCCACTCGTCCCTGCTCCGGGGCACGGTGGATAAGTTCCGCCGGTTCCTGATCCGCTACCTGCCCCCGGCCAATGAGAAGCAGGCCGCCGCGTCCGACGGCCGGCCCGTGTTTGATTTCCACGCCCACCTCAACGGGCGGTACATTCCCAACGTGACGGGTAAGCTGTTCGAGGTCAACCTGGCCTGCGCGGTGGCCCTGCGGGACGCCACCCAGAGCCCCATCCTCGAGCAGCTCGTCGTCCACGGCGGGCGCTCCTTCGAGCAGCGCGTGGCCGAGGAGGGCCTCTCGGGTGTGGCCCGGCTCATGCTCCAGGAGGCCCTGGCCTACCAGCTGGCCATGCCCGTGCAGTGGGTCACGGCCCAGGACACCCTGCTCCACACGCTGGCCATCCGGCGGGTGATTGAGATCGGCCCGTCGACGACCCTGCAGGGCATGATGAAGAAGACCCTGGTCGTGCGGCCCCTCAAGGGCGGCCAGCAGGCCCAGGTGCTCTCGTGGGCCACCGAGAAGGACGCCATCCTCGAGATGGGCCCGGCCCTGGTCCAGTAAAAACAGAGCGCGCCCCGCGCGTCCTCTCCTGCTGCGACATTGTTTCACTCAATGAACATTATTTTTTTTTCCTTCTTCCATGTCTCTCTCTGCTTCCTCCTCCTGTCCTGTTGCTCCTCCTTCTCCTCCTGGGCCACCGGGGTGGGGGGTGGGGTGGGGTTGGTGTCTTAGAAGGGCTTGTCCTACACGTCTCTGATTTTTTTCACTCCGGTGTATTTTGTCCCATACATCAACTTTGGCCCCGAATCTGCTGTGCTGCTCCCGATCCCCACCCTCCTCCCCCCACCCCGAGATTTCGCCCCCCAAATTGTGGTTGCTGCCCCTGATACCCTCCTGTTCCCCGCCCCGTTTTTTTTGCGTCATCCCCCCTGGGGGGGGAGGGGCAACTCTCCCCCTGGGGGGGGTTTGACGCAAAAAAACAGGGGGATGACCTGCCCCCCCCGGACCTCAAAAACAACATCAACCGCCGGCCCCTTCCCCTTCCCCTTCCCCTCCCCTCCCCCGCGCCTTCTCTTGTCTTTTGAGTGTCTGGTTTTTCGTCATTGTCCGCGAGTGGGATGGCCCGCCAACGGCCTTCTCGACTCCGCCTGTGTCACTTCCCAATATCATCTCCTTCCTTCCTCCCCTCCCCGTCACCACGACCCTCCCTCCCTGTCTCGTTTATGAACCACCACCACCACCGCTCCCCCCTTGTTTGCGTTCCAAAATTGGACCCCCAGCTCTCGACCCCACTCCAGCTGCCACCCACCAACCCTTTTGTGCTCCCTGCGCGCGCCGACTCTATTTATTCTCCGTCCGCCGCTGTGGCCTGCCTGCCCCCGTCTTCGCGTTTTGGTCACCAACAAGAACACGGCTCAACATCCCCTCATATGACCGGACTGGGGGGGAAGTAGCCTCGGGTTGGCACTGACTGGGGGCTTGGGGGGGGGGGGGAAGTCCGCGTTTCGTCAGCAACAAGGCTATCTCGCGTTTCGTCAGCACAAGGCTATCTCTCTCTTTTCTCCAGTCCACCTCTTGGTGGGCTGTTTTCCCGCACTACTCCCCGTTGCGCACCACTGGGTCGACGCCCAATTGTGGGGATCGACGGGACTCTGCTTGAGGAAAAACCGAACCAAATCAGGGCGGACGGAGACGGCGACGAAGGCAACAAGAGGTTGCGCGCAAAAAAAGCTGGGTTGTTTCTTCTTCTTCTTCTTTTTTCTTTCTCCTCCACTTCTTCTTTTTCTCGGCCCAAGAAAGGGACCGCCCAACTCACTCGAGTCCCCAGGCTGCTGCTCCTTGTGCACAACGACAAAAAGTTTTTTCTTTCTTCTTCTGTTCTCCATCCACTTTATTATAACTTTCGGGCAACTTGGGCAGAGGGAGGAGCACGGAGAAAGCGGGGAGTTGGGCAAAAGACAAGGGGTGGGGGTGGGGGGAGCGAGCGTGGAGCAGCAACCCGGACACTCGGCCCTGGGAGTCGACGTGAGGCGGGCCGGTCGAGACGAGGGAGACGTTGGGGTCCGTTGTCAGGACGACCTCCCCCGGGGGCCGGAACCCGGTCAACGATTCGGTCTGGTCCAGAAGAGGTTGCACCCCATCGCCATCGCCGCCCCAGCCTGCCCCCTTTGACGAATTGGGAGTTGGTGGGGATGCAAGAGCACACGGTGGCCTCGTCGATCGCGCCGTCCCACTCCGGCCGAGAAGCATAAGAGATGGTAGCGGTGGTGGTGTGGGCAGCCATGGGCACCCTCCGGCGGCATGAGCTGGCGGACTTGCTCGATCACCTCTCGGACGTCGCTCCACCACTGTTGGGCGTTCCGGTCTCGAATCGAGGCCAGCATGAAGTCGCCCATCGAAGCGGGCATAAAAAATCGGGGCCCGAACGAGGGGCGGGATTGGTGGGGGCACGTAGATGACTCCGCGAGCCAGCGTGGAAAGGTAGGCGCCGAACCGGGCCTTGGGCACGGTGCTCCTCGGTCGCGGCCGCGCTCACGCTCTTGCCCATTGCCAAGGACGCCGAGCCCTCGGTATCGGGCGCCAGGGTGAGTGCCAGGGCAGGGCTGGCCGCCGACAACAGGGGTGATCTCGGCCCCGCCATCCGTAGATGGAAGACCAGGGCAACCGGAAGCACCAATTGCAGCACGGTGCCGGGAGAGAGGACGGGAGGGTGAGCAGCGGATGGAAGGTGCTCCGCCGCCTTGCGGAACACGTGCCGCAGAAAAGCGGCGGCGGGGAGCCCCAACCGGAACTCGAAGCCCCCGGCAGAGACTCGTTCGCACGGGCCGAGAGGAGGGAGTGTCGGCAGGGACAGGAGGAGGAGGAGGAGCACGGGTCGATGGGGTTGTTGTTGTTGCTGCGGCGGCGGCGGCCAAGGGTGGTGATGGTGGCGGCGGAGTATGGGGGCGATGGTGGCGAGCAGCAATCTCGTCTGCAATGGGCATGTCGGTGTCGGAGCTCGTCGGTCACCGCCGGAAGAAGAAGAAGAATGAGGAGGAGAAGTACTGATCCCCTTGGTGGTGGAGTTGAATCCGAGCGCTTGGGTGT
Organism: Paratrimastix pyriformis; assembly: GCA_027972325.1. Lineage (NCBI taxonomy): Eukaryota > Preaxostyla > Paratrimastigidae > Paratrimastix > Paratrimastix pyriformis. Next base: position 101,316 of record JAPMOS010000080.1, on the reverse strand, counting down.
GTTCCACAGTCAGGGTCAGCTTCGCGTGTGTGCCCATTGGTGTGCGTGTTGGGAGACTGCCACAGCCCGGAAATAACTCGTCGAAAAATCACCAAGATCAATGGGGATGCGCTGTCAACATCAACCTCGGAGAGAACGTCCCAGTACTCGGGTGATTCGGCCAAAAAACAGCAAGAAGAGGAAACGAGCAGACCTCACCACCGCCCTGCTTCACGGATGTTTGGAAATGAGCGATTATACGGAAGGCTGCTGGCGCTGTTGCTGGTGTTGCTGTGCTGCTGCGGGGCTGGCTGGGGGCTGGGGCGCTGCTGGGGAGCTGGACCTGGCTGGCTGCTGCTGTGTTGGCCCGGGGAAGAGGAACAAAAGCCGGAGAGAGATAGCGTGTTCAACCTCAACGGCACGCAGACTAAGTTGAAACTCAAATTATTGAAGAACAGAAATGACTTCCCAAGCGGGTCGCTCATCGAGGAAGCACTCCCATCCTCCGCGGATCGAATCTCCCGCAAACAAACGCAGCCGGGAAACACAGGTTTTGGCACTTTTTCCCCGATCGTTCCATTTTGGCGCGCCCCCACGCTTTTCAGGATGAATCCGACCCAGATGAACTATTAGGCTCCCATCAATATCCTGAGGAAGAAGACAGCCAGCTCCATAGTACTCCGCGCCGCAGCGAGCGGCTGCGTGCGCGTGCCAAGGTCTGTGCCCTCTGTCCCTCACACCCACTTTCGGAACGTCGGTAACTCCGTCAATAGCGGGTAGAGGACGAGGACGAGGACAAGAAGGATGCCGAGGACAAGAAGGATGACGAGGACAAGAAGGATGACGAGGACAAGAAGGATGACGAGAACAAGAAGGAGGACAAGAAGGATGACGAGGACGAGGACGAGGACGAGGACGAGGAGGACGAGGACGAGGACGAGGACGAGGACGAGGACAAGGACAAGGACAAGAAGGATGATGACGAGGAGGAGGAGGACGACAGTCATCATCATCATCATCATCATCATCATCATCATCATCATCATCATCATCATCATCATCATCATCATCATTCTCCAGTCATCATACAGTCATCATACAGTCATCATCATCGGAGGGGGAAGCGGACTGCGTTCGATGCACGAACCGCCTTTTGTTCATTTCTTTGGGGCCGCTAGTGTTATCCCGGCCTGGAGACCAGCCCGAAGGGCCAATCGGATGGCCAGCTGGTGTTCTGGGACGTTTTTCCTGTCATGCACGCAGGGGTCAACTCGGGCAAGACAAGGCGCGGTCTGTCCGCTTTGTAAGGCCAGCAGCATCTCACACATTTTCTGGGTGGGTCTCAGCCTCGGTTATCCGGTTGGCCAAGTATGTGTTCGTGACTGCATTCGGGGTTTTCCTGCGGACGGCCACCCGCCCCGAGGTCATCGCTGAGCCGCTCGTCTTTCATTCGCTCTACATCGACCCTGAGGTCTGCGGCTCTGCTGGCCCACGTATTGACACCAACCCGACTTCCTCAATAGGTGCAAATTTTGTTCGCCCACGAGATCCGGCTCCGACGCGGCGCCAAGGAATCCACTGTGGAATTTACAATGCACCCACTGTGGCATTGCAACACTCAGGTCGATGCCCCGGTCTGTGTGTGTGCGCGCCCCCTGTGTGTGCCGCCTGGCGGACGGCGGAGGAGTCGACGTCATCCGCACACCCACAAATCTTTATCGTCGTCTTGGTTCCTGTGCTGTGTTATGTGTGCCGCCTGGCGGACGGCGAGGAGTCGTCGTCATCGGCTTTGTGCGTGTGGGCGGCGCACACCCACACCCGCCCATCATTTTATCGTCGTCTTGGTTCCTGTGCGTGCGGGTGGCTAGAAGCGCATCCACGTCCCAAACAAGTTCGTCACCGAGAAGATTCTCCCTGCCCTGGCCCGGCTCGCGCGCACCCGGTTCGACAAGACGGTCTCCCGCCTCCCGAGCTGCTGGGCCTGCTGCCCGATGGGCTGCTCTTCGATCCCGATGAGCTGGTTGAGGGGGCACAGCGGCCGGTCGCCGAGCCGGCGCCCACCACCGCGACGCAGTCCCGGCCCGGCGAAGCCGAAATGGGTCCACGTTGCACTACGGCAGCCGCCGCCGGCGATCGACAAAGAAGGTCCGACTCGGTGCAGCGTTGTGTCTTGTTCCACCAACAGACTCGGGTTGCACGGTGTAGCGCTCTTTGCTGCCCGCAGCCTCTTCCGGAGTCTCGATGAGACCCTCTTCGCCAAACTGATGCCCGTCGACGCCTACGAACGGGCCTCGCCCTTCCTGCAGGATTTCCAGAAGCTGCATAAGGTCTCTCCCGAAACACTCCCCCTCCTTTTCATCAGAGCTGCCATCATGATGGTTCTCGCAGTGGAACCTCTTCGACGCGACCCCCTTTGTCCTGGTCCAGACGCCGAACTACGGCAAGAGCCTCTGGAGTGAGCGGCCCTGTCCCGTTGAAAAGCTCCGCCCCACGGCCCTCGCAGTGGTTCGGTGCGTTCGCCAGCTGGCCGACGCCGACCTGGCCCACAATGATGTCCGCCTCCCCAATTTGGTCAAATGCTCCGACGGGGGCGTCAAACTGATCGACTTCGATCGGTGCACGCGACTCGCCCGCCCCCTCCCGCCATCCTGCCAGGCTGCGCTGTGCCTGGAACTGCCCGGGGTCCGTCCATGCCCTCCTGTTTTCGCCGTCATCCCCCCTCGTAGGTCACCCAATGTGCCCCGTTGGCCCTCCACCAGACGACCGTCTGCATTTTGCTCCTCGCCGGCACCCGCCTGTTTCCGCGGCCACGGGACGCCTACCTTTTCACGGAGAAATATTTCCGGCGGCACCCGCCTCACCCCGCCATCGCCGACATTGTACATGCGCTGGTGCCCCCAGGCTACGAGATGCTGGCGAGGCCCTGGAAAAGCTGCGGACCGCAGCCGAGCTGGCTGCTTGAAAAACTACCTGAAAGCCTCTGAAAGGTTGGAGGACCTGCCTCTTCCTCCTGAACCCTTCCCTCCATCCCGTGCGCTGGGGCAGAAGAAAGATGATCGGGGTAAATTAAAGTCACTTGACAAAGAAAGAAACCAATAGATGGTGTGTTCATCCCCAACGGCTTCTCCCAACCTCAAACGGCTTCCGTCATTCCCGAGTCCTCACATCATCGTATGCCGCCCCTCGCGTCCACAAGCGTGCGAAAGATCCACAATGTCTCCCTGAATTACGTGGGAGGATGGTCCATGGTCGCTGACTTCTTGGCTCTTCGTCGTCGTGGGCCCGTCCAGGGTACAGAGGGAGGGGCCGCGGAAAAGGGCAGCTCCGAGGGCGCTGGGTGGGGATGGGGGTATGTCCAGCAGACGGCCGGCCACACGGGAAGACCCGATTGATCACATCAAAAACAGTGCCATCATCATCATCATCCAGTCATCATCCAGTCATCATCCAGTCATCATCCAGTCATCATCCAGTCATCATCATCATCATCATCATCCAGTCATCATCCAGTCATCATCCTGTCATCATCCTGTCATCATCATCATCATCATCATCATCATCATCATCATCATCATCATCATCATCATCATCATCATCATCATCATCATCATCATCATCATCATCATCATCATCATCATCATCATCATCATCATCGTTCAATCATCATCATCATCATCATCCTGTCATCATCATCATCCAATCATCATCATCATCATCATCATCATCATCATCATCATCATCATCATCATCATCATCATCATCATCATCATCATCATCATCATCATCATCATCCGATCATCATCATCATCATCACCTCATCACATCATCATCATCATCATCATCATCATCATCATCCGATCATCATCATCATCATCGTCGGGGGGATGAGAACAAACCGATCCAAAAGGAGAGGTCATCCGCTCTATTCAACAGCACCACAACCTCGAAAAATATACCAGGACATCGGAGCCCTAATTCCAGGGCCGTGAGACCAGACCGCTCGTGCGCTGTTCACACAAGCGAGTCGAAGGGAGTGCATTTATTTTTGGTTCAGAAAGGCCTGAGCGCGTTCGACCAATTCGCCCTTGAGACCCGAGACGGACTGCCCATGCGCCCCCAGAAAACCGCGTAGGTCAACGGTGGTGGCCTCGGCGAGCTGCACGTAGGAGAAAACGAAAGGAGACGAAAGCAATGGGTGTTGACGAACAAGAACACCAGCGCGGCCCCCAATGATGATGATCGATGATGATGATGATGATGATGATGATGATGATGATGATGATGACTGGATGATGCTGATGACTGGATGATGCTGATGACTGGATGATGCTGATGACTGGATGATGCTGATGATGCCTGGATGACGCAGATGACTGGATGATGCTGATGGGGGGGCTGCCAGGGCGGGGGTGGCCCGACCTTTGTCTCCTGCCAGCCCTTGAGGTCGTCTGGCGCCGGGATCAGGCGAGCCCTCTTGGCCCTCTTGCCCCTCGTCTTCCGCTCAGTTGCCCTCACACGCGCAGGTGGGGCGGTAGCTGGGGCGGGAGCTGGGGCGGGAGCTGGGGCGGTAGCTGGGGCGGTAGCTGGGGCGGTAGCTGGGGCGGTAGCTGGGGCGGGAGCTGGGGCGGGAGCTGGGGCGGGAGCTGGGGCGGGAGCTGGGGCGGGAGCTGGGGCGGGAGCTGGGGCGGGAGCTGGGGCGGGAGCTGGGGTGGTAGCAGCTGGGGCGGCGGCGGCAGCAGTTGGGGCGGTGGCAGTAGCAGTTGGGGCTGCGGCAGTCGTAGCAGCTGGGGCTGCGGCAGTAGCAGCTGGGTCTGGGTCTAGCGCGAAATGAATGATGGGTCAGCCCATACGCATATCAAGCTTCTTCACGGACCAGAGAGGAGGGACAGCCGCACGGGGGACACGGATGTGGTGAGGGACTCGGACTCCGACATCACAAACCGCTCCAGCGGATACCACCAGACTTCCCACCCGCTCTTCGTGGCCTCGTCGGCGATCGCTTTGGGCACCCGGAGTTGCGCGTTGTGGGGGTGCGCGCCGGTCGCGAGGAAGGTGAAGACCCGGCGAGAGGGAGCCCAGCCGCAGCGTGCCTGGATCCGGGTCTGGATCTGGGCAAGCTCAGGGCTCAGGATCCACGCCAACGAACCCTTGTGCCTTTCGACAGGCGAGACTGTCACCAGGTCCGCCAGCAGGGTCACCGAGGAGGGCGTAGCGTCAGGGCCGGTGGGGCCCGTCGCGTAGATGCGCACAGAATCAACGTCAGGGTGCCAGGGGGCCATCGGTTCGAGGTGGATGCGGGGCGGAAGCCCGAGCGGTGGATGGGGCGGTGCCGGGAGCTTCTGTGAGAGAAAGCTCTCGAGGTACTGGCGATCCGGGACGGGGGAGGGCAGGCGGGATGCATCGAGAACGGGGGCCTCAAGAGCCGGGAGATTGGGAACGCCGGCCATCGAGGGGTGGCCCAAGACAGAGCGCCCCCAAATCCGGCCGAGGACATCCGAAAATCCCGGCCCAAGGTCCCTCTCGTCGCGGGGCATGCTCCATGGAGCGGGCCAGTTTGCGAGGCACTTGGCATAGAGTTGTGCGAACATGGGGCAGGCCATTCGGGGTACGAGCTTCTCGGGGTCTTCAGGCGAGGGAACCTCCACCACAAACCGCCAGTCGCACGGGGCGCAGGGGTCGAGCTCGGGCCTCAGGCTTCGAACCGAGGTGCTGACGGCTGCGTGGGCAAGCGGGTTCTCCACAAGAAACGCCTTCATGGCCGTGTAGAGACGCAGAACGGGCGCCGAGACGAAGAAATGGGCAGATTTGACCAGCTGCAGACGACAGGAAGTGAGTTTTTTTTGACAAAAGAGTCCGCACCCCCCGTAAGTTGCCGCACGAAGAAAGAATCCGCACCCCGGTAATATGCCGCACAAAATACCCGAAAGAGTCCGCACCCCCGTCATTGCCGCACGAAAGAGTCCACACACCCCGTAATATGCCGCACAAAGGACCCGAAAGAGTCCGCACCCCTGTCATTGCCGCACGAGGACCGAAAGAGTCAAAAACGGACCTGCGCAACCCCGTAATTGCCGCACGAGTACAGAAAGAGTTCTGACAGAGGGATGGGGGCCGCAGTCGGTACCACTGCCGCTGCAGCTGCGTCTGCCGCTGCATCCGCCGCTGCATCTGCTGCATTCGCCGCTGCTGCATTTGCCGCCGCTGCTTCATCTGCCGCTGCATCCGCCGCTGCATCTGCTGCATTCGCCGCTGCTTCATCTGCCTCCGCATCAATCAGGTAACTATGAAGAGGTCTCTCCACGCACCATTCCTCCTCGGTGAACGGAAGGAGCACGGGGAGAGCATCCGGGGGGTGGTTGTCCAGCGGGGGGGAACGACCCGGAACGAAGGAGAACCATTCGGGGGCGGTGAGGTCCCGCGGAGCGGGCGGAATCATGGTTGCCTCGGGGGAATGGAACCGGTAGAAGTCCTCCCAGGAGACAAGCGAAGCGATGCGGAGCTCGTCAACCCATCCATACTGGGGTGCGGCATGACACTGAAAGTGGAAGTTCGCGCTCGAGCAGATGAGGTACCAGCGAGGGGTGCGCGTGAGCAACTCGGATGTCAGCTTTCTTTCGAAGGAATCTTCGAATTGATCGATAATCACGAGGCAATTGGACCAGTCGTCCCAGGGGGCCTTGTCAAAGCCGAAGTCGCTGGCGCAACACTCACGAATATACTTGACCTCCTGCCAGGGGTGTTCCTCCGGCCAGGACTGGAGCATGGCGGCAACGACCTGCAAGAGAAGAGTGAATGGAGTGAATGCGGTGCCTGCAGCGAACCTTCAAGGCCGAGCTTTTCCCGGACAGCGGCACCCCACGGAGGACCACTGCCTTTGGGGGGGGATCATCCGTCTTCCGGCCCATGTCGTCCAGCCCCGAAAATTTTTTCGAGATCAAGGAGGCCAGACTCAAGCATGCTGAGCCAACAAAAAGCTTGCTTGACGGGTGGTTCTGGTCGCCAGCGACCGAGGAGGTCTGTGGTGCTGCGTCGCGGGTATTAAGATGCCAGAGATGATCTTTGTCGAATCCAACCCATGTACCCAACCGAAATGGTTCGGTGAAGGCTGGGGGATCCCAAGGACGTCCGGATGGAGGGACGGTCAGACGAAATGGCTGTAATTTGTTGCGATAGATGGCGTAGACAAGTTGGTTGGGGTTGTATAAAGGACACACTCGCAGAACCTCGTCGTCAGGACCAACAGAATCGGCTGAAAAAAGCGGAATTCGAATTGCGCAGGCAAAAAACGACGGGGGTGCGGACCGGATGCCATGACGAGAGTATTTTTTGGCAGTGTGCAGTCACCCACCACCTGGAAGCACTCGGTTGCTTTCTTCATCATCGCGGCGCTCAAAGCCACTTACTGCAGTAAACAGTCCCCTGTTTCTGGTGTCACGGAATATTTCGACCCGCTTCCGTCCGGCAAACCTCCCCACACAATGAATTGCCGGAGGGGCGCATTGTTCAGCCCTCAAGGCACAACGTCAATGCGCACCTTGGTATTGTGGGTTGCCGGGGTCGCCCCTGGCTCGAACGCTATGTGCGTATCGACATGATGATTTTTTTCCAGGCTCCCACTTTGGCCGCCGATTATCGCCGTTGGAGTTAGAGAGGGAACCGTCCGTGTCTTTTTGAACCCCATGGCAGCTTCTGACCGCCCGAAGGTTCAGCCTTCGTCGGGTGTGTCTCCCTTGGCCAGCTGCGACCTGCCCGCTGGTTTCGGCCCATATGCCAGCCCTTTCCGAGCAGCCACAACACTCATGGCGAGGTCTGCCTGCCTGCCTGGCCGTTCTCGCAGCTGTCCCGACATGGAGCGGCCGAACCCGGTTTTTTTCTCGGGTATTTTCTCCCTCCTCCCTGTTGAAGAAGCCTTGAACAATGACCGCGGCCCTCTATAGGGTGCCCTTTTTTTTGTTTCAATGTGGGGCGTCCGATTTCCGGTTTCCTCACCGAAGCTCTCCACATTGGATTGTTCGATTGTTGTTCTGTTGGACTCAGGCAGGGGCGGGCCGCCAACCCATCTGAGGATGGCCTGGCGGGCAGTGGCTTGAGCAGGCCAGCGAACGGGGCAGGTCCGTCTGGGCGGGGAGGGTCGACCGACTTGCAGCCTAATAATCGGCTGTTTTACAAGGAGATCCATAATCGTTTTTTTTTTCCTGGGTGACCCATGCCCCGAGCTCACTCTGCGCAGGGATCGAGGCGAGTGCCCCTTTTGGCCGATGCTGTCCTACGTGGGTGGGATTCACTCCACTCCGGTCCTGTGCTCTTTTGCGCGCTGGGGCGTTCTGATTTGCAGACGGGGAGTTCAACCACCAAAAATCAATTCCTCTCCCGCCTCGGGCATCTCATTCGGTTGCCTCCTCGCCGCGGCAGCGCCCGAGCGCGCCCTTGTCGGCATTTTCCCCAGGTTCCCGTCCCCTTGGGCCAGCCCCTCGGGGTGTCGATCCAGTCTGCCTCCTCCACGCCCTTGGAGTCTCAGTCATCTACCTGGTTGTCCACCTCCCCCGGACAAGCCTCTTCGGCAGCCCCTGGCATCATGAGTTGAAGGCGAAGCCACCCCTGCCACCATCCGTTCCGGAGACCAAGAAGTTAGACCCCCCCGAGGAGACGCCAACACCACCGGACGAGAAGAAGAGGACAAGCGGAACTGGACGACGCATAAGAAGAGGATGACACCAGTCGCCCTCCTCCTCCTCCTCCTCCGCCCCCGCCTTCTCAGGATCCGATTCGGAGAGAAAGATGAGAAGCACAGTTGGCATCTCAGTCCTCGGCGGCAATCTATTGGACTCCCAACAAACACAAAAACTGACATCCGATCATATGTCCGTTGGGCCTTGGCCCCGGCATCGAGCGCTGACTTCCAGACTTTGCCAACTCCACATCAGTGTAATATATACACAACGTTGTTTTTTCTTCGGGTGCTCCTTCCACCACCTCGTCACAACCGCCATGCCACGCCTTCCCAAATTGTCCCGTTCAACACAATCAGATTCGGAAACCCCACCGAAGTGGGATGCCCGTGGGAAGCAAGGCAGAGATCTCATATTGCGTTGTGACGAGGTGGTCAGGAAGAAGGAAGGAAGCTGGCTCTTCGCTCCAAATATGACCGCCAATAAACTTCGCGATCTTTTGGCAGGCACTATGCCTGAGAGTCAGCTCGATTTATTCATCGCCTATGTGAACGTCAGTCTCCACTTTTCAGCTTGAGGAATTTCTTACACATCACCATCTTTAGAATACCCGTCCTACCGGAAGATTTTTCCGCAACAAGGCGATGAGTTTGACCGACTGGCTGCGTTCTGTGAGTACCCTCTCGGTGGAGCTTCGACATCGGTCTGGTAGCCAACCTCGCTTTTGATTTTTTAACCATTTTCGGCAGGCCCCCGAAGTGGTACCTTCAATATCTTGAGTGTGAGGTCCAAACAATCAAGGGGCCGTTACCACGCCCTTCTTCTGCTCCTCCTGCGCCTTTGATCGGCGAAGACCGGCCAAAGTCACGGCCCCTCAAGCCGACACTGGCTCAATCGTCCGATGAGCTTCAGCCACCCACCCCCGCACCGATTGAGGCCGTCGTTGGGTCGGTCTCTCCTTTCTTTTCGTTTCATTTTTTTTATTGGTCAATGTAGAGAGGAAGCCTCGAGGACGATGCAGCCATCCATCATTCGCTCGCCCTCTCTGTCGGCTGATGATGACGATTTTCTCTTGTCAACTGGCTCCTTGGGTATTCCACCCCCAGATCTGTGCGCAGGAAATTTTCCGGCTGCGTGAGGCCATCATGTGGTCCCCACGCATGTCATTTTGTGTTTCGCGAGCCTACACCCTTGTCTTGGCGCGTGCTTCTCTGATTTTTCCGACCTGCAATTGCTTTTTTCTGATTGCCCCTCGGCCTGCTGATTTTGTCAGGCTGTCTCCTCTCCCCCTCCAATGACCACTTCTCTCCGTTTGTTATGCGTCGACACACCAGCACCGGGGGTTGCACATGATTTGCATCCCCGCCCTGGTTCCATCACCCACGACTCATTTCCGTGTTCGGCTCTTGCATGTCGTCTCCGTGGAGCGCGTGTTGTTGCGACGTGGTTCCCCCCTTGGGGGTCTTGCGACTGTGTCTGTGGTGCGGTGTTGCTGCTGTTATTCGGCCCAATTTTTTTTTTTTTTGTGTTTGTCGTTTGATTATTCTGACGGCTCCATTACCCCTCGGATCTACCGACCCGACTTCAAGTTGTTGTTGTTGTTTTGTCCCCCCCTCACATCAAGGGTTTTTTGCGTTGAGGATCCGCTGTGTACCACCAACCATCATCATCATCGCCATCATCACGAACAACGAAACATCGCTTCATTATGGTTTTTTTTGTTCAAACCTCTTTTTATTATTATTCTTATGATTCGATTTTGATTCTTCGTATGTCCCCCCACCACCACCACCACCACCACCACTTCCACCACCACCACTTCCACCAGCACTCTCTTTTGTTTGCCTTTAGGAGAAGGACTGCGTCCCGTTGGGTCGCTCCCTCCGCAGCATCCCCACACACACACACACCACAGACATACGTTTTGTCTTTTCTTTTTCTGTTTTTCTATTGATTTAACGTACGGCTCGACCGTCTTCACGTCCGATCGATTGGTGATTTGCCTTTGCTTGAAACTCAAGTTTCGTGCCTCTGCTGTCTGTCCCTCTGTGCGTCTTGTGTCTGCTGCTGTTGGCTTTGGAATTGTCTTTTTGGGCCGTACATTCGGTGGGGCCGTCTGCCCGTCGATTGGCAGTCATCACCCACCGATGCCCGGCCGGTCTTTTGGTTGGTTTTTGGTTGGTTTTTTCATCCTTCCTTCTTTCCTTCTCTCCTCTTCCTGTCTTCTTCCTCTTCCACCCTTCGCTTCCCTGTGCGTCTCTCTTCTTCTTCTTCCCTCTTCCTCCTCCTTTCTCTTCTCTGCTCTTCCTCCTCTTCCTCTTCTCCCTGTGCGTATCTCCTTCTTCTTTTCCTCCTCCTCCTCTTCCTCCTTCTCTTCTTCTTCTTCTTATTCTCTCGTCTCGCGTGTCTCACAAAGAGAGGTATCGACTCTCTGCCTTCACGGCTCTCTCCTCGTGTGTCCGTCCGTCCGTCCGTCCGTGTCTGTCTGTGTCTCTCTGTGCCCCCCGCTTATCGGGTTCGCGCATTTTGTTGTTTCCAATGTGCCGCCGCGCGTCATTTTTCGCGCGCTTGTGGTGGGGAGTTTTCCTCCCCGTGTGTATCAGAATAACCGTTACGATTGATCGGATAATGGCATTCTTCGCCCACCCTGGCCGGGAGGGGGGGGGGGGGGGGGGGGGGGGGGGGGTGATTCCGGTCTTTCTCATCGTGACTGAGAGGGCTTCTTCAGGGGGCCTGGGTGAAGTGAAGTGGTGATGGTGATCATGGCGATCCGGGCCGAAAAAGGTCTGTGTGTGGAGGAGGAGAGGGGAGGCAAATAAATGTGTGTCCCCCCGCGAAGAGGAGTTGGGGGCTGGGCTGTCAAATGCAGGGAGAGGGGGAGGCAGGGGCAGAGGCGCACGGTGGCCAGATTGGCGGTGCACTGCTCGGTGATGATCTGTCGGGGCGATTTTTTTTGGGGGGGCACTATTCACACAAGTTTCCAGGGAGCGGGCGGCAGCGCCGGGGACAGAGGCGCTCGGGGCGCGGCCAAATTATTCCGAAATTCGGACAGGTTTGTTTTTCCCCCGTTTGCTTTCCCCCCCGGAATCCGGACAACCCGTGATGATGCGCTCGGCGGGACACTGCTTTTTCTCAATTCTTGACAAAACAAGTTGAAGTTTTACATGGTCCGGGGCAGACAGGAGCGGGGACAGGCGCTCACTTTTCTTTTTCTCAATTCTGACAAAACAAGTTCAAGTTTACATGGTCCGGGGCAGACAAGAGTGGGGAGAGGCGCTCACTTTGCAATTCTGACAAAACAAAGTTCAAGTTTACATGGTCCGGGGCAGGCAGGGACACAGGCGCTCGGTGGCCAGATGGGCGGCGCCACACTGGGGATTCTGTTCGGTGATGAGACACTTGCGGGCCTGCTTGTCGGAGTCCAGCGAGACGTAATTGGGGATGTCCGGGCCGACCACAAGCCCATAGCCGTTCTGATGTGCCACAGGAAGGAAGGAGGGATGAATGAGTCGAAGTTGGGGCACAAGCCCAGGGTGGTAAAATCATCATCATCATCATCCACATCATCATCATCCAATCAGCATCCACATCATCCACATCCACATCATCATCATCCACATCCACATCATCATCATCATCATCATCATCATCATCATCATCATCATCATCATCATCATCATCATCATCCACATCATCATCATCATCCACATCATCATCATCATCATCATCATCATCATCATCATCATCATCATCATCATCATCATCATTCTCCAGTCATCATCCAGTCATCATCATCGTCGAGTCAGGATAGCAGCCGACAGCCTCCGTCTTCGGCAGTCAAGGTGGCTGGCCATCATCATTCAACCATCATCATCATCCAATCATCCAATCATCATCATCAAACGGACCTCGCAGGGGAAGAACTGGGACAGCGCCGTGCAGTTGTTCACCCAGTCGAAGTGCGATGCCTCGCAACGCATCCCGTTGCGTGAGCATGCCACATCACAGTTCTCACCCCGCCGGCCGGCAATCATCTTGAAGCCGGGGCTCGGGCCCACCCGAAGAGACTCTGGCAGGAAGGGGCTGTGCCGGGCTGTGCGTAGGACAGGGGGGCAGAGCAGAGAAGAGCAGAGGGGGCATGAGGTAATGGTTTTCAGACACATAATATTATTGACACACATATCGACCATCATCACCCAACCATCATCATCCAATCATCATCATCCAACCATCTTCCAAGCATCACCATCCAACCATCGTTCGTCATCATGCCATCATCTTGCCCCCAACCCAAGCAGGGCGCGGACCATCAGCCAGGATGACCCAGAGCCTGTGGTCGTGCCAGTGCAGCACCAGCACGTGGTCGTGGTGGCCGCGAGGCACCGGCCAGATGTGCAGTTGGTCTGGGGGAGGGCAAGGCACAGTCGGAGTAGGGTTGATGCTGATGATTGGATGATGGTGATGATGACAATGATTGGATGCTGCTGCTGATGATTGGATGATGATGATGTTGACTGGATGATGATGACTGGATGATGACTGGATGATGATGACTGGATGATGATGATGATGATGATGATGATGATGATGATGATGATGATGATGATGATGATGATGATGATGATGATGATGATGATGATGATGATGATGATGATGATGATGATGATGATGATGATGATGATGTTGACTGGATGATGACTGGATGACTGGATGACTGGATGATGATGATGATGAGGATGAGGATGAGGATGATGATGATGATGATGATGATGATGATGATGATGATGATGATGATGATGATGATGATGATGATGAAGATGATGGTGATGATGATGATGATGATGATGATGATGATGATGATGATGATGATGATGATGATGATGATGATGATGATGATGATGATGATTGGATGATGATTGGATGATGATTGGATGATGATTGGATGATGATTGGATGATGATGATGATGACTGGATGATGGTGGTGATGATGATGATGATGATGATGATGATGATGATGATGATGATGATGATGATGATGATGATGATGATGATGATGATGATGATGATGATGATGATGATGATGATGATGATGATGATGATGATTGGATGATGATTGGATGATGATTGGATGATGATTGGATGATGATGATGATGATGATTGGATGATGATGATGATGATTGGATGATGATGCTGATGCTGATGATGATGATGATCGGATGCACGCACACCACAGACCAGCAAGTCCGGGGTATTCCTCACGCAGGTAGGTTGCCGTGACGACCCGCTCGCCGTCCCCCACGCCGAGCTGATCCAGGCTCGGCCAGGTGGCTGTCCCCCCGGGGAACATCGCAGCTCCGGCGGGGGTCGATTTGTCCCCGCGGGCCAGCGAGACGACAGCACGGGCAGGAACGATGTGCGACTGGTGCATCAGGCCGGTCAGCCAGGCATCGTAATTCTGAGTGTAGGGTTTATATTGGGGGTGGTGGTTGGGGGGGAATGGGAGATGAGGTATACGATGAACAGCACGGGCAGAGGAAGGATGTGCGATTGGTGAATCAGGCCTGCCGGCCAGGCATCCTAATGGGGGATGGGGGGAGTGTGTGTGGAGTGTGCAATTAGCAGTTCTGTGTGATTTTTTGGGGTGGGGGTTGTGGGGGATGGGGATGGGGGATGGGTTACAAGCAGACACAACAACAAGCACAAGACAGACACAATACAGGCACAGAATAGACAACAACAACAGGCACATGACAGGTACAACAGGCAGAGGACAGACACATGAAACACAGAATGGACACAACAATAGAATGGACACAACAACAGGCACATGACAGGCACATGACAGGTACAACAGGCAAAGGACAGACACAGGACAGACACGACAACAGGCACATGACAGGTATAACAGGCAAAGGACAGACACAGGACAGACACGGCGGCAGGCAGGCACAGGACCCTCAAGACAGGTACAACAACAGGCACAGGACAGACAACAACAACAACAACAACAACAACAACAACAACAACAACAACAACAACAACAACAACACAACAACAGGCACAGGGCAGACACGACAATACCACAGAGACACAGAGACACCACCTCTTCACCGGTGTCGGTCGGCGACTGGTGACGCGAAGAAGCCGCGAGCACGGGGGCGAGAACCCTCATGGGATACGCGAGGCATGGTGCCTGTCGCTGCTCCGACGTGCTCTGCGACTCTCTCCACACGTGCCTTTGGCCTGCGCGCCGACCCATGGGCTTCTTGGGACGTCCCATCCTGCGAGCTTATCTCGCGGGGAGGGCGGACCGGGGGGTCCATGTTACCCGCGGGCCTCGGCCCGAGCACGGACCCGGCGAAAGCTGGGAAGTATCACACACACACACACACCTGCGGCCTGACGGACTACGAGTCCTCTCGCTGTTTTGTCCCATCATCCCGGGGGAATGCGGACCTTCTTCACCATCCGGCTGGGGTCGCCCAGGTCAATGTCGGCCTGCTGGTTGTACGCGATGCCCCGGAAAAGCCGCTCGTAGTCGGACGGGTTCATGTCTGTGGGGGTGGAGGAGGATGAGGGGGTCCATTGATTGATGATTAGTTCGTAGTCAGACGGGTTCATGTCTGTGGGGTGGAGGATGAGGGGGTCCGGCGATCGATGATCATGAGTTCCCCCACCGAAGTTCGTCGTCGGACGGGTTGAGGATGAGGGGGTCCGATGATCGATAATTCTGAGTCCCCACCAAAGTTCGTATTTCATGTCTGTGGGGTGAGGGTGAGGGGGTCCGATGATGATCGATGATTATGAGTCCTCCCACCGAAGTTTCTCTCGCAATGCCGACGACCACACACAAAACTCCCCCATTGAGGCCGATATTGGAGTTGATAGATGATTAAGAATTCCGGCAGACCGCCTTCGTTCCCCCCCCTCCCTCCCTCCCTCCCTCCCTCCCTCCCCCCCTCCCTCCCCTCCCTCCCTCCCTCCCTCCCCTCCCTCCCTCCTCCCCTCCCTCCCTCCCTCCCTCCCCTCCCTCCCTCCCCTCCCCCTCCCTCCCTCCCTCCCTCCCTCCCTCCCCTCCCTCCCTCCCCTCCCCAGTTTCCCTCGCAATGCCAACGACACACAAAACTCTCCATTGAGGCCGATGTCGGAGTTGCGTGAGACCTCAGACATGAATGCAGCTCTTCAACACCGACACATCGACACAGATGCGCACAGACTGGCCCCGTTGAGGCCGATGTTGGAGTTCCGTGAGACCTCAAAGCAGCCAGACACACAGACAAACACACACAAACACACCCAGACAGACCCAGACACATCCAGACAAAGGCACGCAAGACACACCCAGACAGACTGGCCCGGTTGAGGCCGATATTGGAGTTGCGTGAGACCTCAGGCATGAATGTCACACCGACGCATCGACACATAGGCGCACAGACTGGCCCCGCTGAGGCCGATGTTGTGAGTTCCGTGAGACCTCAAACAGCAGATCCAAAACTCCCGAGAAACAGCCAGACACAGAGACAAACACACACACACACAGACACCCCCAGAGAGACTGGCCCCGTTGAGCCGTGCGTGAGACCTCAGGCAGCAGATTCAAAACGATCGAGAGACAGACAGCCACACAGACAAACACACACAGACACACCCACTGGCCCCGCTGAGGCCGATGTTGGAGCTGCGTGAGACATTCAAAACGATCGTGAGACAGACAGCCACACAGACAAACACACACAGACACACCCACTGGCCCCACTGAGGCCAATGTTGGAGCTGCGTGAGACACTCAGGCAGCAGATTCAAAACGATCGAGAGCAGCCAGTCACTACACAGACACACCCAGACAGACTGGCTCCGTTGAGGCCGATGTTGTAGTTGCGTGAGACCTCAGGCACGACGCATTCCCGGCCGTGGCTGATGTGGGGCAGCCGCATCCAGTGGTCCCAGTGATCCAGCGGGAAGTTCGGCGAGAGCTGCGATGCGGCGGGAGGAGTGTTATGATGATGATGATGATGATGGTGATGATGATGATGATGATGATGATGATGCTGATGGTGATGATGGCGGCGGCGACGGCGGCGGGCGGCGGGTGGTGGGTGGTGGGTGGTGGGTGGTGGGGATGATGATGATGATGATGATGATTTGATGATGACGATGAGTGGATGATGATGACGACGATGATTCCTATGCCTGCCAGCCAAGCGACGGACCTCTGACCAGAGGCTCTTCTTCAGCATCCAGCCGAGGCCCGGGAAGTACCCGACCCGCATCAGCCGCCGGGGGTCCGAAGACTGCGCCAGGCGGGTGGCATGGTGTGGCGTGCGTGTGGAAGCAGTCAGAAGGACGTTGAAACCAGGCATCCAATCATCACCCAATCGTCCAATCATTACCATGCAATCGTCTTCATCTTCATCATTCATCATCATCCGGTCATAATTATCCAACCATTATCCAATCATCACCCAGCCATCATCACCCGACCATCATCATCATCAACATCCAGTCATCATCATCCGATCATCATCATCATCATCCGATCATCATCATCATCATCATCATCATCATCATCATCATCATCATCATCATCATCATCATCATCAGCCAGTCACCATCCAGTCATCATCCAGTCATCATCCAATCATCATCCAATCATCATCATCATCATCATCACCCAGTCATCATCATCATCATCCAGTCATCATCATCATCCAGTCATCATCATCATCCAGTCATCATCATCATCCAGTCATCATCATCATCCAGCCATCATCATCATCCAGCCATCATCATCATCCAGTCGTCGTCGTCGTCGTCGTCGTCGTCGTCATCGTCATCATCATCATCATCATCATCATCATCATCATCACCATCATCATCATCATCATCATCATCATCATCATCATCATCATCATCATCATCATCATCACTACCCACCACCACCACCAGACCAGCTCGGGGAAGCCGTTATCGTTCCATGTGGAGACGCACCACAGTGTTGGGTCGGCGTCAAGCAGGCCGCCCAGCTGCTCAAAGTACTGCAGGATGTCCGGCGAGAAGATCATATCTGGCCGGCGTGCGTGTGCGTGTGTGTGTGACCGAAAGTCAATAGGTGTGCTTGCGCAAACAAGGGGGTGGAGATGGGAGTGCGTGTGCCGTGCCAGTCAGACACACAAATAAAAACAAGGGGTGGTGGAAATGCGTCTCTGTGTATCGTTAAAAACAAGGGGGATGATAGAAGTGCGTCTGCGAGACACACACACACACACACACATACGCACACACACAACAACAAAAAGGGAACAACACGACAACAAAAAAAACAAAAGTAACACACAACAACAAGAAAGTAACAGCACCACACAACAACAACAAAAAAGTAACAACACACAACAACAAAAAATGGAGTGATGGCGGAAGTGCGTTTGTGTGTTGGACACAGAGTAAGATCTGTGTGCGTTGTATGTAATGGGGAGATGACCTGACAAGACAGAAAGGGGGGGATGCCATCTCTCTGTTGTGTGGAGCAAAGGGGCTGAAGTGTCTCTGTGTCAAATACACATGTTTTGGACAGAAGCAGAAGGAAGAGGAACGATATTGCGTGATGTCTGGGCCTGGAGGTGAGATATACGAACCGTCCTCGAAGATGATCACGTGCGAATGGCCGAAGTCGAAGAAGAGCTTGTCCAGGGCCCACCTGCCACCGGGGGGCGGGCGGGCAGGCGGAGGCGGGCGGGGGAAGAGGTCAGAGGGGGATGAGGATGGAGATGGGAGGCGTGGACGAGAGTCGTGTGAGTCGGGAAGACACGTGAACGGACTTGTAGTAGTGCACTCTCCCTGTCTGCCACCCCCCGTGCCCACCCATCTCCCAGACAAACATCAAACACGCGGGACGACGGACTTGTAGTGCTGCGCCAGAAATGCGCTTCCCGTCTGCCCGGAGAAGCGCGGTTTGCGGGGGTGTTGAATGAGCTCCTTGATGGGATGATCTCGGGCCACCTTGGCCACGCTCGTGTCGTACCCGTCCTCGCTCACGTACACCGGGTACTTGTCAATGTGGGCCACCTGGGGCCCCAAGGAGAGTGGATCCGGGGTGAGATAAACTAGGACGGGAGTGTGGTGTGCTGACCTTGAAAAGGGAATCCAGAGTTTGGGTCAGGTACTGCGGCCGATTGAAGGCCAGTACGACAATGGCCGCGTTGGAAAGCTGGTGGTGATGAGATATGGGGGAATAGCGGGAGTGATGCTGCAGACATCGGCCTTCGGAACACCCTGATGTTGTGGTTGGGGTGGCGGTTTAACTTCGGGATGTGTCAGAGTGGGTTCCTCGGGAGGATGTGGTGGTGCCTCTTCCTCCAGCTCCTCTGGGGGCTGCGTGATTCTGGGCGTCTTCGGAATCTGGACGGGGAAAGGCTCCTCCATTGAAGGGTCCAAAATGCCAGGTTGACTTTCTTTTTCCAGTCTGGGAACCGGGAGAGGCTTCAGAATGGACGGATCGGCCTTGCTTGAAGTATCAGTTCCCATCATTTGGCCCAAAAACAGAAGCCAAACGCCAGCGCAACAAATCAAAATAAAAAACACCGTGAAAACCAGTTTCCCCCGATATGGAGAACGGTTTCGTGCCGTGACAGGCATTTCGAGAATTACGCGCCTGCCTGAAGAGTAAAAAGATCCCGGGGTCGTGTGGTTGTACGCCGGCGCAGTCAGTCAGTCTCGTGTTAATGCAGCCTCGTAGGAGGCTAACTAGATAATCGCAATCGAGAAGAGTTCACAAGAGAGGGAGAGCTTGTTTTTTTTGGTGTGTGATTGGCGGGTCGCTGAACGAGATGAGAGGAAAACAGAAAAAACAGGAAGAGAAAATAATTCGAATGAGAATGGAGAGATGAGGCGAAAGAATCTGGGCGAAGTCAGCCGACTGTCGTCGGCAGGTTCCCCACTCAGCCCTCACCCGGGGAACAGGGTTATAGCTGATTTGCCAACGCGGGCCGGCGCCATTGCGGCGCAGGGAACTCGCGTCGCTGCTGGTTGCACTGGCGTGGGGGCGGGACGGCGATTCCAAGGGTCTCCACGGGCGGTAGCCCCAGAGCGGGAGGCTCTAGGGCCGCTGCTGCTGCTGTGGGGCGGGGAGAGAGGCTGGAGAGCCCCTCCCCCCCCCCCGTCGAGTCTGAGGGTCGGGACAGTTGAGGCTCTCTCGTGCCCTGAGGCGAATCGGCAGCATGTTTCGTCTTGATCCACAAATCCCGGGTTGTTGGGTTGGGGTTGGGTTGGGTTGGGGTTGGGTTGGGTTGGGGTTGGGGGGCCGATGGATGGGGGCCGATGGAGGGGGCGGGGAGGGGTGGAGTAGGAGGAGGTCGTTCTTACCGGGCCGCCGATCGGGGCGGCAGACAGGTCAGCAGGCAGGGACGGGGGCCGCCATGGGGCCGCTGGTATCAATAATCGAAATTGAGTCGGCCCCCGCAGCGTTGGTTGAGGGCCTGCTGCTCCTGGGGCCCAAGGACGCCGCGGGGTAGGTACAGCTGGGCGGATGGGTGGGTGGGGGGATGCAGCGGAGGGGAGGGTCCGATGAGCTCATGGGCACACAGGGGAGCGCACAGGCCCACCGCACCCACCACCCCGCGCAACCAGCCCCTCTCCAGCCCAGGTAGGAGCGGAGGGGAGGGTCCGATGAGCAGATGGGCACACAGGATGGATGGAGTCACACGCCCCACCGCTCCCACCCCACCCCACCCCGCGAATCACCACCCTCATCATCCCCGAAGGGGCGGGCGGGCGGGAGGGGCATGCGAACGGGCGGGCGGGGGCGCAGCAGCATGGAGGGCATTGATGTGGGACACACGATGGGACATCGCATCACCTTTCGGGACCCACCAGCCAGGAACTGATGTCGGACCACAGATGAGATCGAAGGTGGGGGAGGGGGGGGGATCACGGGCGCCGCTCGCCCGCATGGAAGCCGACGCGAACAGGGCGGGGTTGGGGGGCCAGCGACGATGGCCATGCCGATGAGCACATATGCAGACCGTTTGGAGGGTGCTGTTCTGGGGCAAGGCGGCCGCGAGGGCACGCGCCCCCTCGTCGCCAATCTGGTTCTCCTGGAGCCAGAGCTGCGTTGATGATGATGACGATGGGTCAGCGCCACCACCACCACCACCAGCGGGCGGGCGGGGGGCCGGCAGGACCACCACCAGCATCGGGCATCGTCACCGCCGCCAGCATCATCCCGCAGCAGCATCGAATGGTGGTGGCCGATGAGCATCGCGGTCGCGTCGCGGGGGAGAGGGCGGCGAGGAGGAGGAAGGGAGACGATCCAGGAAGACAACAGGAAGACCAGAAAGAATGCCCGTGAGTGAATGTCTCAGTCGGTCAGATCAGGCAAACGATGTGTGAGAGACGACGATTCTCGAGAGCATGGCTTCTCACAGGGAAATCTTTAAAGGTGGCACCTCTGGCGGTAAAGAAGGAAGAGCCAGGGAACCACAAAGTGCGAGTCATCATCATCATCCAGTCATCATCATCCAGTCATCATCATCCAGTCATCATCATCATCATCATCATCATCATCATCATCATCATCATCATCATCATCATCATCATCATCATCATCATCATCATCATCATCATCGAGTTATTTTTTCCCGGGCATCCCATAATATTTTGTGCTGTCCCATCGAGATCGAGTTATTATTTTTCCCGGCATCCCATAATTGTTTGGGTCGCTGACTGACCATATCGACCCGCACCCAACACACGACCTTCGCCCATCGAGACGAAGGCAGTGCCGAAGAGCACAATGGAGGAGGAAGACGAGGAGCGGGGAGATGGATGCATCGGGATCAAACACGAACCAGGGGGCTGGTCGATGGGAAAGTGGATCAGAAGCTGGCTGGAGTGGAGTGGAGTGGAGTGGAGTGGAGTGGAGTGGAGTGGAGTGGAGTGGAGGAGTGGAAGTCGAGTGGAGGAGTTGTGTGATGTGATGGCTGTCTTCGGATTCCGTTCCTCTTCCGTTCCCACCCATATCCCACCCCATCCTCCCAAAAATCAGAAACAATGGGGGGGATCATGGGCGCCGCTCGCCCGCATGGAAGCTGACGCGAACAGGGCGGGGTTGGGGGGCCAGCGACGATGGCCATGCCGATGAGCACATATGCAGACCTCGCGGAGGATGCTGTTCTGGGGCAGGGCGGCCGCGAGGGCACGCGCCCCCTCGGCGCCAATCTGGCTCTGGCCGAGGTAGAGCTGCGTTGATGATGATGATGATGGGTCAGCGTCACCACCACCACCACCAGCGGGCGGGCGGGGGGCGGGGGGCGGGCGGGGGCGGGCGGGCGGGCGGGGGCCGGCAGGACCACCACCAGCATCACCGGGCATCGTCACCGCCGCCGGCACCATCCGGCAGCAGCATCGAATGGTGGTGGCCGATGAGCATCGCGGTCGCCGCGGGGGAGAGGGCGGCGAGGAGGAAGGGAGACGATCCAGGAAGACAACAGGAAGACCAGAAAGAATGCCCGTGAGTGAATGTCTCAGTCAGATCAGGCAAACGATGTGTGAGGGCAAAGAAGGAAGACGACAATTCTCTCGAGAGCATGGCTGCTCACAGGGAAATCTGGAAAGAGTCTCGCCTGGCATCTCTGGCGGCAAAGAAGGAAGAGCCAGGGAGGGAACCACAAAGTGCGAGTCATCATCATCCAATCATCATCATCATCATCATTCTTATCATCATCATCACCCAATCATCACCCAATCATCATCATCATCATCATCATCCAATCATCATCATCATCATCATCATCCAATCATCATCATCATCCAATCATCATCATCATCATCATCATCATCATCATCATCATCATCATCATCATCATCATCATCATCATCATCATCATCATCATCATCATCATCATCATCATCATCATCATCCAATCATCATCATCATCTCTGGCGGCGAGGAAGGAAGAGCCAGGGAGGGAACCACAAAGTGCGAGTCACCATTCAGTCATTAGCATCATCCATTCATCATCATCCTCATCCTCATCATCATCAACAGATCATCATCGTCATCCTCATCATCATCAACAGCACCAACATCATCCAGTCATCATCTACGTATATTTTTTTCGCGGCATCCCATAATAATTTGTGCTGTCCCATCGAGATCGAGTTATTTTTTTCCCGGCATCCCATAATATGTTGGTCGCTGACTGACCATATCGACCCGCACCCAACACACGACCTTCGCCCATCGAGACGAAGGGAGTGCCGAAGAGCACAATGGAGGAGGAAGACGAGGAGCGGGGAGATGGATGCATCGGGATCAAACACGAACCAGGGGGCTGGTTGATGGGAAAGTGAAGTGAAGTGAAGTGGAGTGGAGTGGAGTGGAGTGGAGTGGAGTGGAGTGGAGTGGAGTGGAGTGGAGTGGAGTGGAGTGGAGTGGAGTGGAGTGGAGTGGAGTGGAGTGGAGTGGAGTGGAGTGGAGTGGAGTGGAGTGGAGTCGTGGGTCAGAATCATGTTGAGGGGGCGAAAGTGGGTGGGGGCTGGCCGCCGCCGGCCGAGGCCGTTTTATGGGGAGGGGCGTGGGCTGTGGTGGGGTTGGTTTGGGGTGTGTGATGTGATGGCTGTCTTCGGATTCCCTTCCTGTTCCGTTCCCACCCATATCCCACCCCATCCTCCCAAAAATCAGAAACAGGGGGGGGGGGGTGGGGGATCATGGGCGCCGCTCGCCCGCATGGAAGCTGACGCGAACAGGGCGGGGTTGGGGGGCCAGCGACGATGGCCATGCCGATGAGCACATATGCAGACCCCTTGGAGGGTGCTGTTCTGGGGCAGGGCGGCCGCGAGGGCACGCGCCCCCTCGTCGCCAATCTGGTTCTGGTTGAGGTTGAGCTGCGTTGATGATGATGATGATGATGGGTCAGCGCCACCACCACCACCACCAGCGGGCGGGCGGGGGGGCGGGCGGGGGCGGGGACCAGCAAGACCACCACCAGCATCGGGGCATCATCACCGCCGCCGGCAACATCCCATCCGGCAGCAGCATCGAATGGTGGTGGCCGATGAGCATCGCGGTCGGGTCGCGGGGGAGAGGGCGAGGGCGAGGAGGAAGGGAGACGATCCAGGAAGACAACAGGAAGACCAGAAAGAATGCCCGTGAGTGAATGTCTCAGTCAGATCAGGCAAACGATGGGTGAGGGCAAAGAAGGAAGACGACAATTCTCTCGAGAGCATGGGGGGCATGGATGGGGGACACACATGGGACATCGCACCACCTTTCGGGCCCCACCAGCCAGCGAAGGGATGCTGATGATGACAATCTGGATGATGATGATTGGGGTGGTGGTGTGATGATGATGATGATGATGATGATGACGATGACGATGACGGGCCACCATATGCTGTCCCATCAAGTTTGATTTTTTTCTCGGCATCCCATAATATTTTGTGCTGTCCCATCGAGATCGAGTTATTATTTTTCCCCGGCATCCCATAATTTCCTGGTCGCTGACTGACCATATGCTGTCCCATCGAGATCGAGTTTGATTTTTTTCCCGGCATCCCATAATATGTTGGTCGCTGACTGACCATATCGACCCGCACCCAACAACGACCTTCGCCCATCGAGACGAAGGCAGTGCCGAAGAACACAATGGAGGAGGAAGACGAGGAGCGGGGAGATGGATGCATCGGGATCAAACAAGAACGGGGCTGGTCGATGGGAAAGTGGATCAGAAGCTGACTGGGAGTGGAGTGGAATGGAGGAGTGGAGTGGAGTGGAGTGGAGTGGAGTGGAGTGGAGTGGAGTGGTGGGGTCAGAATCATGTTGACGGGGCGAAAGTGGGTGGGCTGGCCGCCGCCGGCCGAGGCCGTTTTATGGGGAGGGGGGCGTGGCTGTGTGGGTGGGGTTGGTTTGGGGTGTGTGATGTGATGGCTGTCTTCGGATTCCCTTCCTGTTCCGTTCCCACCCATATCCCACCCCATCCTCCCAAAAATCAGAAACAATGGGGGGGGGGGGGGATCATGGGCGCCGCTCGCCCGCATGGAAGCTGACGCGAACAGGGCGGGGTGGGGGGCCAGCGACGATGGCCATGCCGATGAGCACATATGCAGACCCGTTGGAGGGTGCTGTTCTGGGGCAGGGCGGCCGCGAGGGCACGCGCCCCCTCGTCGCCAATCTGGTTCTGCACGAGGCCGAGCTGCGTTGATGATGATGATGATGATGGGTCAGCGCCACCACCACCACCACCAGCGGGCGGGGGGGGCGGGCGGGCGGGCGGGCGGGGCCGGCAGGACCACCACCAGCATCGGGCATCGTCACCGCCGCCGCATCATCCCGCAGCAGCAGCATCGAATGGTGGTGGCCGATGAACATCGCGGTCGCCGCGGTGGGAGAGGGCGGCGAGGAGGACGGAGAGACAACAGGAAGACCAGAAAGAATGCCCGTGAGCGAATGTCAGTCAGATCAGGCAAACGATGTCATCATCATCATCATCATCATCATCATCATCATCATCATCATCATCATCATCATCATCATCATCATCATCATCATCATCATCATCATCATCATCATCATCATCATCATCATCATCATCATCATCATCATCATCATCATCATCATCATCATCATCATCATCATCATCATCATCATCAACATTGTGGGGCTGACTCCGCCGATCCCATAATATTTTGTGCTGTCCCATCGAGATCGAGTTATTATTTTTTTTCCCGGCATCCCATAATTTCCTGGTCGCTGACTGACCATATCGACCCGCACCCAACACACGACCTTCGCCCACCGAGACGAAGGCAGTGCCGAAGAGCACAATGGAGGAGGAAGACGAGGAGCGGGGAGATGGATGCATCGGCATCAAACAAGAACCAGGGGGCTGGTCGATGGGAAAGTGGATCAGAAGCTGGCTGGGAGTGGAGTGGAGTGGAGTGGAGTGGAGTGGAGTGGAGTGGAGTGGAGTGGAGTGGAGTGGAGTGGAGTGGAGTGGAGTGGTGGGGTCAGAATCATGTTGCGGGGGCGAAAGTGGGTGGGGGCTGGCCGCCGCCGGCCGAGGCCGTTTTATGGGGAGGGGGGCGTGGGCTGTGTGGGTGGGGTTGGTTTGGGGTGTGTGATGTGATGGCTGTCTTCGGATTCCCTTCCTGTTCCGTTCCCACCCATATCCCACCCCATCCTCCCAAAATCAGAAACAAGGGGGGGGGGGGGATCATGGGCGCCGCTCGCCCGCATGGAAGCTGACGCGAACAGGGCGGGGTTGGGGGCCAGCGACGATGGCCATGCCGATGAGCACATATGCAGACCCCTTGGAGGGTGCTGTTCTGGGGCAGGGCGGCCGCGAGGGCACGCGCCCCCTCGTCGCCAATCTGGTTCTGGTTGAGCCAGAGCTGCGTTGATGATGATGATGATGGGTCAGCGCCACCACCACCACCACCAGCGGGCGGGCGGGCGGGCGGGCGGGCGGGGGGCCGGCAGGACCACCACCAGCATCGGGCAGCGTCACCGCCGCCGGCATCATCCCGCAGCAGCATCGAATGGTGGTGGCCGATGAGCATCGCGGTCGCGTCGCGGGGGAGAGGGCGGCGAGGAGGAAGGGAGACGATCCAGGAAGACAACAGGAAGACCAGAAAGAATGCCCGTGAGTGAATGTCCGCACCCAACACACGACCTTCGCCCAGCGAGACGAAGGCAGTGCCGAAGAGCACAATGGAGGAGGAAGACGAGGAGCGGGGAGATGGATGCATCGGCATCAAACAAGAGACGCGAACAGGGCGGGGTTGGGGGGCCAGCGACGATAGCCATGCCAATGAGCACATATGCAGACCGCTTCGAGGGTGCTGTTCTGGGGCAGGGCGGCCGCGAGGGCACGCGCCCCCTCGTCGCCAATCTGGTTCTGGTTGAGCCAGAGCTGCGTTGATGATGATGATGATGATGATGGGTCAGCGCCACCACCACCACCACCAGCGGGCGGGGGCGGACGGGCGGTCGGGGGGCCGGGACCACCACCAGCATCGGGCATCGTCACCGCCGCCGGCATCATCCCGCAGCAGCATCGAATGGTGGTGGCCGATGAGCATCGCGGTCGCGTCGCGGGGGAGAGGGCGGCGAGGAGGAAGGGAGACGATCCAGGAAGACAACAGGAAGACCAGAAAGAATGCCCGTGAGTGAATGTCTCAGTCAGATCAGGCAAACGATGTGTGAGGGCAAAGAAGGAAGACGACAATTCTCTCGAGAGCATGGCTGCTCACAGGGAAATCTGGAAAGAGTCTCGCCTGGCATCTCTGGCGGCAAAGAAGGAAGAGCCAGGGAGGGAACCACAAAATGCGAGTCATCATCAGCCACTCATCACCATCATCCGGCCATCCTCATCATCCAGTCATTGTCCTCATTCTCCACATCAACAGCATCCAGTCAACATCAACATCAACGTCATCCAGTCATCACGTTCGCGAGGGCCGTTTGGAGGTCCCGTCCCATCGGGGAGGTATTTTTTTCCCGGCATCCCATAATATTTTGTGCTGTCCCATCGAGATCGAGTTTGATTTTTTTTCCCGGCATCCCATAATTTCCTGGTCGCTGACTGACCATATCCCACAATGTGAAATCTTCCTCGGTGACCGGGTGTTTGAATAGATCTGTCCCATCGAGTTTGATTTTTTTTCCCGGCATCCCATAATTTCCTGACCATATCGACCCGCACCCAACACACGACCTTCGCCCAGCGAGACGAAGGCAGTGCCGAAGAGAGAGAGAGAGAACATGCTGTGTATTTGCGAGGGCGCAGGCGACAAGTTCAAGAAGAGCACAATGGAGGAGGAAGACGAGGAGCGGGGAGATGGATGCATCGGCATCAAACAAGAACCAGGGGGCTGGTTGATGGGAAAGTGGATCAGAAGCTGGCTGGAGTGGAGTGGAGTGGAGTGGAGTGGAGTGGAGTGGAGTGGTGGGGTCAGAATCATGTTGAGGGGGCGAAAGTGGGTGGGGGCTGGCCGCCGCCGGCCGAGGCCGTTTTATGGGGAGGGGGCGTGGGCTGTGTGGGTGGGGTTGGTTTGGGGTGTGTGATGTGATGGCTGTCTTCGGATTCCCTTCCTGTTCCGTTCCCACCCATATCCCACCCCATCCTCCCAAAAATCAGAAACAGGTGGGGGGATCATGGGCGCCGCTCGCCCGCATGGAAGCTGACGCGAACAGGGCGGGGTTGGGGGGCCAGCGACGATGGCCATGCCGATGAGCACATATGCAGACATGAGTGAGGGTGCTGTTCTGGGGCAGGGCGGCCGCGAGGGCACGCGCCCCCTCGTCGCCAATCTGGTTCTGGTCGAGCCGGAGCTGCGTTGACGATGATGATGATGATGGGTCAGCGCCACCACCACCACCAGCGGGCGGGCGGGCGGGGGCCGGCAGGAGCACCACCAGCATCGGGCATCGTCACCGCCGCCGGCATCATCCCATCCGGCAGCAGCATCGAATGGTGGTGGCCGATGAACATCGCGGTCGCGTCGCGGGGGAGAGGACGGCGAGGAGGAAGGGAGACGATCCAGGAAGACAACAGGAAGACCAGAAAGAATGCCCGTGAGTGAATGTCTCAGTCAGATCAGGCAAACGATGTGTGAGGGCAAAGAAGGAAGACGACAATTCTCTCGAGAGCATGGGGGGCATGGATGGGGGACACACATGGGACATCGCACCACCTTTCGGGCCCCACCAGCCAGCTGGATGATGATGATTGGGGTGGTGGTGTGATGATGATGATGATGATGATGATGACGATGACGATGACGGGCCACCATATGCTGTCCCATCAAGTTTGATTTTTTTCTCGGCATCCCATAATATTTTGTGCTGTCCCATCGAGATCGAGTTATTATTTTTCCCCGGCATCCCATAATTTCCTGGTCGCTGACTGACCATATGCTGTCCCATCGAGATCGAGTTTGATTTTTTTCCCGGCATCCCATAATATGTTGGTCGCTGACTGACCATATCGACCCGCACCCAACACACGACCTTCGCCCATCGAGACGAAGGCAGTGCCGAAGAACACAATGGAGGAGGAAGACGAGGAGCGGGGAGATGGATGCATCGGGATCAAACAAGAACGGGGCTGGTCGATGGGAAAGTGGATCAGAAGCTGACTGGGAGTGGAGTGGAATGGAGGAGTGGAGTGGAGTGGAGTGGAGTGGAGTGGAGTGGAGTGGAGTGGAGTGGAGTGGAGTGGAGGGAGTGGAGTGGTGGGGTCAGAATCATGTTGACGGGGCGAAAGTGGGTGGGGCTGGCCGCCGCCGGCCGAGGCCGTTTTATGGGGAGGGGGGCGTGGCTGTGTGGGTGGGGTTGGTTTGGGGTGTGTGAAGTGATGGCTGTCTTCGGATTCCCTTCCTGTTCCGTTCCCACCCATATCCCACCCCATCCTCCCAAAAATCAGAAACAATGGGGGGGGGGGGGGGGGGGGGATCATGGGCGCCGCTCGCCCGCATGGAAGCTGACGCGAACAGGGCGGGGTTGGGGGGCCAGCGACGATGGCCATGCCGATGAGCACATATGCAGACATGAGTGAGGGTGCTGTTCTGGGGCAGGGCGGCCGCGAGGGCACGTGCCCCCTCGTCGCCAATCTGGTTGTGCTCGAGCTCGAGCTGCGTTGATGTTGATGATGATGATGGGTCAGCGCCACCACCACCACCACCACCACCACCACCACCAGCGGGCGGGCGGGCGGGCGGGCGGGGGGCCGGCAGGACCACCACCAGCATCGGGCATCGTCACCGCCGCCGGCATCATCCCGCAGCAGCATCGAATGGTGGTGGCCGATGAGCATCGCGGTCGCCGGCGTCGCGGGGGAGAGGGCGGCGAGGAGGAAGGGAGACGATCCAGGAAGACAACAGGAAGACCAGAAAGAATGCCCGTGAGTGAATGTCTCAGTCAGTCAGATCAGGCAAACGATGTGTGAGGGAACAGAAGGAAGACGACAATTCTCTCGAGAGCATGGCTGCTCACAGGGAAATCTGGAAAGAGTCTCGCCTGGCATCTCTGGCGGCAAAGAAGGAAGAGCCAGGGAGGGAACCACAAAGTGCGAGTCACCATTCAGTCATTAGCATCATCATCCTCATCCTCATCATCATCAACAGATCATCATCGTCATCCTCATCATCATCAACAGCAACATCATCCAGTCATCATCTATTTTTTTCCCGGCATCCCAGAATATTTTGTGCTGTCCCATCGAGGAGGTTTTTTTTTCCCGGCATCCCATAATTTCCTGGTCGCTGACTGACCATATGCTGTCCCATCGAGTTATTATTTTTTCCCGGCATCCCATAATTTCCTGGTCGCTGACTGACCATATGCTGTCCCATCGAGTTATTATTTTTTCCCCGGCATCCCATAATTTCCTGGTCGCTGACTGACCATATCGACCCGCACCCAACACACGACCTTCGCCCATCGAGACGAAGGCAGTGCCGAAGAGCACAATGGAGGAGGAAGGCGAGGAGGGGAGATGGATGCATCGGCATCAGACAAGAACCAGGGGCTGGTTGATGGGAAAGTGGATCAGAAGCTGGAGTGGAGTGGCGTGGAGTGGAGTGGAGTGGAGTGGAGTGGTGGGGTCAGAATCATGTTGAGGGGGCGCACGCCGCCGGCCGAGGCCGTTTTATGGGGAGGGGGGCGTGGGCTGTGTGGGTGGGGTTGGTTTGGGGTGTGTGATGTGATGGCTGTCTTCGGATTCCCTTCCTGTTCCGTTCCCACCCATATCCCACCCCATCCTCCCAAAAACCAGAAACAAGGGGGGGGGAAGGGGGGGGGGGGGGGGGGTGGGGGGATCATGGGCGCCGCTCGCCCGCATGGAAGCTGACGCGAACAGGGCGGGGTTGGGGGGCCAGCGACGATGGCCATGCCGATGAGCACATATGCAGACATGAGTGAGGGTGCTGTTCTGGGGCAGGGCGGCCGCGAGGGCACGCGCCCCCTCGTCGCCAATCTGGTTCTGGTAGAGGTAGAGCTGCGTTGATGATGATGATGATGATGGGTCAGCGCCACCACCACCACCACCACCACCGGCGGGCGGGTGGGCGGGTGGGCGGGCCGGCAGGACCACCACCAGCATCGGGGCATCGTCACCGCCGCCGGCATCATCCCATCCGGCAGCAGCATCGAATGGGTGGTGGCCGATGAGCATCGCGGTCGCCGCGGGGGAGAGGGCGGCGAGGAGGAAGGGAGACGATCCAGGAAGACAACAGGAAGACCAGAAAGAATGCCCGTGAGTGAATGTCTCAGTCAGATCAGGCAAACGATGTGTGAGGGCAAAGAAGGAAGACGACAATTCTCTCGAGAGCATGGCTGCTCACAGGGAAATCTGGAAAGAGTCTCGCCTGGCATCTCTGGCGGCAAAGAAGGAAGAGCCAGGGAGGGAACCACAAAACGCGAGTCCTCATCAGCCAGTCATCACCATCACCATCATCCAGCCATCCAATCCCATCATCCAATCATCAGCCTGTTGTTTTATCCA
The DNA here is from genome assembly GCA_027972325.1 of Paratrimastix pyriformis. Taxonomy (NCBI): domain Eukaryota; phylum Preaxostyla; family Paratrimastigidae; genus Paratrimastix; species Paratrimastix pyriformis. Next base: position 70,167 of record JAPMOS010000080.1, on the reverse strand, counting down.
GCATCCCAAAATATTTCCAGCATCCCATAATTTTTTTCCCCCGCCTCCCATAATCTGTCCAGCATCCCATAATTATTTCCAGCATCCCATCATTTTTTGGTCGACCAACACGCCCATCAAGACAAGACGAGAGAAATGCTTGGTGAGGTGGTGGAGGCGAAGAGAACGGGCGAGCGGATGTCAGAAGAGGATCACAAGAGGAAGAGTGGAGCAGGGCGGTGGGCCAGAAAGAGCGGGGCGTGCCAGGAAGGGCGGCGAGAAGGCAGTGCCGAAGAGCACAATGGAGGAAGACGAGGAGGAGCAGGGAGATGCATCGGCATCATCGCGATCAAACAGGAACGAGGGCGGCTGATGCGGAAGTGGATCAGAAGCTGGGGTCGAGTGGCGTGGTGGGGGGAATGAGGAATCATCTTATTGACGGGCGAAAGTGGGTGGGTGGGGGTGGTGGATGAAGCCGGAGATGGGAAGGGGAGCAGGTGGAAGCGCATGCTGCTGCTGGGTGTGGCATGGGAGGTCATGGGAGGTCATGGGGGGGGGGGGGGGGGGGGCTGGGGCAGCAGGCAGAAGGAAAGGCGGAAGGTCAACGGGGGGTGCATGGGGCTCACCTGCTGGCTGGTGGCAGATGCCTCTGCTGCCCTCGATGCTGCCCCTGCCCCTGCCGCCCGCCCCTGCCGTGTCCTCCTCTGTACAGAGCATCATTCGCCCCGCGATGGTGCTCCTTGGCTGGCTGCCCTCCGGCGGCTCCATGGAGGCGGGCAGCCACAGACCCAGGTGACCGTCCGGTTGGTGGCCAGCCAGCCGGCCAGCGCCACGGCACAGCGATCGGTCAGGCCCCGCCAACGGAGGTCGAGCTGCGGATGGAGACCAGAGCAAAGAGCCGCGGGATGGGGTGCTGGTGATGGGCAAGGGATGGGAGAGGGGGGGGGGGGGGGGGGGGGGGGGGGGGAGGGGGCTGGGCACAGGAGGCTGGAGTGAGGCAGCGGGGAGGGTGCGAGCGAGGGCAGGCGCGAAACAGACGGAGGAGCCGGCGCTTGTGCATCTGTTGGCCTCAGCGAGGACGGCGGCCACCTGAGCCGGGCGCAGCGGCCACCCCAACGGCCACACCACAAATGCGGCCGCCGCGGAGGGAGAGGGGGAGAAAGAGAGAGAGTGTTTGTGTGAAAGTGAGAGGGAGGGAGGGAGGAGGGAGGAGGGAGGGAGGGAGGGAGGGAGGGAGGGAGGGAGGGATGGATGGGGGAGGGAGGGGAGGGGAGGGGAGGGGAGGGGAGGGGAGGGGGAGGGGAGGGGAGGAGGGAGGGAGGGGAGGGGAGGGGAGGGGGCTGAGCCATGAGCGGGGAAGGAGGCGCAGCGGGGGGCGGCGGGGCGGCGGTCGGCGTCCACGGCTGCCAGCTGAGCTGCGGGCAGAGGGATGATGGAGGGATGGAGGGCATGCCATCCCGACCTGACGATCCGCTTCCGCTTCCGCTTCCGCTTCCGCTTCCGCTTCCGCTTCCGCTTCCGCTTCCGCTTCCGCTGCCGCCTTGCGTCGGGCCTCCGCTTCTGCAGCGGCCTTCCGGCGGGCCACCTCGGCCTTGCGGCGGGCCTCCGCTTCGGCCTTGCGACGGGCCTCCTGCTCCGCAGCCGCGGCCTCTGCCTTCCGGGCCTCCTCTTCTGCAACAGCCTTCCGATGGGCCTCCTCCTCAGCCGCTTTGCGGCGGGCCTCCTGCTCCTCGGCTGCCTTGCGGCGGGCCTCCTCCTCGGCCGCATTGCGACGGGCCTCCTGCTCCTCGGCGGCTGCTTTGCGGGCTGCCTCCTCGGCAGCTGCTTTCCGGCGGGCCTCCTCCAGGGCCTGCCCCACCGCCCACCATCCCACCCCCGAGCCGACACCATCCCACCCATGGGGTCGCGGTGGCCAGTCCATGCCAAGGAACGCAGGCCGGCAGGGTGAGGAGACTTGCCGGCGGCGGGCAGGGGGGCGCCTGGCACCGCGCTCGGGGTTGGGGGCGGACCTCGAGGCGGCCTGTCAGCCCGGCCATGGCCTGCCGGCTCTGGGCCAGCTCCTGCGCGAGAATCTGCTCGGTGCGTGCGGCCTGCTGCCGGGTCTGATCGAGGGCCTGCCGGGTCTGCTCGAGAATCTCTTCCGTGCGTGCGCCCTGCTGCCGGGTCTGCTCGAGACTCTGCTCGGTGCGTGCGGCCTGCTGGCGGGTCTGATCGAGGGCCTCCTTGGTCTGGGCCAGCTCGTGTCTGGTCTCCGTCAGCTGGCGGCCATGCTGTGCCGCCTCAGCCTTGGCCTGGCCCAGCTCCTGCCGGGTCTGATCGAGGGCCTGCCGGGTCTGATCGAGAATCTGCTTGGTACTTTCGGCCTGCTGCCGGGTCTGCTCGAGGGCCTGCTTGGTCTGGGCCAGCTCGTGTCGGGTCTCCGTCAGCTGGCGGCCATGCTGTGCCGCATGAGCCTTGGCCTGGGCCAGCTCCTGCCGGGTCTGATCGAGCAGCCGCTCGTTTTGGAAGGTCTGCTGGCCGGTCTGATCGAGCAGCTGCTCGGCTTCTCGGGTCTGCTGTCGGGTCTGCTCGAGCAGCTGCTCGGTGCGTGCGGCCTGCTGGCGGGTCTGGGCCAGCTCGTGCCTGGTCTGGGCGGCCTCGGCCTGGGCGCGGGTCAGGGCGCCCAGCAGCAGATCCACGTGGGCCCCCAGGTGCGCCTGCCCGTGGGCCGCCCGCTCGGGCGGGGCCACCAGCTCCTCGCAACCCACCCCAGCGTACGGGCACGCTTGCTGCGCGCAGAAAGCAGGGCGCGGGTGGTGGTTGTGAGGAGGGTTGGCGTGATGGTGGGTATGATGGTTGGTTGGTTGGGTCCCATGGGGGGGGCGATGCAGAGCATGCGGATGAAAAGCCAACACGGAGCGCAACAGGATCCGCCGGCGGCAAGAGGTCATGGAATGGTCAATCAGACAACTGATGATTGGATAATGATGATGGTGATGATGATGGTGATGATGATGATGATGATGATGATGATGATGATGATGATGATGATGATGATGATGATGATGATGATGATGATGATGATTGGATGATGATTGGATGATGATGATGATGATGATGATGATGCTGTGATGCTGGTGATGCATCTTGGATGATTGGATGTGATGATGATGATGATGATGATGATGACTGGATGATGATGATGATGATGATGATGATGATGATGATGATGATGATGATGATGATGATGATGATTGATGATGATGATTGGGTGATGATGATGATTGATGATTGATGATTGAGATTGATGATGATGATGATGATGATGATGATGATGATGATGATGATGATGATGATGATGATGATGATGATGATGATGATGATGATGATGATGATGATGATGATGATGATGATGATGATGATGATGATGATGATGGTGGTGGTGGTGGTGGTGGTGATGCTGATTGATGATGATGATGGTGGTGGTGGTGGTGGTGGTGGTGGTGATGGTGGTGGTGTTGTTGTTGATGATGATGGATGATGATGATGATGATGATGATGATGATGCTGATGCTGATGCTGATGATGATGATGCTGATGATGATGATGATGATGATGATGATGATGATGATGATGATGATGATGATGATGATGATGATGATGGTTGTGGTGGTGGTGGTGGTGGTGGTGGTGGTGGTGGTGGTGGTGATGATGATGATTGATGATGATGATGATGATGATGATGATGATGATGATGATGATGATGATGATGATGATTTGGATGATTTGGATGATTTGGATGATTTGGATGATTTGGATGATTTGGATGATGATTGATGATGATGACTAAATGATGACTAAATGATGATGACTGGATGATGATGATGATGATGATGATGATGATGATGATGATGATGATGATGATGATGATGATGATGATTGGATGATGATGATTGGATGATGATTGGATGATGATGATTGGATGATGATTGGATGATTTGGATGATTTGGATGATGATGATGATGATTGGGTGATGATGATGATTGGATGATGATGATGATGATGATGATGATGATGATGATGATGATGATGATGATGGTGGTGGTGGTGGTGGTGATGGTGGTGGTGGTGGTGGTGATGATGATGATGATGATGGTGATGATGATTTGGATGATTTGGATGATTTGGATGATTTGGATGATTTGGATGATTTGGATGATTTGGATGCTGATGATGATGATGATGATGATGATGATGATGATGATGATGATGATGATGATGATGATGATGATGATGATGATGATGATGATGATGATGATGATGATGATGATGATGATGATTGGATGATGATGATGATGATGATGATGATGGTGGTGGTGGTGATGGTGGTGGTGGTGGTGGTGGTGATGATGATGATGATGGTGATGATGATTTGGATGATTTGGATGATTTGGATGATTTGGATGATTTGGATGCTGATGATGATGATGATGATGATGATGATGATGATGATGATGATGATGATGATGATGATGATGATGATGATGATGATGATGATGACTGGATGATGATGATGATGACTGGATGATGATGATGATGATGATGATGATGACGATGATTGGATGCCGGTGATGATACTGCAAGCGGGGGCACAGGGAGGGTGGCGTGGCGTGAGCGACGGATGAGGATGACGGACGGGCTTATTGGGGCAGTCGCGGCGGCAGTGCTCCTCCATGTCGGCCAGGGGCACCCGCTGGCCGCACCCCTTGCGGCAGGCCCGCAGCCGGCGGGGCACTCCTGTCGCAGGTGGCGCGCCCCCGTCTCCGACTGCATCAGCTCCCGGGCCGCCACCAGCTGGGTGCACTTGGGGCAGGCCACCCGCCGCCCGGGGCACCGCTCGGCCAGGTGGGCCGCCCGCTCGGCCCGCGCCACCGCCCGGCCGCACTGGGGGCAGCGGGCCCGCTGGGCGGGGCACTCGCCCGCCAGGTGCGCCTCCAGGGTGCCCACAGTCACCACCGCCTCGCACGGCACCGCCGCCGGCTCGGGCTGGTCAGCGAGCGCCCCCTCCACCACCACCGCCGCCAGCCCCTCATCGGCACCACCGGCCTCGGCATCATCGTCATTGTCACCCAGGGCACCAGCGACCCCTGCGGGTGCGGGTGCGGGTGCGGGTGCGGGTGGGGCCGATCCGGGTGCGGGCGCTGGTGGTGGAGGTGGAGGTGGTGGTGCCGGGGCGGCGGCGGGCTCTTCCTCTCCATTGGGACACGAGCCGCCGCCGCCGCAGCAGCCGCAGGGAGCGGAAGCCGGGCCGTCGGCTGCTGGTGACGGCTGCGGGGCAGCTGTGGCCTCTGCGGGGACGGGCGGGCGGATGCCGGCAGGGGCGGCTGGGCTGCTGCTGCTGCTGCCGATGGGACCCGGGATGTGATGCGGGCAGCGCACCTTGATCCCTCGCACCGTCCACTCCGCCGACGGGTTGGGGATGGGACTGGGTGCAACCGAAAGCAGATTGTCGGTGATTGTCGGAGGAGGTGATGCAAGAGGAAAAAGAAGAGTCGTGAGTGGGGTTTTTCGGGATTCGCGGAAAACAACCACAGACGCATCAAAGTGCTTCCCACAGCCGGGGGTCGGGCAGAGATGGTCGGAAGGCACGCATCGCCGGCAGACATTGTGACCTAACGCGCCGCCAGATGCCGAGTGTTTGTGTTCGAAAAAAAGTCCCATCACCATGTTCACAGACCACATTGGAGCATCACCGGATCTTCCAGGTGCTGCTCGCAAACGGGACATTTCCAGACGGCGGCAATGGGGGGCGGATCAATATATTCCAAGAAAGTTCCGCACTCTGTGGTGCTTATAGGACAATCAGAAGGCGAGCACGACGACGAAACTGCGTCCGACGACATCAGGAGATCAACAATCGATGATTTTGCTTCTTGCCGAGCTCTGCCAACAAAACCACCCGGTGAGTCCCCCTATTTTTCTTGACGGGCGGTTTTCCCGGCTCGGTGGTTGTGAGGCTCGTCGGCCTCGGAGACGAGTTCGTGGATTCAAAAGATACACTCGTGGATTCAAAAGATACACAATCACTTTTTTTCCCCTTCCCCCTTCCCCGCTCCCATCACCATCATTTTTATATCCTCATCTTGCCATTGCCACCTTGTTCCAAGGCCAACACGTTTTTCTATGAATGTTCACGGAGGGAATCGGAGCAACATGCGCCTCTCTCCAGTCCGTTTGTTTCCACATTCCGCGACGATCCCTTTCCCCACCACCGCCTGACAAAGGGAGGGACGACACCAGCTGAGCTTCGACCAGTTGAGACGGATGGTGAAGGACGAAGACAAGAGAGGGAAATGCTTCCAGGGGGTCAATCGGGAGGGTGAGGTCGCTGGGGTGTGGGTGGGGTCGATGGTGGGCCCAGTGCGCGGCGGCCGACTTGCCCCCTCGCCGCTCGGCCGGGCGGGCCGGCTCGGAGCAGGGCAGGGGCGCCTCGTCGGTCAGGACGATCGCCAAGTCGTACGAAGTCCGAGGCAGCCGTGGCCAGGCCCCACAGCCGGCTGTCCCACCCGCAGTGGATGAGGGATGCTGGTTGGGGCGGAGGAGTAGGAGGAAGAGGAGCAGGGGGAGGGGGACGAGGGGGACGAGGGGACGAGGGGACGAGGGGACGAGGGGGGACGAGGGGGACGAGGGGGACGAGGGGGACGAGGGGGACGAGGGGACGAGGGGACGAGGGGACGAGGGGACGAGGGGGACGAGGGGACGAGGGGGACGAGGGGACGAGGGGACGAGGGGACGAGGGGACGAGGGGACGAGGGGACGAGGGGGACGAGGGGGAGGAGCAGGGAGGGGAGGCGATGTGAACGGGATGGCGACGTGGAGACAGAGGTGGGAAAAGAACGGGGGGGAATATCGACATCTGGGGGGAATATCGACATCTGGGGGGAATATCGACATCTGGGGAATATCGACATCTGGGGAATATCGACATCTGGGGAATATCGACATCTGGGGGAATATCGACATCTGGGGGATATCGACATCTGGGGAATATCGACATCTGGGGGAAGATCGACATCTGGGGAATATCGACATCTGGGGAATATCGACATCTGGGGGAATATCGACATCTGGGGAATATCGACATCTGGGGGAATATCGACATCTGGGGGATATCGACATCTGGGGGGAACATCGACATCTGGGGGAACATCTGGGGGATATCGACATCTGGGGGGGGAATATCGACATCTGGGGGGAACATCGACATCTGGGGGGAACATCGACATCTGGGGGGAACATCGACATCTGGGGGGGATATCGACATCTGGGGGGAATATCGACATCTGGGGGGAATATCGACATCTGGGGGGAATATCGACGTCTGGGGGAAAGGGACGTGGGGAACATGGACAGATGGAGAAGGGGAAAAGGGACGTGGGGGACATGGACAGATGGAGAAGATCGACATCTGGGGAAAGGGACGTGGGGAACATGGACAGATGGAGAAGATCGCCAGGGGGAAGATCAGCGAGGGGTGATGCAGACCACGAGCGGGAATCTGGCCAAGGGAGGGCTGCGCGATGATGCCGACGTCCGATGTGTCTCTGTGTGGGGCGGGGCCATCGGCCGGGGGAATATCAGCCATGCCGACGTCCGAGGTGTCTCTGTGTGGGGTGGGGCCATCGGCAGGGGGAATATCAGCCATGCCGACGTCCGATGTGTCTCTGTGGGGACAGGGGGGCTGAGGGGAGATGAGACAGACAGACACAAACCCGGGCAGGGCGAGTCAGGGCGGATGCCGGCCAGGGAGGGAGGGGCACACAGGCACACAGGCACACATCGGCGGGGGGGGGGGCGATGGAGATGCCGACCAGAGACATGTCCATGCCGACCAGGGAGACATGTCCATGCCGACCAGGGAGACATGTCCATGCCGGCCAGGGAGACATGTCCATGCCGGCCAGGGAGACAGGTCCGTGAAGAGAACGGCAGGGCTGGGGATGCAGAGACATGTGGGGAACCTCGACCGCGCCTCGGGTGCCACGGAGTGCCCACCAGAGAGACGGCGAGCACGTCCGTGAAGATCCCGGCAAGGGTGCAAGAAGCAGTGCCCACCAGGGAGACGCAGAGCGCGTGGGGCCGAGGGCAGCCCGAGCCGGGCCAGCAGTGAGCAGTGTGGCCAAAGTGTTCATCCGCTCGGTGGGTCTGCACCAGCCCGGAGGTGAGGTGGGGGGTGGGGGGTGGGTGGGGACGTGGATCGGGGAGGGCCGGGTGGTGGTTCGGTCGTGTGTGTCCGATGCGTCATGGGTGTGTGGAGTAAAGAGGGAAAGAAGTAACGGGAAAACAAAAGCCAGAGAGTCATGGGTGTGTGTCAGGGAATGTGTCATGACGTGACACACCACACGAGAAGGGGACGGGGGGGGAGGGCAGGGCAGCCCCAGCTGGCAGTAGGCAACAATGATGCTGATGATGGTACGCGCGGAAGGCCTCGGGCTTCCGATACCACCGGGGAGAGTCTGTATGTCGTATGTGTCGTGTATGGGTCGTGTGGCTATCCCCCCCCATCATCATCAGATACAGCCAGGACCCAGCGGCACAGACACAGGCAGCCAGCCCCCATGCGGACCATGGTCTCCCCGAAGAGCGCGACCTCGTCCAGCTGGGGCACGAGCCGCCCGGCGGCAGGGCAGTCGTGTATGTGTCGTGTGTGATGATGATGATGATGACTGGACCCCCGAAGAGCGCGACCTCCTCCCGCTGGCCCTCCAGACGATGGCCCAGATGATGATGATGATGACGGGACCCCCGAAGAGCGCGACCTCCTCCCGCTGGCCCGGCGGCAGGGCAGCCCCTGCACGACCACCTCGGGGCCAGCTGGCGGCCGGTCAGCTCGGCCGACGGGGACTTGATCGGCCCCAAGGAGGCCTGGCGGGCTGGGCGAGCGAGCTGTGCGTCCGGGCGGACACACCGACCCCGTCCGGCAGCAGCTCCCGCTGTCTGTGGGCTGGTGGTGGGCTGGTGGGTGTGGGTGCAGGTGGGGATGGGGTGAGGGGGTGAGGGGGTGAGGGGAAGAGGGGCCAGCGTGGGGGGTGAAGTGAGCGAATGGGGAAAGGGGCGCGCCGGCGTGTGGGCTGGTCCGCCATCCGATCGCCCAGCTGGGCGATGGGTGGGAGAAATCGGGGCCCGTGATGTCAGTCAATAGGAGCCCCACCCCCACACACACACACACACCGATTGCGATTGGGGCCCCAACACGGGAGGCTCATCCCCCGGGGGACGGACCCGTCGATCGTCTCGGTGATGACCACCTCACCTCGGGCCCCACACACAAAGACCCCAGCCGTCCACTGGTCATCGTCACGCACCTGCCCCCCAAACACCAACCCATCACCCAGACCAGACAGGAAGAGGTGAGGAGGGCATCGTCACCATCCAGCCACACCACCAACAACACCACGCAGGAAGAACGTCCGAGGGGATGCCATCGTCAGGGGTGGGTGGCTTGACCCCCTCCCAAGTGGCGATACCCCCTCAGGTGGCAAGGTGGCTATCCCCATCGGGTGGCTCTCCCCATCGGGTGGCTATCCCCATCGGGTGGCTATCCCCATTGAGTGGCTATCCCCATCGGGTGGCTCTCCCCATCGGGCCTATACCCGCAGCTGGCTATCCCCATCGGGTGGCTCTCCCCATCGGGTGGCTATACCCCTCGGGCCTCTACCCGCAGGTGGCTATCGCCTCATGGCGCTACCTTCCCCCCATGTGGCTCTACCCCCAGGTCGGGTCTGTGTCGTGTGTCAGGGATGTGTCGGGTATGGGATGTGTGGGTGTGTGTCCAGTCTCTGTCGGGGATGTAATGAATGGGTGTGTCAGTCTGTGTGAGTTCGTGGATGGAAGGGGGCGGAAATGGGGGGAATGGGGGGCATGGGGACCTCCTCGGCCGGGGGCGGGTCCATGGGATCGGTGGATATGTGCACGGCGGGTCGGTGGACACGTGCACACGGTGGGGCGGTTTGAGCGCTTTTGCTGGCCATCGTCTTGCGCCGCTTCCCCGCCCGGGGCGGGTGAAGCTCCCGGAGGGAACGCCGACAATGGCGAGCAAGTGATCCGCTCAGCCTCGAGTAGCACGCCCAGGAAGGAGCGCCGACAATGGCGGGCAGAGATCCGCAATCGAAAACGAGCGCACAAACAGACCTCGAAGTCTCCCCTTTGAGTCCTGGGTGTTTTGAAAGAAACAACAGGGGATTTGCACTGGAATCGTCCTCTGGGAGGAGCAAAAAAAAGTCATTGAAATGCTGACAAGATCAAGAAAAGCAGAACGCAAACCGGAATGAGAACAAGGTCTCCGAGATTGTGGCCAAGGATACTAGGTCGCAAAGCGACCCGCGGAAGCGGAAAATGGCCCAAACTAATTGACATGCCCTGAGAGACACAGTTGCACTCACCTGCGGGGGCGTACCGGCAATATTTCCACTCGCGAACAGTTTCTTGATCGATTATTCGATTATTGAATGATGGAGGAGGATCAGGAGGTGTCTGAACCTTGAAGTTCCGCACTGTTCGTGGAGAATTGTTGCCCAATGGTGGCGAGGCTCACAACATCGTTCCGCGCGTGTTATCTGGTCCCGCCATGAAGAAGCCGCGCCCAGCGGCATCGCCGATGTGCCTCGTGTGCTACAAAATCAAGCGCGTCGCGATGACGGTGCCCACCACAGCACGCTTCTTTCGACGGTCTGCTCATTACATCCACGACCCCACAGACGGCACCGGACGGACCCCACCCCGAGCTGGCCCCGCCGCCCTTTGGACGACCTGATGGGCTTGGGGGGCCTTCTTCAAGGTCGGCACCGTTTGTTGGGTATTTCTCGTTCATTCGGCTCCCACTCACACCCTCCCACCGTCATCGTGGCCATCATCATCATCCCACCCGACATCCTCTTTTCCCATCCATCCGTCCCACATCACCCAGCCCAGAGCGAAACCGGGTCGACTTCCTTCCGAGCCGTGGGCGGAGTGCCCATTCGGGGTGCTCAGCGTCCTCTGCGCGGCCTGCCTCGACCGTCCGTCAATGTGTGCCGTCGTCTTGTGCGTCTGTGTGTGTGTCTTGTGGCATCTTGTGTGTCCGATGTCCCCTTGCGTGTCTTGTGGCATGGATGATGGATGATGATCGGAGGATGGGGGTGATGATGATGATGCCTTGGTTGATGACTGGTTGATGACTGGTTGATGACTGGATGATGATGTTGTTGTTGACGTTGATGATGGGTTGATGATGATGGGTTGATGATGATGGGTTGATGATGATGGGTTGACGATGATGGGTGATGATGATGGGTGATGATGATGATTTGGATGATGATGATGATGATGATGATGATGATTGGATGATGATGATGATGATGATGATGATGATGATGATGATGATGATGATGATGATGATGATGATGATGATGATGATGATGATGATGATGATGATGATGATGATGATGATGATGATGATGATGATGATGATGATGATGCCTGGATGATGATGATGGTGATGATGACTGGGTGATGATTGGATGATGATGATGATGATGATGATGATGATGATGACTGCATGATGATGATGATGATGATGACTGCATGATGATGATGGTGTTGATGATGATGTTGATGTTGATGTTGATGTTGATGTTGATGAATGATGATGATGCTGCTGGATGATGACATGCCGCCGCGGGCTTCCCCTTCGCTCGATCCATCCCCGTCATTTTTTACCATGCCGTCTCGTTTCGTGTGTTTTGTGTGTGTCGCTTGGGGGGCACAGGAATCGCTGGGCGGCAGCACCAAGAGACCCTCATCCTGGCCTGCTCCCCGCACGGCTTCAAGTACGAGGAGGTCCGCACTCCCCACCATCCACCACCCGCCCACCTACCACACCCACCCCCACCCCGGGATGAGCGTGGTGTCGGCTGTGGGACGGGGCGGTTCGGATTGTCCGTGGTGACCATTGACACGCGCCCGTCTTCATCCCCTCCCCCATTGGCTTCTCCTTCTCTTCTCCTCTTCATCCAGCAGCCCCTCCACCCCCATCACCAGAGCGCCACAGACCGTTAGTTGTTCGCCCAGCGGTCCGTCCCTCCCCCCCCCCCCCCCTCCCCCCTCCTCTCCTCCATTCCATTTCCCCGAACCCACCACCATGAAACACCCAAACTCATCCCCATCCCCTTCCCTCCCTCCCTCCCTCCCTCCCTCCTCCCCCCCCACGCTCGCCCGCCTCATGTGGATGATGTTCATGCTGATGATGATGTTCATGCTGATGATTGGATCATGGTGTTGGATGATGTTCATGCTGATGATGTTCTCGCTCTGCCCCCCACCCCACCCAGCGGGCATCGGTGGAGGCCGAGCTCCAAGTGGCCCGGGAGACACTCAAGGAGCTGGAAGGAGATGATGATGATGATGCTGATGGCTGAGCTCCAAGTGGCCCGGGAGACACTCAAGGAGATCGACACGGAGCTGTCCCTCATCCAGGAGCTGGTCCGTCCGTCCGACCCCCCGTGTGTCTGTGTGTGTGTCTGTGTGTGTGTGTGTGTGTGTGTGTCTGTGTGTCCGTCCGACTGCCTGCCAGACCCAGCCCCCCCGTGTGTGTGTGTGTGTCTGTTTATGTGTCTGTGTGTCTGTGTGTCTGTTTATGTGTCTGTGTGTCTGTGTGGAGCAAAGGGGCTGGTCCGTCCGTCCGACTGCCTGCCAGACCCCCCACCCCCGGGGATCGATGCACACGATCCTCCCCTGGCTTTGGCCTGCTCCACACAATCAGCCTCCCCTCCCCCTCCCCATCCCCCCCCCGACCTGGCGCCCCGACGAGGATCAGGAGAATGCTGGTGGTGAAGCTGATGATGATGATGATGATGAAGATGCTGCTGATGACGATGACTGGGGGATGATGCTGACTGAATGATGAGGAGGATGAGGATGACTGAATGAGATGTGCCCTTCCCTCACAGCCCAAGCGGAACAGCGTGGACACGCTGACCCCGGCCCAGTCGTTCAAGCCCCATCGACCATGTGCATGTCGAGCAGCCCCTGCCCTCATGGCCTCCACCAGCAGCCCAGGCCCCATCGACCACGTTGCATGTCGAGCCTCATGGGGTGGGCTCGTTCCCCCCTCGGCTCGCTTCCTTTCGAATTCGAATTTTGAATTTTGCTGAGCGTCTCTCCTCCATCCCCTCCCTCCCCTCCCTGCGTCCCTCCCCCTCCCTGCGTCCCTCCCCCTCCCTGCGTCCCTCCGTCCCCTCCGTCCCCTCCCTCCCTCCCTCGTCCCTGTCCCTCCCTGTCCCTCCCTCCCTCCCTGCGTGCTTGTTCGTTGGGTGTCGCCCCTGTCGTTGGCGATGGGTCCCAATAAAGAGCAGCCACTCCCTGCCTCCCTCCCTCCCTGGGTCCTTGTTCGTTGGGGTCCCATTCAAGAGCAGCCACCCTGCCTCCCTCCCTCTCTCCATCCCTCCCTCCGTCCCTGGGTCCTTGTTCGTTGGGGTCCCAATCAAGAGCAGCCACACCCTCGCCCCACCAGCACACCAAAACCGGAGCCACAGCAGCAGCAACACCAGCAGCGACCGCTGGGTGGAGGCCACCATGCTGTGGACCTGGCTGGGGGAGGCCATGCATTGGGGAGGCCGGGGCACCAGGGATAGCCCCCCCCCCCCCCCCCCCCCCCGCCCCTCCGCTTGTCGAGTCTGAGGGTCGGACGGTTGGAGACTCTCGTGCCCTGAGGCGAATCGGCAGCATGTTTCGTCTTGCTGAGGCGCCGCTTGATCCACAAATCCCCCGGGTTGCTGGGTTGGGCTGCATGGGTTGGGTTGGGGTTGGGGTTGGGTTGGGTTTGGGTTGGGTTGGGTTGGGGTTGGGGTTGGGTTGGGGGGCCGATGGAAGGGGAGGGGGGGGGGGAGGGGGCGGAGGAGGCCGTTCTTACCGGGCCGCCGATCGGGGCGGCAGACAGGTCAGCAGGCAGGGACGGGGGCCGCCATGGGGCCGCTGGCATCACGACGACTGGAAGTAGAGTCGGCCCCCGCAGCGTTGGTTGAGGGCCTGCTGCTCCTGGGGCCCAAGGCCGCCGCGGGGTAGGGACAGCTGGGCGGATGGGTGGGAGTGGGGGGATGCAGCGGAGGGAGGGCCCGATGAGCTCATGGGCACACAGGGGGAGGCACAGGCCCACCACCCACCACCCCGCCCATCAGCCAGCCCCTCTGCAGCCCAGGGAGGAGCGGAGGGAGGGTCCGATGAGCAGATGGGCACACAGGATGGATGGAGTCACACGCCCCACCGCTCCCACCCACACCACCGCGCATCACCACCCTCATCATCCCCGAAGGGGCGGGCGGGCGGGAGGGGCATGCGAACGGGCGGGCGGGGGCGCAGCAGCATGGAGGGCATTGATGTGGGACACACGATGGGACATCGCATCACCTATCGGGCCCCACCAGCCAGGAACTGATGGCGGGCCACAGATGAGATCGAAGGTGGGGGGGGGGGGGGGGGGGTGATCATGGGCGCCGCTCGCCCGCATGCAAGCTGACGCGAACAGGGCGGGGTTGGGGGGCCAGCGACGATGGCCATGCCGATGAGCACATATGCAGACCTGTTGGAGGGTGCTGTTCTGGGGCAGGGCGGCCGCGAGGGCACGCGCCCCCTCGTCGCCAATCTGGTTCCCGTGGATGTAGAGCTGCGTTGATGATGATGACGATGGGTCAGCGCCACCACCACCACCACCACCGGCGGGCGTGGGGCCGGCAGGACCACCACCAGCATCGGGCATCGTCACCGCCGCCGGCATCATTCCATCCGGCAGCAGCATCGAATGGTGGTGGCCGATGAGCATCGCGGTCGCGTCGCGGGGAGCAGAGGGCGGCGAGGAGGGGAGACGATCCAGGAAGACAACAGGAAGACCAGAAAGAATGCCCGTGAGTGAATGTCTCAGTCAGTCAGATCAGGCAAACGATGTGTGAGAGACGACGATTCTCGAGAGCATGGCTTCTCACAGGGAAATCTTTAAAGGTGGCACCTCTGGCGGTAAAGAAGGAAGAGCCAGGGAACCACAAAGTGCGAGTCATCATCATCATCCAGTCATCATCATCATCATCATCATCATCATCATCATCATCATCATCATCATCATCATCATCATCATCATCATCATCATCATCATCATCATCATCATCATCATCCAATCATCACCATCCAGTCATCACCATCCAGTCATCACCATCGAGTCATCACCATCCCGTCATCACCATCCAGTCATCACCATCCAGTCATCATCATCCAGTCATCATCATCATCATCATCATCATCATCCAGTCATCATCATCATCATCATCATCCAATCATCATCCCCTCATCATCATCCAGTCATCATCATCATCATCATCATCATCATCATCATCATCATCATCATCATCATCATCATCATCATCATCATCATCATCATCATCATCATCATCATCATCATCATCATCATCATCATCATCATCATCATCATCAATCATCATCATCCAATCATCATCATCCAGTCATCATCATCATCATCATCATCATCATCATCATCATCATCATCATCATCATCATCATCATCATCATCATCCAGTCATCATCATCCAGTCATCATCATCATCATCATCATCCAATCATCATCCCCTCATCATCATCATCCAGTCATCATCATCCAATCATCATCATCATCCAATCATCATCATCAATCATCATCATCCAATCATCATCATCATCCAATCATCATCATCATCATCATCATCATCATCATCATCATCATCATCATCATCATCATCATCATCATCATCATCATCATCATCATCATCATCATCATCATCATCATCCAGTCATCATCATCATCATCCAGTCATCATCATCATCATCCAGTCATCATCATCATCATCATCATCATCATCATCATCATCATCATCATCATCATCATCATCATCATCATCATCATCATCCAGTCATCATCATCATCATCCAGTCATCATCATCATCATCCAGTCATCATCATCATCCAGTCATCATCATCCTCCAGTCATCATCATCATATCAGATGATCACCATCCAATCATCACCATCCAATCATCATCATCATCATCCGCTCATCATCATCCGCTCATCATCATCATCGAGTTATTTGTTTTTCCCGGGCATCCCATAATATTTTGTGCTGTCCCATCGAGATCGAGTTATTATTTTTCCCGGCATCCCATAATTTCCTGGTCGCTGACTGACCATATCGACCCGCACCCAACACACGACCTTCGCCCATCGAGACGAAGGCAGTGCCGAAGAGCACAATGGAGGAGGAAGACGAGGAGCGGGGAGATGGATGCATCGGCATCAAACAAGAACCAGGGGGCTGGTTGATGGGAAAGTCGATCAGAAGCTGGCTGGAGTGGAGTGGAGTGGAGTGGAGTGGAGTGGAGTGGTGGGGTCAGATTCATGTTGAGGGGGCGAAAGTGGGTGGGGGCTGGCCGCCGCCAGCCGAGGCCGTTATATGGGGAGGGGGGCGTGGGCTGCGTGGGTGGGGTTGGTTTGGGGTGTGTGATGTGATGGCTGTCTTCGGATTCCCTTCCTGTTCCGTTCCCACCCATATCCCACCCCATCCTCCCAAAATCAGAAACAAGGAGATCATGGCGCCGCTCGCCCGCATGGAAGCTGACGCGAACAGGGCGGGGTTGGGGGGCCAGCGACGATGGCCATGCCGATGAGCACATATGCAGACCCGTTGGAGGGTGCTGTTCTGGGGCAGGGCGGCCGCGAGGGCACGCGCCCCCTCGTCACCAATCTGGTTCTGGTAGAGGCCGAGCTGCGTTGATGATGATGATGATGATGGGTCAGCGCCACCACCACCACCAGCGGGCGGGCGGGCGGGCGAGGGCCGGCAGGAGCACCACCAGCATCGGGCATCGTCACCGCCGCCGGCATCATCCAGCAGCAGCATCGAATGGTGGTGGCCGATGAGCATCGCGGTCGCGTGGCGGGGGAGAGGGCGGCGAGGAGGAAGGGAGACGATCCAGGAAGACAACAGGAAGACCAGAAAGAATGCCCGTGAGTGAATGTCTCAGTCAGATCAGGCAAACGATGTGTGAGGGCAAAGAAGGAAGACGACAATTCTCTCGAGAGCATGGCTGCTCACAGGGAAATCTGGAAAGAGTCTCGCCTGGCATCTCTGGCGGCAAAGAAGGAAGAGCCAGGGAGGGAACCACAAAGTGCGAGTCATCACCATCAGCCAGTCATCACCATCCATTCATCCTCATCCTCATCATCAACAGCATCATCATCATCGTCATCCTCATCAACAGCACCAGCATCATCCAGTCATCATCTATTTTTTCCCGGCATCCCATAATATTTTGTGGTGTCCCATCGAGATCGAGTTTGATTTTTTTTCCCGGCATCCCATAATTTCCTGGTCGCTGACTGACCATATGCTGTCCCATCGAGATCGAGTTTGATTTTTTTCCCCGGCATCCCATAATTTCCTGGTCGCTGACTGACCATATCGACCCGCACCCAACACACGACCTTCGCCCATCGAGACGAAGGCAGTGCCGAAGAGCACAATGTAGGAGGAAGACGAGGGGAGGGGAGATGGATGCATCGGAACCAGGGTGGTGGTTGATGGGAAAGTGGATCAGAAGCTGGCTGGAGTGGAGTGGAGTGGAGTGGAGTGGAGCGGAGCGGAGTGGAGTGGAGTGGAGTGGAGTGGAGTGGAGTGGTGGGGTCAGAATCATGTTGAGGGGGCGAAAGTGGGTGGGGGCTGGCCGCCGCCGGCCGAGGCCGTTTTATGGGGAGGGGGGCGTGGGCTGTGGGTGGGGTTGGTTTGGGGTGGTGATGTGATGGCTGTCTTCGGATTCCGTTCCTGTTCCGTTCCCACCCCATCCTCCCAAAAACCAGAAACAACGGGGGATCATGGCGCCGCTCGCCCGCATGGAAGCTGACGCGAACAGGGCGGGGTTGGGGGGCCAGCGACGATGGCCATGCCGATGAGCACATATGCAGACCTCGCGGAGGGTGCTGTTCTGGGGCAGGGCGGCCGCGAGGGCACGCGCCCCCTCGTCGCCAATCTGGTTGTGGTCGAGGCCGAGCTGCGTTGATGATGATGATGGGTCAGCGCCACCACCACCACCACCACCACCACCACCACCACCACCAGCGGGCGGGCGGGCGGGGGGCCGGCAGGACCACCACCAGCATCGGGGCATCGTCACCGCCGCCAGCGTCATCCCATCCGGCAGCAGCATCGAATGGTGGTGGCCGATGAGCATCGCGGTCGCGTCGCGGGGGAGAGGGCGGCGAGGAGGAAGGGAGACGATCCAGGAAGACAACAGGAAGACCAGAAAGAATGCCCGTGAGTGAATGTCTCAGTCAGTCAGATCAGGCAAACGATGTGTGAGGAGGGCAAAGAAGGAAGACGACAAGACAATTCTCTCGAGAGCATGGGGGGCATGGATGGGGGACACACATGGGACATCGCACCACCTTTCGGGCCCCACCAGCCAGCGAAGGGATGATGATGATGACAATTGGATGATGATGATTGGGGTGGTGGTGTGATGATGATGATGATGATGATGATGATGATGACGATGACGGGCCACCATATGCTGTCCCATCGAGTTTGATTTTTTTTTCCCGGAATCCCATAATATGTTGTGCTGTCCCATCGAGATCGAGTTATTGTTTTCCCGGCATCCCATAATATCCTGGTCGCTGACTGACCATATCGACCCGCACCCAACACACGACCTTCGCCCATCGAGACGAAGGCAGTGCCGAAGAGCACAATGGAGGAGGAAGACGAGGAGCGGGGAGATGGATGCATCGGCATCAAACAAGAACCAGGGGGCTGGTTGATGGGAAAGTGGATCAGAAGCTGGCTGGGAGTGGAGCGGAGCGGAGTGGAGTGGAGTGGAGTGGAGTGGAGTGGAGTGGAGTGGTGGGGTCAGAATCAGGCCGTTTTATGGGGAGGGGGGCGGTGGGCTGTGTGGGTGGGGTTGGTTTGGGGTGTGTGATGTGATGGCTGTCTTCGGATTCCCTTCCTGTTCCGTTCCCACCCATATCCCACCCCATCCTCCCAAAAATCAGAAACAATGGGGGGAGGAGGGAGAGGGGGGGTGATCATGGGCGCCGCTCGCCCGCATGGAAGCTGACGCGAACAGGGCGGGGTTGGGGGGCCAGCGACGATGGCCATGCCAATGAGCACATATGCAGACCTGTTGGAGGGTGCTGTTCTGGGGCAGGGCGGCCGCGAGGGCACGCGCCCCCTCGTCGCCAATCTGGTTGTGGTAGAGGTGGAGCTGCGTTGATGATGATGATGATGGGTCAGCGCCACCACCAGCGGGAGGGCGGGCGGGCGGGCGGGGGCCGGCAGGACCACCACCAGCATCGGGCATCGTCACCGCCGCCGGCATCATCCCATCCGGCAGCAGCATCGAATGGTGGTGGCCGATGAGCATCGCGGTCGCGTCGCGGGGGAGAGGGCGGCGAGGAGGAAGGGAGACGATCCAGGAAGACAACAGGAAGACCAGAAAGAATGCCCGTGAGTGAATGGCAGTGTCACTCAGAGCAGGCAAACGATGATGTGGCGGGGAAACGAAGACGACAATTCTCGAGAGCATATGCGGTTGCTCACACAGGGCAATCTGTCAAGGGTCTCGCGTGGCATCGCTGGGCCGGAGAAGGAGGAGGAACCACAAAGTGCGACAGCCATCATCAGCCAGTCATCACCCAGCCATCATTCAGCCATCCAATCATCCAAACATCATCCTCCCCGCATCCCATACTTTTTTGGTCGATGACTGACCAACACCTTCGGAGGTCCCCGTCTCTTGTTTTCCGGCATCCCATAATGTTCTGGTCGATGGCTGACGATGCATCGGGTGCGGGTCGATATGGTCAGTCATCGACCATAAAATTATGGGATGCCGAAAAAAACATCACTCGATGATGATAGTGAGGACTGGATGATGATGGAAATGGTGATGACTGTGATGGTGATGGTGATGATGACTGGATGATGGCTGGACCATACACCCGATTGGGTGGGATGGGGGTGGTGGATGAAGCCGGAGATGGGGAGCAGGTTGAAGCGCATATGCTGCTGCTGGGTGTGGCATGGGGGGATGGTGGAGGAGGAGCGGAGCCAGAACGAAAGCGGGAAGGTCAATGGCGGTGCTTGGGGCTCACCTGCTGGCTGGTGGCAGATGCCCTGCTGCCCTCGATGCTGCCCCTGCCACGTGCCGCCCGCCCGCCCTGCCGTGCCCTTCCCCTTGGCCATCATTCGGCCCGCGGTGCGTGCCCCCTCGCTGCGCGGGGCAGCCACAGACCACGGTGACCGTCCGGTTGGTGGCCAGCCAGCCGGCCAGCGCCACGGCACAGCGATCGGTCAGGCCCGCCCATTGAGGTCGAGCTGCGGATGGAGACCAGAGCACAGAGCGTGCGATGGGGTGGTGGTGATGGGCAAGGGATGGGAGAGAGGGGGGTGCAGGAGGCGGGCGTGAGGCAGCGGGGAGGATGCGAGCGAGGGCAGGCGCGAAACAGACGTAGGCGCCCGTGGATCCGCGGGCCTCAGCGAGGACGGCGGCCACCTGAGCCGGGCGCAGCGACACCCAACGCCCACACCACAGATGCGGAGGCCGCGGAGAGGGAGAGAGAGTGTGTTTGTGTGGGGAGGGAGGGAGGAGGAGGGAGGGAGGGAGGGAGGGAGGGGGAGGGAGGAGGAGGGAGGGAGGGAGGGAGGGAGGAGGAGGGAGGGAGGGCTGAGCGATGAGCGGGGAAGGAGGCACAGGCGGGGGGCGACGGGGCGGTAGGCGTCCACGGCTGCCAGCTGGGTCTGGGCAGAGGGATGGAGGGATGGAGGGCA
Organism: Paratrimastix pyriformis; assembly: GCA_027972325.1. Taxonomy (NCBI): domain Eukaryota; phylum Preaxostyla; family Paratrimastigidae; genus Paratrimastix; species Paratrimastix pyriformis. Next base: position 49,309 of record JAPMOS010000080.1, on the reverse strand, counting down.
TGCCATCCCGACCTGAGGATCCGCTTCCGCTTCCGCTGCCGCCTTGCGGAGGGCCTCCACTTCTGCAGCGGCCTTCCGGCGGGCCTCCTCCTCAGCCGCTTTGCGGCGAGCCTCCTGCTCCTCGGCTGCCTTGCGGCGAGCCTCCTGCTCCTCGGCTGCTTTGCGTGATGCCTCCTCGGCTGCTTTGCGGCGGGCCTCCTCCAATGGTGCCACGGTCGCAGCCAGGGCCTGCCCCACCGCCCACCATCCCACCCCGAGCCGACACCATCCCACCCATGGGGTCCATGCCAAGGAACGCAGGGTGAGGAGACTTGCCGGCGGCGGGCGGGGGGGCGCCTGGCACCGCGGAGGCGCTGCTCGGGGTTGGGGGCGGACCTCGAGGCGGCCTGTCAGCCCGGCCGTGGCCTGCCGACTCTGGGCCAGCTCCTGCCGGGTCTGCTCGAGAATCTCTTCCGTGCGTGCGGCCTGCTGTCGGGTCTGCTCGAGCAGCTGCTCGGTGCGTGCGGCCTGCTGGCGGGTCTGGGCCAGCTGGTCCTTGGTCAGGGCCAGCTCGTGCCTGGTCTGGGCGGCCTCGGCCTGGGCGCGGGTCAGGGCGCCCAGCAGCAGATCCACGTGGGCCCCCAGGTGCGCCTGCCCGCGTTCGGGCGGGGCCACCAGCTCCTCGCAGCCCACCCCAGCGTACGGGCACGCTTGCTGCGCGCAGCCAGCAGGGCGGGTGGTCGTGGTTGTGAGGAGGGTTGGCCTGATCAAAACCGAAAATGGCAGGGCGGCGGGGGTGGTGGTTGTGAGGAGGGTTGGCGTGATGGTGGGTTGTGATGGTTGCTGGTTGGCTGCAACTGGGGGGGGGGGGTGCGGTTGAACAGCCACCACGGAGCGCAACGGGGTGATGATGATGATGATGATGATGACTGGATGATCGGGTGATGCTGACTGGATGCTGATGCTGATGCTGATGATGATGATGACGACGATGATCGGGTGATGCTGACTGGATGCTGATGATGATGATGGATGATTGGATGATTGGATGATGATGATGAATTGGCGCCTCCCACGCGTCAGAATCAGTGGAGGAGTAGCTCAGTGGTTAGAGCGCAACCCTGCAGCGTCTTAGGGTCCGGGTTCAAACCCCGCCGGCCCCGTACCATTTCTCCACATTCCGGAACGGCAGTAAAAACCATCCGACCCCTTCGGGGGACAGGACACCGGAAGAGTCGGCTCTGGCTCGGTTAGTCGGCCTTGCAAGCCGGCAAGACAGCAAATATCGGGAAGTCCTCTCCGAGGATGGGCCGACGCGTCAGGAAACTGGCGGCGCGAGAGATGAGAGCGGCTGTCGGTCGGGTTCCCCCCCGGCTTAAGGTTTCACCGGAAGTAACACTCAGTGTGGGAGGGTCCTGGGCTAACTTTCGCCACGCGAACCGACCTCCAGCGGGCCCTCTCCTCCGTCTCGACCCTTCTGGTTCGGGATGCCCTCGCGCTCATGACCATGCGCAACGGCGCGGTGGCCGCGACGGGTCCCGCGCCCTGACACCGCGACGGCCACCCGGGGCCCTCGACCCGCCCCACATACCCCTGAGCACCCCCCCCCCCCCAACACCAACACCAACACCCATCACCGGGCGGCCCCGCCACCAGGCGGGCCCCCGGCCGGGAGGAGCCACCATACGGGTCATTTGGCCCGGCCCCCCCCCGGAGTGTAACGCATGGCGCGAAGGCGCGAGTAATCTTTCTTCTTGAACTTGTCGCCTGCGCCCTCGCAAATACACAGCATGTCTCTCTGATGATGATGATGATGATGATGATGATGATGATGATGATGATGATGATGATGATGATGATGATGATGATGATGATGATGATGATGATGATGATGATGATGATGATGATGATGATGATGATGATGATGATGATGATGATGATGATGATGATGCTGATGCTGATGCTGATGCTGATGCTGATGCTGATGCTGATGCTGATGATGATGATGATGATACCTGGGCGGGAGGGACGGATGCGAAGGAGCGTGACGGACGGGCTTGTTGGGGCAGTCGCGCCGACAGTGCTCCTCCATGTCGGCCAGGGGCACCCGCTGGCCGCACCCCTTGCGGCAGGCCCGCAGCCGGCGGGGGCACTCCTGTCGCAGGTGGCGCGCCCCCGTCTCCGACTGCATCAGCTCCCGGGCCGCCACCAGCTGGGTGCACTTGGGGCAGGCCACCCGCCGCCCGGGGCACCGCTCGGCCAGGTGGGCCGCCCGCTCGGCCCGCGCCACCGCCCGGCCGCACTGGGGGCAGCGGGCCCGCTGGGCGGGGCACTCGCCCGCCAGGTGGGCCTCCAGGGTGCCCACAGTCACCACCGCCTCGCACGGCACCGCCGCCGGCTCGGGCTGGTCATCGAGCGCCCCCTCCACCACCAGCCCCTCATCGGCACCGGCACCATTGGCATCATCGTCATTGTCACCCAGGGCACCAGCGGCCCCTGCGGGTGCGGGTGCGGGTGGGGCCGATCCGGGTGCGGGCGCTGGTGGTGGTGGAGGTGGTGCCGGGGCGGCGGCGGGCTCTTCCTCTCCATTGGGACACGAGCCGCCGCAGCAGCAGCAGCCGCAGGGAGCGGAAGTCGGGCCGTCGGCTGCTGGTGGCGGCTGCGGGGCAGCTGTGGCTGTGGCCTCCGCGGGGACGGGCGGGCGGATGCCGGCAGGGGCGGCTGGGCTGCCGCTGCCGCTGCTGCCGATGGGACCCGGGATGTGATGCGGGCAGTGCACCTTGATCCCTCGCACCGTCCACTCCACGCCAGGGTTGGGGATGGCACTGGGTGCAACCGAAAGCAGATTGTCGGTGATTGTCGGAGGAGGTGATGCAAGATGAAAAAAGAAGAGGCGTGAGTGGGTTTTTTTCAGGATTCGCGGAAAACAACGACAGACGCATCAAAGTGCTTTCCGCAGCCGGGGGTCGGGCAGAGATGGTCGGAAGGCACGCATCGGCGGCAGACATTGTGACCTAACGCCGCCGCCAGATGCCGAGTGTTTGTGTTCGCAAAAAAGTCCCACCACCATGTCACAGACCACATTGGAGCATCACCGGATCTTCCAGGTGCTGCTCGCAAACGGGACATTTCCAGACGGCCGCAATGGGGGGCGGATCAATATATTCCAAGAAAGTTCCGCACTCTGTGGTGCTGATAGGACAATCGGAAGGAGAGCGCATCACATCCCGGGTCCCATCGGCAGCAGCAGCGGCAGCCCAGCCGCCCCTGCCGGCATCCGCCCGCCCGTCCCCGCGGAGGCCACAGCCACAGCTGCCCCGCAGCCGCCACCAGCAGCCGACGGCCCGACTTCCGCTCCCTGCGGCTGCTGCTGCTGCGGCGGCTCGTGTCCCAATGGAGAGGAAGAGCCCGCCGCCGCCCCGGCACCACCTCCACCACCAGCGCCCGCACCCGGATCGGCCCCACCCGCACCCGCACCCGCAGGGGCCGCTGGTGCCCTGGGTGACAATGACGATGATGCCGATGGTGCCGGTGCCGATGAGGGGCTGGCGGTGGTGGCGGTGGAGGGGGCGCTCAATGACCAGCCCGAGCCGGCGGCGGTGCCGTGCGAGGCGGTGGTGACTGTGGGCACCCTGGAGGCCCACCTGGCGGGCGAGTGCCCCGCCCAGCGGGCCCGGTGCCCCCAGTGCGGCCGGGCGGTGGCGCGGGCCGAGCGGGCGGCCCACCTGGCCGAGCGGTGCCCCGGGCGGCGGGTGGCCTGCCCCAAGTGCACCCAGCTGGTGGCGGCCCGGGAGCTGATGCAGTCGGAGACGGGGGCGCGCCACCTGCGACAGGAGTGCCCCCGCCGGCTGCGGGCCTGCGGCAAGGGGTGCGGCCAGCGGGTGCCCCTGGCCGACATGGAGGAGCACTGCCGCCGCGACTGCCCCAACAAGCCCGTCCGTCATCCTCATCCTCAGCCATCCCGCCCACGCCACCCTCCCTGTGCCCCCGCTTGCGAGTATCATCATCACCGGCATCCAATCATCAGCATCAGCATCAGCAACCACCACCACCACCATCATCATCATCCACCTGCTTCAGCCTTTCCACATCGTCCTATGTTTCAAGCATCGTCCAATCATCCAATCATCCAATCAGCCAATCATCCGATCATCATCACCACCATCATCGTCCAATCATCCAATCATCCAATCATCCAATCATCATCATCATCATCATCATCATCATCATCATCATCATCATCATCATCATCATCATCATCATCATCATCCAGTCATCATCAGCATCAGCATCATCATCATCATCCAGTCATCATCAGCATCATCATCATCATCATCATCCAGTCATCATCAGCATCATCATCATCATCATCATCATCATCATCATCATCATCATCATCATCATCATCATCATCATCATCATCATCATCATCATCATCATCATCATCATCATCATCCATTCATCATCATCATCATCATCCAATCATCCAATCATCATTCATCATCATCATCGCGCCAACCAAAACACACACGAGGCCCGGCCAACTGATCCAACATCACCACCTGCTTCCACCTGCTTCAGGCTTTCCACATCGTCCCATGTTTCAAGCATCATCATCATCATCATCATCATCATCATCATCATCATCATCATCATCATCATCATCATCATCATCATCATCATCATCCATTCATCATCATCATCATCATCATCCAATCATCATCCAATCATCATCCAATCATCATCCAATCATCATCCAATCATCATCCAATCATCATCCAATCATCATCCAATCATCATCCAATCATCATCCAATCATCATCCAATCATCATCCGATCATCATCATCATCATCATCATCATCATCAGAGAGACATGCTGTGTATTTGCGAGGGCGCAGGCGACAAGTTCAAGAAGACAGATTACTCGCGCCTTCGCGCCATGCGTTACACTCCGGGGGGGGGCCGGGCCAAATGACCCGTATGGTGGTTTCTCCGGCTGGGGCCCGCCTGGTGGCGGGGCCGCCCGGGGTGATGGGTGTTGGTGTTGGTGTTGGTGTTGGGGGGGGTATGTGGGGCGGGTCGAGGGCCCCGGGTGGCCGTCGCGGTGTCAGGGCGCGGGACCCGTCGCGGCCGCCGCGCCGTTGCGCATGGTCATGAGCGCGAGGGCATCCCGAACCAGAAGGGTCGAGACGGAGGAGAGGGCCCGCGGAGGGGTCGGTTCGCGTGGCGAAAGTTAGCCCAGGACCCTCACACAGGGTCCTGAGGTGAAACCTGAAGCCGGGGGGGAACCCGACCGACAGCGTTCTCATCTCTCGCGCCGCCAGTTTCCTGACGCGTCGGCCCATCCTCGGAGAGGACTTCCCGATATTTGAGCTGTCTTGCTGGCTTGCAAGGCCGACTAACCGAGCCAGAGCCGACTCTTCCGGTGTCCTGTCCCCCGAAGGGGTCGGATGGTTTTTACTGCCGTTCCGGAATGTGGAGAAATGGTACGGGGCCGGCGGGGTTTTGAACCCGGACCCTAAGACACTGCAGGGTTGCGCTCTAACCACTGAGCTACTCCTCCACTGATTCTGACGCGTGGGAGGCGCCAATTCATCATCATCATCATCATCCAATCATCATCATCATCCAATCATCATCCATTCATCCATTCATCCATTCATCCATTCATCCATTCATCCATTCATCCATTCATCCATTCATCCATTCATCATCATCATGCAGAGCATGCGGTTGAACAGGAGCGCAACGGGGTGGTGGTGGTGGTGATGATGATGATGATGATGATGATGATGATGATGATGATGATGATGATGATGATGATGATGATGATGATGATGATGATGATGATGATGATGATGATGATCGGGTGATGCTGACTGGATGCTGATGCTGATGCTGATGCTGATGCTGATGCTGATGCTGATGATGATACCCCCCCCCCCCCCCAGTTGCAGCCAACCAGCAACCATCACAACCCACCATCACGCCAACCCTCCTCACAACCCCCCCCCCCCCCCCCCCCCCCGCCGCCCTGCCATTTTCGGTTTTGATCAGGCCAACCCTCCTCACAACCACGACCACCCGCCCTGCTGGCTGCGCGCAGCAAGCGTGCCCGTACGCTGGGGTGGGCTGCGAGGAGCTGGTGGCCCCGCCCGAGCGGGCGGCCCACGGGCAGGCGCACCTGGGGGCCCACGTGGATCTGCTGCTGGGCGCCCTGACCCGCGCCCAGGCCGAGGCCGCCCAGACCAGGCACGAGCTGGCCCTGACCAAGGACCAGCTGGCCCAGACCCGCCAGCAGGCCGCACGCACCGAGCAGCTGCTCGAGCAGACCCGACAGCAGGCCGCACGCACGGAAGAGATTCTCGATCAGACCCGGCAGGAGCTGGCCCAGAGTCGGCAGGCCACGGCCGGGCTGACAGGCCGCCTCGAGGTCCGCCCCCAAGCAGCGCCTCAGCGGTACCAGGCGGCCCCCCGCCGCCGGCAAGTCTCCTCCCCCTGCGTTCCTTGGCATGGACCCCATGGGTGGGATGGTATCGGCTCGGGGTGGGATGGTGGGCGGTGGGGCAGGCCCTGGCTGCGACCGTGGCACCATTGGATGAGGCCCGCCGCAAAGCAGCCGAGGAGGCATTACGCAAAGCAGCCGAGGAGCAGGAGGCCTGCCGCAAGGCCGAAGAGGAGGCTCGCCGCAAAGCGGCTGAGGAGGAGGCCCGCCGGAAGGCCGCTGCAGAAGTGGAGGCCCTCCGCAAGGCGGCAGCGGAAGCGGAAGCGGAAGCGGATCCTCAGGTCGGGATGGCATGCCCCCCATCCCTCCATCGCTCTGCCCAGACCCAGCTGGCAGCCGTGGACGCCTACCGCCGCCCGTCGCCCCCCGCCTGTGCCTCCTTCCCCGCTCATCGCTCAGCCCCCCTCCCCTCCCTCCCTCCCTCCCTCCCTCCCTCCCTCCCTCCTCCCTCCCTCCCTCCCTCCCTCCCTCCTCCCCTCCCTCCTCCCTCCTCCCTCCTCCCTCCTCCCTCCCTCCCTCCTCCCTCCTCCTCCCTCCCTCCCTCCCTCCCTCCCTCCCTCCCTCCCACACAAACACACTCTCTTTCTCCCCTCTCCTCCGCGGCCTCCGCATCTGTGGTGGGCGTTGGTGGCCGCTGCGCCCGGCTCAGGTGGCCGCCGTCTCGCTGAGGCCCGCGGATGCACAGACTCCCACGTCTGTTTCGCGCCTGCCCTCGCTCGCATCCTCCCCGCCGCCTCACGCCCGCCTCCTGTGCCCTCCCCCCCCCCCCCCCCCCCCCCCCTCCCATGCCCATCGCCACCACCCCATCGCACGGCTCTGTGCTCTGGTCTCCATCCGCAGCTCAACCTCAATCGGCGGGCCTGACCGATCGCTGTGCCGTGGCGCTGGCCGGCTGGCTGGCCACCAACCGGAAGGTCACCATGGTCTGTGGCTGCCCGCCTCCATGGAGCCGCCCGGAGGGCAGCCAGCCAAGGAGCACCCAGGGCGAATGATGGAGGGCACGGCAGGGGCGGCAGCAGGGGCAGGGGCAGCATCGAGGGCAGCAGAGGCATCAGCCACCAGCCAGCAGGTGAGCCCCATGCCCCCCCCCCCCCCCCCCCCCCCCGTTGACCTTCCGCCTTTCCTTCTGCCTCCGGTGCTCCAGCCCCTCCCCCCCCTCCCCATTCTTGGGATGCTGGACAAAGTATGGGATGCGGGAAAATTATGTGAGACTGGAAAAAAAGTATGGGTTGCTGGAACTAATTATGGGAGCTGGATAAAACAACAGGCTGATGTGATTGGATGATGGGATTGGATGGCTGGATGATGGTGATGGTGATGGCTGGCTGATGATGACTCGCCCTTTGTGGTTCCCTCCCTGGCTCTTCCTTCTTTGCCGCCAGAGATGCCAGGTGAGACTCTTTCCAGATTTCCCTGTCCATGCTCTCGAGAGAATTGTCGTCTTCCTTCTTTTCCCTCACACATCGTTTGCCTGATCTGACTGAGACATTCACTCACGGGCATTCTTTCTGGTCTTCCTGTTGTCTTCCTGGATCGTCTCCCTTCCTCGCCGCCCTCTCCCCCGCGACGCGACCGCGATGCTCATCGGCCACCACCATTCGATGCTGCTGCTGCCGGATGGGATGATGCCGGCGGCGGTGACGATGCCCGATGCTGGTGGTGGTCCTCCCGGCCTCCCCCACCCGCCCGCCCGCCCATCCGCCCGCCCGCCCGCCCGCTGGTGGTGGTGGTGGTGGCGCTGACCCCTCATCATCATCATCATCCGCAGCTCGGCCTCGGCCAGAACCAGATTGGCGCCGAGGGGGCGCGTGCCCTCGCGGCCGCCCTGCCCCAGAACAGCACCCTCACTCATGTCTGCAATGTGCTCATCGGCATGGCCATCGTCGCTGGCCCCCCAACCCCGCCCTGTTCGCGTCAGCTTCCATGCGGGCGAGCGGCGCCATGGTCCCATTGTTTCTGATTTTGGGAGGGTGGGGTGGGATATGGTGGGAACGGAACCCCGAAGACAGCCATCACATCACACACCCCAAACCAACCCCACCCACACACGCCCCCCATAAAACGGCCTCGGCCGGCAGCCCCACCCACTTTCGCCCCCTCAACATGATTCTGACCCCACCAATGCACTCCACTCCACTCCACTCCACTCCACTCCAGCCAGCCTCTGATCCACTCCACTCCACTCCACTCCACTTTCCCTTCAACCACCCCCCTGGTTCTTGTTTGATCCGATCCATCCTCGTCTTCCTCCTCCATTGTGCTCTTCGGCACTGCCTTCGTCTCGATGGGCGAAGGTCGTGTGTTGGGTGCGGGTCGATATGGTCAGTCAGCGACCAGGAAATTATGGGATGCCGGGAAAAATAATAACTCGATCTCGATGGGACAGCACAAAATATTATGGGATGCCCGGGAAAAACAAATAACTCGATGATGATGATGAGCGGATGTTGATGAGCGGATGATGATGATGATGATTGGATGGTGATGATTGGATGGTGATCATCTGATATGATGATGATGATGATGATGATGATGATGATGATGATGATTGGATGATGATGATGACTGGATGATGATGATGATGATGATGATGATGATGATGATGATGATGATGATGATGATGATGATGATGATGATGATGATGATGATGATGATGATGATGATGATGATGACTGGATGATGATGCTGGATGATGATGCTGGATGATGATGATGATGATTGGATGATGATGATGATGATGATGATGATGATGATGATGATGATGATGATGATGATGATTGGATGATGATGATGATGATGATGATTGGATGATGATGATGATTGGATGATGATGATGATTGGATGATGATGACTGGATGATGATGATGATTGGATGATGATGATGATTGGATGATGATGATGATGACTGGATGATGATGATGATGATGATGATGATGACTGGATGATGATGATGATGATGATGATGATGATGATGATGATGATGATGATGATGATGATGATGATGATGATGATGATGATGATGATGATGATGATGATGATGATGATGATGATGTCTCTGATGATGATTGGATGATGATGATGATGATGATGATGATGATGATGATGATGATGATGACTGGATGATGATGAGGGGATGATGATTGGATGATGATGATGATGATGATGATGATGACTGGATGATGATGACTGGATGATGATGATGATGATGACTGGATGATGATGACTGGATGGTGATGACTGGATGGTGATGATTGGATGATGATGATGATGATGACGATGATGACGATGTGATGATGATGATGATGATGATGATGATGATGATGATGATGACTGGATGATGATGATGACTCGCACTTTGTGGTTCCCTGGCTCTTCCTTCTTTACCGCCAGAGGTGCCACCTTTAAAGATTTCCCTGTGAGAAGCCATGCTCTCGAGAATCGTCGTCTCTCACACATCGTTTGCCTGATCTGACTGAGACATTCACTCACGGGCATTCTTTCTGGTCTTCCTGTTGTCTTCCTGGATCGTCTCCTCCCTTCCTCCTCGCCGCCCTTTGCTCCCCGCGACGCGACCGCGATGCTCATCGGCCACCACCATTCGATGCTGCTGCGGGATGATGCCGGCGGCGGTGACGATGCCCGATGCTGGTGGTGGTCCTGCCGGCCCCCCGCCCGCCGGTGGTGGGTGGCGCTGACCCATCGTCATCATCATCAACGCAGCTCTACCTCCACGGGAACCAGATTGGCGACGAGGGGGCGCGTGCCCTCGCGGCCGCCCTGCCCCAGAACAGCACCCTCAAATGGGTCTGCATATGTGCTCATCGGCATGGCCATCGTCGCTGGCCCCCCAACCCCGCCCTGTTCGCGTCAGCTTCCATGCGGGCGTGCCCATGATCCCCCCCCCCCCCCCCCCCCCCCCCCCACCCCCACCTTCGATCTCATCTGTGGCCCGCCATCAGTTCCTGGCTGGTGGGGCCCGATAGGTGATGCGATGTCCCATCGTGTGTTCCCACATCAATGCCCTCCATGCTGCTGCGCCCCCGCCCGCCCGTTCGCATGCCCCTCCCACCCACCCGCCCCTGCAGGGATGATGAGGGTGGTGATGCGCGGGGTGGGGGTGGGAGGGAGCGGTGGGGCGTGTGACTCCATCCATCCTGTGCCCATCTGCTCATCGGACCCTCCCCTCCGCTCCTCCCTGGGCTGCAGAGGGGCTGGCTGATGCGCGGGGTGGGGTGGGGTGGTGGGTGCGGTGGGCCTGTGCCCTCCCCTGTGTGCCCATGAGCTCATCGGGCCCTCCCCTCCGCTGCATCTCCCCCTCCCACCCATCCGCCCAGCTGGCCCTATCCCGCGGCGGCCTTGGGCCCGAGGAGCAGCAGGCCCTCAACCAACGCTGCAGGGGCCGACTCAGCTTCGTGTAGTGATGCCAGCGGCCCCATGGCGGCCCCCGTCCCTGCCTGCTGACCTGTCTGCCGCCCCGATCGGCGGCCCGGTAAGAACGGCCTCCTCCTTCTCCACCCCCACCCCCCCTCCATCGGCCCCCTAAACCAACCCCAACCCCAACCCAACCCAACCCAACCCAACCCAACCCAAAACCCAACCCAACCCAGCAACCCGGGGGGGGAGGGATTTGTGGGTCAAGCGGCGCCTCAGCAAGACGAAACATGCTGCCGATTCGCCTCAGGGCACGAGAGCCTCCAACCGTCCCGACCCTCAGACTCGACAAGTGGGGCCAGGTGCTCCGGCCTGCCCCCCATAGCATGGCCTCCACCCAGGGAGGGAGGGAGGCAGGGAGTGCTCTTTATTGGGACCCATCGCCGCGACAGGGGGCGACACCCAACGAACACGGACCCAGGCAGGGAGGGAGGACAGGGAGGGACAGGGAGGGACAGGGACGGAGGGGACGCAGGGAGGGGGAGGGAGGAGAGGGAGGAGAGACGCTCAGCAAAATTCAAAATTCGAATGCGAGCCGACCCAACCCAAAGAAGAAGCGCCCCATCAAATGCAAATTGAGGCCATGAGGGCATGGGCTGCTCGACATGCGGTTGGGAGATGGGGCTTGAACTACTGGGCTTGGGCGCCCGCAGCGGCCGTCCATGGCCACGGTGTGCCGCTTGGGCTGTGAGGGAAGGGCAGCGGCCCGTCGAGTGGCCTCCCATGGCCACCACGCTGCGTTCACCAGAGCATTGCCAAGGGTGGGGGTGGGGTGGGTGGGATGGGTGGGGGGGGGGAGACGTCATTACGTACGTGGCGGTCAAAATGATGCTGATGATGGTGATGGTGATGCTGGTGGTGATGATGATGAAGATGCTGAAGATGCTGATGATGCTGATGATGCTGATGATGCTGATGATCGGGGGGATGAGGCTGTCCGCCCGCCCTCTGAGGGGGAATATGCGCAGTGTCTTTGCTCAACCACACTCCGCCCTCAATCAACATCATCGTCGTCGTCATCCTCACGAAGGAGAAGCCAATGGGGGAAGGGATGTGAAGACGGGCGCGTGCCAATGGTCCCCACGGACAATCCGAACCCAACCACACCGCCCTCAAATACACAGCATGTCTCTCTGAGGGAAGGGATGAAGACGGGCGCGTGCCAATGGTCACCACGGACAATCCGAACCGCCCCGTCCCACACAGCCGACACCACGCTCATCCGGGGTGGTGGGTGGGTGGGTGGGCGGGTGGGTGGGGAGTGCGGACCTCCTCGGAGTTGAGGCCGTGCGGAGAGCAGCCCGGGATGAGGGTCCTCTTGGGGCTGCCGCCCAGCGATTCCTGTGCCCCCCCGACACACACACAAAACACACGAAACGAGACGGCGCATGGGAAATGAATCGAGCGAAGGGGAAGCCCAGCGATTCCTGTGCCCCCCAAGCGACACACACAAAACACGAAACGAGACGGTGCATGGTAAATGACGGAGATGGATCGAGCGAAGGGGAAGCCCGCGGCGGCATGTCATCATCATCATCATCATCATCATCATCATCATCATCATCATCATCATCATCATCATCATCATCATCATCATCATCATCATCATCATCAGCAGCATCACCCAGTCATCATCATCATCATCATCATCATCATCATCATCATCATCATCATCATCAGCAGCATCACCCAGTCATCATCAACCCATCTTCAACATCAACAACATCATCATCCAGTCATCATCCAGTCATCAAGCAGTCATCAACCAGTCATCAACCAAGACCCCCATCATCCTCCGATCATCATCCATCATCCATGCCACAAGACACGCAGGGTGACATCGGACACACAAGATGCCACAAGACACGCACACACACACAAGACGACGGCACACATTGACGGACGGTCGAGGCAGGCCGCGCAGAGGACGCTGAGCACCCCGAATGGGCACTCCGCCCACGGCTCGGAAGGAAGTCGACCCGGTTTCGCTCTGGGCTGGGTGATGTGGGACGGATGGATGGGAAAAGAGGATGTCGGGTGGGATGATGATGATGGCCACGATGACGGTGGGAGGGTGTGAGTGGGAGCCGAATGAACGAGAAATACCCAACAAACGGTGCCGACCTTGAAGAAGGCCCCCCAAGCCCATCAGGTCGTCCAAAGGGCGGCGGGGCCAGCTCGGGGTGGGGTCCGTCCGGTGCCGTCTGTGGGGTCGTGGATGTAATGAGCAGACCGTCGAAAGAAGCGTGCTGTGGTGGGCACCGTCATCGCGACGCGCTTGATTTTGTAGCACACGAGGCACATCGGCGATGCCGCTGGGCGCGGCTTCTTCATGGCGGGACCAGATAACACGCGCGGAACGATGTTGTGAGCCTCGCCACCATTGGGCAACAATTCTCCACGAACAGTGCGGAACTTCAAGGTTCAGACACCTCCTGATCCTCCTCCATCATTCAATAATCGAATAATCGATCAAGAAACTGTTCGCGAGTGGAAATATTGCCGGTACGCCCCCGCAGGTGAGTGCAACTGTGTCTCTCAGGGCATGTCAATTAGTTTGGGCCATTTTCCGCTTCCGCGGGTCGCTTTGCGACCTAGTATCCTTGGCCACAATCTCGGAGACCTTGTTCTCATTCCGGTTTGCGTTCTGCTTTTCTTGATCTTGTCAGCATTTCAATGACTTTTTTTTGCTCCTCCCAGAGGACGATTCCAGTGCAAATCCCCTGTTGTTTCTTTCAAAACACCCAGGACTCAAAGGGGAGACTTCGAGGTCTGTTTGTGCGCTCGTTTTCGATTGCGGATCTCTGCCCGCCATTGTCGGCGCTCCTTCCTGGGCGTGTTTCTACTCGAGGCTGAGCGGATCACTTGCTCGCCATTGTCGGCGTTCCCTCCGGGAGCTTCACCCGCCCCGGGCGGGGAAGCGGCGCAAGACGATGGCCAGCAAAAGCGCTCAAACCGCCCCACCGTGTGCACGTGTCCACCGACCCGCCGTGCACATATCCACCGATCCCATGGACCCGCCCCCGGCCGAGGAGGTCCGCCCAGCCATGCCCCCCATGCCCCCCATTCCCCCCATTTCCGCCCCCTTCCATCCACGAACTCACACAGACTGACACACCCATTCATTACATCCCCGACACAGACTGACACACCCATTCATTACATCCCCGACACAGACTGGACACACACCCACACATCCCATACCCGACACATCCCTGACACACGACACAGACCCGACCTGGGGGTAGAGCCACATGGGGGGAAGGTAGCGCCATGGGGATAGCCACCTGCGGGTAGAGGCCCGAGGGGGAGAGCCACCCGATGGGGAGAGCCACCCGATGGGGATAGCCACCCGAGGGGGATCGGATGGGGATAGCCACCCGCTTGCCACCTGAGGGGTATCAAGCCGCCCACCCCTGACGATGGCATCCCCTCGGACGATCTTCCGCTGCGTGGTGTTGTTGGTGGTGTGGCTGGATGGTGGCTGGGGGGCAGGTGCGTGACGATGTCATCCTCACCTCTTTCTGTCTGGTGGTCTGGGTGATGGTAGTCATCCTCACCTCTTTCTGTCTGGTCTGGTCTGGGTGATGGTAGTCATCCTCACCTCTTTCTGTCTGGTCTGGTCTGGGTGATGGTAGTCATCCTCACATCTTTCTGTCTGGTCTGGGTGATGGTAGTCATCCTCACCTCTTTCTGTCTGGTCTGGGTGATGGGTTGGTGTTTGGGGGACAGGTGCGTGACGATGACCAGTGGACGGCTGGGGTCCTTGTGTGTGGGGCCCGAGGTGAGGTGGTCATCACCGAGACGATCGACGGGTCCGTCCCCCGGGGGATGAGCCTCCCGTGTTGGGGCCCCAATCGCAATGGGGGCTGTGATGTGGGGGGGGGGGGGGTGGGAGCGCCTTATTCGGGGCCGCGAGGTGGCCCTGACATCACGGGCCCCGATTTCCCCACCCATCGCCCGGCTGGGCGATCGTATGGAGGACCAGCCGACAGGGCGCGCCCCTTTCCCCATTCGCTCATCACAACACCCCCACGCTGGCCCCTCTTCCCCTCACCCCCTCCCCCCCCCCCCACACACACACACACCATCATCATCATCACCACCCACCACCCACCACCCACCACCCACCACCCACCATCCCACAGACAGCGGGAGCTGCTGCCGGACGGGGTCGGTGTGTCCGCCCGGACGCACAGCTCGCTCGCCCCGCCCGCCAGGCCTCCTTGGGGCCGATCAAGTCCCCGTCGGCCGAGCTGACCGGCCGCCAGCTGGCCCCGAGGTGGTCGTGCGGGGGGCTGCCCTGCCGCCGGGCCAGCGGGAGGAGGTCGCGCTCTTCGGGGGTCCAGTCATCATCGTCATCATCTGGGCCATCGTCTGGAGGGCCAGCGGGAGGAGGTCGCGCTCTTCGGGGGTCCAGTCATCATCATCACACACGACGCATACACGACTGCCCTGCCGCCGGGCAGCTCGTGCCCCAGCTGGACGAGGTCGCGCTCTTCGGGGAGACCATGGTCCGCATTGGGGGCTGGCTGCCTGTGTCTGTGCCGCTGGGTCCTGGCGGTATCTGATGATGATGGGGGGGGGGGCGAGGGGGCGATACGACACATACGACACATACGACACATACACGACACATACGACACATACGACACATACACGACACATACGACACATACGACACATACGACACATACACGACACATACGACACATACACGACACATACGACACATACGACACATACATCGCCGTGCTCGCCTTCTGATTGTCCTTTCAGCACCACAGAGTGCGGAACTTTCTTGGAATATATTGATCCGCCCCCCATTGCCGCCCTCTGGAAATGTCCCGTTTGCGAGCAGCACCTGGAAGATCCGGTGGTGCTCCAATGTGGTCTGTGAAATGATGGGACTTTCTTGCGAACACAAACACTCGACATCTGGCTGCGGCGTTAGGTCACAATGTCTGCCGCCGATGCGTGCCTTCCGACCATCTCTGCCCGACCCCCGGCTGCGGGAAGCACTTTGATGCGTCTGTCGTTGTTTTTCCACGAATCCCGAAAAAAAAAACCACTCACGACTCTTCATTTTCCTCTTGCATCACCTCCTCCGACAATCACCGACAATCTGCTTTCGGTTGCACCCCAGTCCCATCCCCAACCCGTCGGCGGAGTGGACGGTGCGAGGGATCAAGGTGCGCTGCCCGCATCACGTCCCGGGTCCCATCGGCAGCAGCAGCAGCAGCCCAGCCGCCCCTGCCGGCATCCGCCCGCCCGTCCCCGCGGAGGCCACAGCCACAGCTGCCCCGCAGCCGCCACCAGCCGCCGACGGCCCGACTTCCGCTCCCTGCGGCTGCTGCTGCTGCGGCGGCTCGTGTCCCAATGGAGAGGAAGAGCCCGCCGCCGCCCCGGCACCACCTCCACCACCACCAGCGCCCGCACCCGCACCCGCAGGGGCCGCTGGTGCCCTGGGTGACAATGACGATGATGCCGAGGCCGGTGCCGATGAGGATGAGGGGCTGATGGCGGTGGTGGTGGAGGGGGCGCTCGATGACCGGCCCGAGCCGGCGGCGGTGCCGTGCGAGGCGGTGGTGACTGTGGGCACCCTGGAGGCGCACCTGGCGGGCGAGTGCCCCGCCCAGCGGGCCCGCTGCCCCCAGTGCGGCCGGGCGGTGGCGCGGGCCGAGCGAGCGGCCCACCTGGCCGAGCGGTGCCCCGGGCGGCGGGTGGCCTGCCCCAAGTGCACCCAGCTGGTGGCGGCCCGGGAGCTGATGCAGTCGGAGACGGGGGCGCGCCACCTGCGACAGGAGTGCCCCCGCCGGCTGCGGGCCTGCCGCAAGGGGTGCGGCCAGCGGGTGCCCCTGGCCGACATGGAGGAGCACTGTCGGCGCGACTGCCCCAACAAGCCCGTCCGTCACCCAGTCATCCTCATTCTCCTCCCTCCCGCCACAGCCACACGAGACCACCCAGCCATTCTCATCCATCCCTCCCGCCCACGCGCCACCATCCCTGCGCCCCCGCTTGCATTGTATCATCACCGGCATCCAATCATCTCCTCTCATTATCATCCAGTCATCATCATCATCCAATCATCATCATCATCATCATCATCATCATCATCATCATCATCATCATCATCATCATCATCATCATCATCATCATCATCATCATCATCATCATCATCATCATCATCATCATCATCATCATCATCGACTCAGTTGACTGATTCCCCGCTGCGCTGGCTGTTCATCTGCATGCTCTGCATCCCCCCCGTCGCACCCAACCAGCAACCATCACAACCCACCATCACGCCAACCCTCCCCGCGCAGCAAGCGTGCCCGTACGCTGGGGTGGGCTGCGAGGAGCTGGTGGCCCCGCCCGAGCGGGCTGCCCACGGGCAGCGCACCTGGGGGCCCACGTGGATCTGCTGCTGGGCGCCCTGACCCGCGCCCAGGCCGAGGCCGCCCAGACCAGGCACGAGCTGGCCCTGACCAAGGACCAGCTGGCCCAGACCCGCCAGCAGGCCGCGCGCACCGAGCAGCTGCTCGAGCAGACCCGACAGCAGGCCCGAGATGCCGAGCGGCTGCTCGATCAGACCGGGCAGCAGACCTTCCAAAACGAGCGGCTGCTCGATCAGACCCGGCACGAGCTGGGCCAGGCCAAGGCTCAGGCGGCACAGCACGGCCGCCAACTGGCCCAGACCAAGGAGGCCCTCGATCAGACCCGCCAGCAGGCCGCACGCACCGAGCAGACTCTCGAACAGACCCGGCAGGCCCTCGATCAGACCCGGCAGGAGCTGGCCCAGAGCCGGCAGGCCATGGCCGGGCTGACAGGCCGCCTCGAGGTCCGCCCCCAACCCCGAGAGGCAGCGCCTCCGCGGTACCAGGCGCCCCCCCGCCCGCCCGCCGGCAAGTCTCCTGACCCTGCCGGCCTGCGTTCCTTGGCATTGGACTGGCCACCGCGACCCCATGGGGTGGGATGGTGTCGGCTCAGGGGTGGGATGGTGGGCGGGTGGGGCAGGCCCTGGCTGCGACCGTGGCCCCATTGGAGGAGGCCCGCCGCAAAGCAGCCGAGGAGGCATCACGCAAGGCAGCCGAGGAGCAGGAGGCCCGCCGCAAGGCCGAAGAGGCTCGCCGCAAAGCGGCCGAGGAGGAGGCCCGCCGCAAGGCCGCTGCAGAAGAGGAGGCCCGCTGCAAGGCCGAAGAGGAGGCCCGCCGCAAGGCAGCCGAGGAGCAGGAGGCTCGCCGCAAGGCCGAGGAGGAGGCCCGCCGGAAGGCCGCTGCAGAAGTGGAGGCCCTCCGGAAGGCGGCAGCGGAAGCGGAAGCGGATCCTCAGGTCTGGATGCCTGCCCTCCATCCCTCCATGACCCAGCTGGCAGCCATGGGCGCCTTCCGCCGCCCCCGTCGCCCCCGCCTGTGCCTCCTTCCCCGCTAATGGCTCAGCCCCCCCTCCCCTCCCTCCCTCCCTCGCCCTCCCTCCCTCTCACGGTCACACACAAACACACACAATCTCTTTCTCCCCCTCTCCCTCCGCCGGCCGCATCTGTGGTGTGGGCGTTGGGGTGGGCGCTGCGCCCGGCTCAGGTGGCCGCCGTCCTCGCTCAGGCCCGCGGATGCACAGACTCCGGCTCCTACGTCTGTTTCGCGCCTGCCCTCGCTCGCATCCTCCCCGCCGCCTCACGCCCGCCTCCTGTGCCCCCCCCCCCCCCCCCCCCCCCCCCCCATCCCTTGCCCATCACCAGCACCCCATCACACGGCTCTTTGCTCTGGTCTCCATCCGCAGCTCGACCTCAGGTGGCGGCCGATCGCTGTGCCGTGGCGCTGGCCGACTGGCTGGCCACCAACCGGACGGTCACCGTGGTCTGTGGCTGCCCGCCTCCATGGAGCCGCCCGGAGGGCAGCCAGCCAAGGAGCACCCACCGCGGGGCGAATGATGCTCAGAGGAGGTCACGGCAGGGGGGCAGGGGCAGCAGGGGGCAGGGGCAGCATCGAGGGCAGCAGAGGCATCAGCCACCAGCCAGCAGGTGAGCCCCATGCACCCCCCCGTTGACCTTCCGCCTTTCCATCTGCCTCCGGTGCTCCAGCCCCCTCCCTCCCCCCCCCTCCTCCCATCCTCCCATCCTCCCAGGACCTCCCATGCGCTTCCAGCTGCTGCCCCCACCCACCCACTTTCGCCCTCTGATTCATCATTCCCCCACCGCCCCGCCCCGCCCAGCTTCTGATCCACTTCCGCATCAATCAGCCTCGTTCCTGTTTGATCGCGATGATGTCGATGCCTCTCCCCGCTGCTCCTCGTCTTCCTCCATCGTGCTCTTCGGCACTGCCTTCTCGCCGCCCTTCCTGGCACGCCCCGCTCTTTCTGGCCCACCGCCCTCTTCTCCTCCACCTCACCAAGCACTTCTCTCGGCTTGAATGTCGTGTTGGTCGTGTTGGGCGACCAAAAAAATATGGAATGCTGGAAATAATTATGGAATGCTGGACAAATTAGGGGAGGCGGGAAATAGTTATGGGATGCAGGAAAAAATGATGGGATGCAGGAAAAAAACAACAGGATGATGATTGGATGATGGGATTGGATGGCTGGATGATGGATGCTGATGACTGGCTGAATATGACTCGCACTTTGTGGTTCCCTCTCTGGCTCTTCCTTCTTTGCCGCCAGAGATGCCACGCGAGACTCTTTCCAGATTTCCCTGTGAGCAGTCATGCTCTCGAGAGAATTGTCGTCTTCCTTCTTTGCCCTGATCTGACTGAGACATTCACTCACGGGCATTCTTTCTGGTCTTCCTGTTGTCTTCCTGGATCGTCTCCCTTCCTCCTCGCCGCCCTCTCCCCCGCGACGCGACCGCGATGCTCATCGGCCACCACCATTCGATGCTGCGGGATGGGATGATGCCGGCGGCGGTGACGATGCCCCGATGCTGGTGGTGGTCCTGCCGGCCCCCCGCCCGCCGGTGGTGGGTGGCGCTGACCCATCGTCATCATCATCAACGCAGCTCTACCTCCACGGGAACCAGATTGGCGACGAGGGGGCGCGTGCCCTCGCGGCCGCCCTGCCCCAGAACAGCACCCTCCGCGAGGTCTGCATATGTGCTCATCGGCATGGCTATCGTCGCTGGCCCCCCAACCCCCCCCTGTTCGCGTCTCTTGTTTGATGCCGATGCATCCATCTCCCCGCTCCTCGTCTTCCTCCTCCATTGTGCTCTTCTTGAACTTGTCGCCTGCGCCCTCGCAAATACACAGCATGTTCTCTCTCTCTCTCTTCGGCACTGCCTTCGTCTCGCTGGGCGAAGGTCGTGTGTTGGGTGCGGGTCGAGATGGTCAGGAAATTATGGGATGCCGGGAAAAAAATCAAACTCGATGGGACAGATCTATTCAAACACCCGGTCACCGAGGAAGATTTCACATTGTGGGATATGGTCAGTCAGCGACCAGGAAATTATGGGATGCCGGGAAAAACAATCAAACTCGATCTCGATGGGACAGCACAAAATATTATGGGATGCCGGGAAAAAAATACCTCCCCGATGGGACGGGACCTCCAAACGGCCCTCGCGAACGTGATGACTGGATGACGTTGATGTTGATGTTGACTGGATGCTGTTGATGTGGAGAATGAGGACAATGACTGGATGATGAGGATGGCCGGATGATGGTGATGAGTGGCTGATGATGACTCGCATTTTGTGGTTCCCTCCCTGGCTCTTCCTTCTTTGCCGCCAGAGATGCCAGGCGAGACTCTTTCCAGATTTCCCTGTGAGCAGCCATGCTCTCGAGAGAATTGTCGTCTTCCTTCTTTGCCCTCACACATCGTTTGCCTGATCTGACTGAGACATTCACTCACGGGCATTCTTTCTGGTCTTCCTGTTGTCTTCCTGGATCGTCTCCCTTCCTCCTCGCCGCCCTCTCCCCCGCGACGCGACCGCGATGCTCATCGGCCACCACCATTCGATGCTGCTGCGGGATGATGCCGGCGGCGGTGACGATGCCCGATGCTGGTGGTGGTCCCGGCCCCCCGACCGCCCGCCCGCCCGCCCGCCCGCTGGTGGTGGTGGTGGTGGCGCTGACCCATCATCATCATCATCATCATCATCAACGCAGCTCTGGCTCAACCAGAACCAGATTGGCGACGAGGGGGCGCGTGCCCTCGCGGCCGCCCTGCCCCAGAACAGCACCCTCCGCGAGGTCTGCATATGTGCTCATCGGCATGGCTATCGTCGCTGGCCCCCCAACCCCCCCCTGTTCGCGTCTCTTGTTTGATGCCGATGCATCCATCTCCCCGCTCCTCGTCTTCCTCCTCCATTGTGCTCTTCGGCACTGCCTTCGTCTCGATGGGCGAAGGTCGTGTGTTGGGTGCGGGTCGATATGGTCAGTCAGCGACCAACATATTATGGGATGCCGGGAAAAAAATCAAACTCGATCTCGATGGGACAGCATATGGTCAGTCAGCGACCAACATATTATGGGATGCCGGGAAAAAAATCAAACTCGATCTCGATGGGACACCACAAAATATTATGGGATGCCGGGAAAAAATAGATGATGACTGGATGATGCTGGTGCTGTTGATGAGGATGACGATGATGATGATGCTGTTGATGATGAGGATGAGGATGAATGGATGATGATGACTGGCTGATGATGACTGGCACTTTGTGGTTCCCTCCCTGGCTCTTCCTTCTTTGCCGCCAGAGATGCCAGGCGAGACTCTTTCCTGATTTCCCTGTGAGCAGCCATGCTCTCGAGAGAATTGTCGTCTTCCTTCTTTGCCCTCACACATCGTTTGCCTGATCTGACTGAGACATTCACTCACGGGCATTCTTTCTGGTCTTCCTGTTGTCTTCCTGGATCGTCTCCCTTCCTCCTCGCCGCCCTCTCCCCCGCGACGCGACCGCGATGCTCATCGGCCACCACCATTCGATGCTGCTGCGGGATGATGCCGGCGGCGGTGACGATGCCCGATGCTGGTGGTGGTCCTGCCGGCCCCCCGCCCGCCGGTGGTGGGTGGCGCTGACCCATCGTCATCATCATCAACGCAGCTCTACCTCCACGGGAACCAGATTGGCGACGAGGGGGCGCGTGCCCTCGCGGCCGCCCTGCCCCAGAACAGCACCCTCCGCGAGGTCTGCATATGTGCTCATCGGCATGGCTATCGTCGCTGGCCCCCCAACCCCCCCCTGTTCGCGTCTCTTGTTTGATGCCGATGCATCCATCTCCCCGCTCCTCGTCTTCCTCCTCCATTGTGCTCTTCGGCACTCCCTTCGTCTCGATGGGCGAAGG
Source organism: Paratrimastix pyriformis (assembly GCA_027972325.1). Lineage (NCBI taxonomy): Eukaryota > Preaxostyla > Paratrimastigidae > Paratrimastix > Paratrimastix pyriformis. The sequence continues at coordinate 27,117 of JAPMOS010000080.1, read as the reverse complement.
TCGTGTGTTGGGTGCGGGTCGATATGGTCAGTCAGCGACCAGGAAATTATGGGATGCCGGGAAAAATAATAACTCGATCTCGATGGGACAGCACAACATATTATGGGATGCCCGGAAAAAAATAAAACTCGATGGTGATGATGAGGATGACTGGATGATGATGATGATGATGATGATTGGATGATGCTGATGATGATTGGATGATGATGATGATGATGATGATGAGGATGATGATGATGATGATCTCGATGGGACAGCACAAAAGACGGGACCTCCTTCTTCTCTTAAAATTCCCTGTGAGCAGCCATTCTTTCGAGAGAATTGTCGTCTTTTGCCCTCCTCACATCGTTTGCCTGATCTGACTGACTGAGACATTCACTCACGGGCATTCTTTCTGGTCTTCCTGTTGTCTTCCTGGATCGTCTCCTTCCTCCTCGCCGCCCTCTCCCCGCCGCCGCGACCGCGATGCTCATCGGCCACCACCATTCGATGCTGCTGCCGGATGGGATGATGCCGGCGGCGGTGACGATGCCCGATGCTGGTGGTGGTCCTGCCGGCCCCCGCCCGCCCACCCGCCCGCCCGCCCGCCTGGTGGTGGTGGTGGTGGCGCTGACCCATCATCATCATCATCAACGCAGCTCTACCTCCGCGGGAACCAGATTGGCGACGAGGGGGCGCGTGCCCTCGCGGCCGCCCTGCCCCAGAACAGCACCCTCCAAGGGGTCTGCATATGTGCTCATCGGCATGGCCATCGTCGCTGGCCCCCAACCCCGCCCTGTTCGCGTCAGCTTCCATGCGGGCGAGCGGCGCCCATGATCCCCCCTCTCCCTCCTCCCCCCCCCTTCGATCTCATGCCATCAGTTCCTGGCTGGTGGGGCCCGAAAGGTGATGCGATGTCCTCCATGCTGCTGCGCCCCCGCCCGCCCGTTCGCATGCCTCTCCCGCCCGCCCGCCCCTGCAGAGATGATGAGGGTGGTGATGCGCGGGGTGGGGGTGGGAGGAGCGGTGGGGCGTGTGACTCCATCCATCCTGTGTGCCCATCTGCCCATCGGACCCTCCCCTCCGCTCCTCCCTGGGCTGCAGAGGGGCTGGCTGATGGGCGGGGTGGGTTGGGGTGGTGGGTGCGGTGGGCCTGTGCCCTCCCCTGTGTGCCCATGAGCTCATCGGGCCCTCCCCGCTGCATCCCCCCCACCCCCACCCATCCGCCCAGCTGTCCCTACCCCGCGGCGGCCTTGGGCCCCAGGAGCAGCAGGCCCTCAACCAACGCTGCAAGAACCGACTCCGCTTCTGTTCTTGATGCCAGCGGCCCCATGGCGGCCCCCGTCCCTGCCTGCTGACCTGTGTGCCGCCCCGATCGGCGGCCCGGTAAGAACGGCCTCCTCCCCACCCCTCCCCACCCCCTCCATCGGCCCCCCCAACCCCAACCCAACCCAAACCCAAACCCAGCAACCCGGGGGGATTTGTGGATCAAGCGGCGCCTCAGCAAGACGAAACGATGCTGCCGATTCGCCTCAGGGCACAAGAGCCTCCAACCGTCCCGACCCTCAGATTCGACAACCGGGGGGGGGGGGGGGGGGGGGGGCCATCCTGGTGCCCCGGCCTGCCCCAAAGCATGGCCTCCACCCAGCCAGGTCGCTGCTGCTGCTGCTGCTGCTGCTCGGTTTGTCTGGTGGTGGGGGCGATATGGTGGCTGCTCTCTCGCGACGACAGCGGTGGCACAAAACGAACAAGGCAGAGGGGAGGCGGGGAGGCAGAGGGGAGGGAAGGAGGGAAGGAGGGAAGGAGGGAGGAGAGACGCACCAAATTGAAAATTCGGATTCGAAAGGAAATGTGGCGGAAACGAGCATACCAAGAAGAGACGCTCAGCAAAATTCGAATCCGATTCAAATTCGAAAGGAACCGAGCCGACCCAACCCAACGAAGAAGAAGAAGCGCCCCATCAAATTCAAAATTCAAAAAAATAATTCCAAATTCAAATTCAAGGGGAAAAAACGAGCACCACTCCACGGGGTGAGCCGAACAGCAGTCATCGTCATCCCCTTGTCACATCCTCCCCGCAACCGACTCGACTGTCCAGGGCCAGAGCTGCCAGGGCCCACAGTGCCGCCGAGGCCACGGCAGGGCTGCCAGCCGTCAGCCAGGGCAGTCGCCGCCGGCCTGCTCGACATGCATGTATGTGGTCGATGGGGCCTGGACTGCTGGTTGAGGCCATGAGGGCATGGGCTGCTCGACATGCATGTATGTGGTCGATGGGGCCTGGGCTGCTGGGCTGCGCTCTGGTGGGCGCCCCCGCAGCGGGGTCAGCGTGTCCACGGTGTGCCGCTTGGGCTGTGAGGGAAGGGCAGCGGCCCGTCGAGTGGCGTCCCATGGCCACCACGCTGCGTTCAGCAGAGCATTGCGAAGGGTGGGGGGGGATGGGTGGGGGTGGGGGTGGGGATGCGGGAGACGTCATGACGTGGCGGTCGTGATCGGGGTGATGCTGATGATGCTGATGATCGGGGTGATGAGGCTGTCCGCCCGCCCTCTGAGGGAATTAGCGCAGTGTCTTTGCTCAACCACACTCCGCCCTCAATCAACATCATCGTCGTCGTCATCCTCATCCTCCTCCTCCTCCTCCTTCTCCTCCTCATCCTCATCCTCATCCTCATCATTCAGTCATCATCATCCCCCAGTCATCGTCATCATCAGCATCTTCATCATCATCATCAGCTTCAGCATCATCCTGATCCTCGTCGGGCGTCAGGTCGGGGGGGAGGGGGAGGGGGAGGGGAGGCTGATTGTGTGGAGCAGGCCAAAGCCAGGGGAGGATCGTGTGCATCGATCCCCGGGGGTGGGGGTCTGGCAGGCAGTCGGACGGACGGACCAGCCCCTTTGCTCCACACAGACACAGACACATAAACAGACACACACACAGACACACACGGGGGGGCTGGGTCTGGCAGGCAGTCGGACGGACCAGCTCCTTTGCACCACACAGACACACAGACACACAGACACACACGGGGGTGGGTGGGTCTGGCAGGCAGTCGGACGGACGGACCAGCTCCTGGATGAGGGACAGCGCCGTGTCGATCTCCTTGAGTGTCTCCCGGGCCACTTGGAGCTCATCAGCCATCAGCATCATCATCATCATCTCCTTCCAGCTCCTTGAGTGTCTCCCGGGCCACTTGGAGCTCGGCCTCCGCCCGCTGGGTGGGGTGGCGGGCAGAGTGAGAACATCATCAGCATGAACATCATCAGCATGAACATCACCATCAACATGAACATCATCATCAGCATGAACACCATCAGCATGAACATCATCAGCATGAACATCATCAACATGAACATCACCATCAACATGAACATCATCATCAGCATGAACATCATCAGCATGAACATCATCAGCATGAACATCACCATCAACATGAACATCATCATCAGCATGAAGATCATCATCAGCATGAAGATCATCAGCATGAACATCATCATCAGCATGAACGGGGAAGAGGGGAGGGAGGGAGGGAGGGAGGGAGGGAGGAAAGGGGATGGGGGGATGAGTTTTGGTGTTTCATGGTGGTGGGTTCGGGGGAGGGGGAAATGGAATAGAATGGAGGAGAGGAGAGAGAGAGAGAGGGGGGGAGGGGGGGAGACGGACCGCTGGGCGAACTTCAGGGTGGCAACTAACGGTCTGTGGCGCGATGGTGATGGGAGAGGAGGGGCTGGTGGGGGAAGGGGAGGGGAGGGAGGGGATGAAGAGGAGAAGAGAAGCCAATGGGGGAAGGGCAGAAGATGGGCGCGTGCAAATGGTCACCAATCATCATCATCATCATCATCATCATCATCATCATCATCATCATCATCATCATCATCATCATCATCATCATCATCATCATCATCATCATCATCATCATCATCATCATCATCATCATCATCATCTATCCAATCACAATCATAATCACCACCCTCATTCTTATTATCAACCAGTCATCCTCATTATCATCAACATCATCATCAACCAGTCATCATCAACATCATCATCAACATCATCATCCAGTCATCAACCAGTCATCACCATCGTCATCCGATCATCACCCGATCATTATCCGATCATCCTCCGCTCATCAGCCATGCCACAAGACACGCAGGGTGACATCAGACATCCAAGACGGCACAAGCCATACGCACACACACACAAGATGCCACAAGACAGACGCACTCACTCAAGACGGCACACATTGACGGACGGTCGAGGCAGGCCGCGCAGAGGACGCTGAGCACACCGAATGGGCACTCCGCCCACGGCCCGGAAGGAAGTCGACTCAGTTTCGCGCTGGGTGGGTGGCGTGGGACGATGGGAAAAGAGGATGTCGGGTGGGATGATGATGATGGCCGCGATGACGGTGGGAGGGTGTGAGTGGGAGCCGAATGACCGAGAAATGCCCAACAAACGGTGCCGACCTTGAAGAAGTCCCCCCAGGCCCATCAGGTCGTCCAAAGGCGGCGGGGCCAGCTCGGGGTGGGGTCCGTCCGGTGCCGTCTGGAAGGTGATCGTGTGGTGGTGGGGAGTGGATGTAATAAGCAGACCGTCGAAAGAAGCGTGCTGTGGTGGGAACCGCCATCGCGACGCGCCTGATTTTGGAGCACACGAGACACATCGGCGATCCCGCTGGGCGCGATGGCGTGACCAGATAACACGAGGATCTGTGAGCCTCGCCACCACGAACAGTGCGGAACTTCAAGGTTCAGACACCTCCTGATCCTCCTCCTTCATTCAGAAATCAAGAAGAGCAGTCCGCCACGTCGCACCAACCCGCCGCAAAATGCGGATGCCGGCACCACAAGCCGGCACGCGATTCGGGGGCTGTTTTGACACGCGCAACCCCCGCAAGACTCCTCGGAGTATCAGAATATGACGAGCAATCGGGGGGCACTCTCGTCCCGGGAGGGCTGTGTGCGGCCCAGCACGATCTTTGCGATTGGGGGAGACGATGCTCGACGAAGAGGCAAAAAATCAAAAAATCGTCCGCGTACTTTTTTTATAAAGTGAATCAAGTTCCAAAGTATGTTGTGAAAGCACGCCGATCGAGACCCAAAAAAAAGTTATTCAACGCGCAAGGCGACCCTGTATAGAAGAGAGGTGTCCGTAAAAGCGAAACCTGTGGCGCGCCGGGTGGCCAGGGCCACACACAAGACCTTTGGTGTTGTCGCAAACACCATCAAACTGGTTGGCCGATCGTTTCCGTGGATGGCTAGAGGTGATGGGTCCCATGATGTGGGTGACTCTGCTCGTGAACGAAAACAGCAAACGAAAATTCGTCCGCGTACTTTTTTTTGTTTGGCCCCAGTGATGTAGGGAATGCGCGCAGAATCGACCCGGGGAGTCTTGATTCAAGGTTATTCGCGTTTTGGCGGGGTGAAAAAAAAGTGTGCTCGGAATCGCCCCAAAATGGTAGCGCCGCAAGAAAATCATTGCAGAGACCCGAAAATATCGAAATAACCACCCCCTTCGCAGGTTCTCAGGCGTGGATCAGGGAACAGAAGTTGAAAGGGACGGTTCGTCTCTCGCTTTGGGTACAAGCGACTGTTTTTTGGCTCGAAAAACGTGCAAGGGGAGACTGTTGTGCGGCTCTTCTCCTCTCAATGAATGTCCGGAGGCTTTTTCACGCAATTATGTCATAGAATGTCATCATTCCGAATGAGATGGTCGCCGCGAGGTCAATGCACGGAAGATGTTCACAACCTTTTCGGAAAACTCCAGAAAAACATTCCGAATGATAACATTCCAGCTTTTTGTGATGTTTGTGTGTCTCTCACCAATCATCCTTCGGTCCGTGGTGCGGGAAAACCCCTTGATTCTCGAACTCGAATGATTCTCTCCTTCACAATAGATCACCTTGTTGACATCTTTCACTGAAATCAGACCTCCATATCAAATCTTTTCAACAGGTGAGGAATGGGGAGAACCGTTGGGGGAGTGGAAGGATGGCGAAACTCGGAATCTCCACAAGTGCTATGCTTTGATTCTCAGAATTTAAACTGTAACCTCCGCAGTATCAAAGGACCCCAACATTAGAGCATCATGAAAAATGCCCGGAGCTGACGCGATGTGTCCGCCAGAGAAAATATTGCCGGTACGCCCCCGCAGGTGAGTGCAACTGTGTCTCAGGGCATGTCAATTTGTTTGTGGCCATTTTCCGCTTCCGCGGGTCGCTTTGCGACCGAATATCCTTGACCACAATCTTGGAGACCTTGTTTTGATTCCGGTTTGCGTTCTGCTTTTCTTGATTTTTTCAGCATTTCAATTACTTTTTTTTGTTGCTCCAGAGGACGATTCCAGTGCAAATCCCCTGTTGTTTCTTTCAAATCACCAAGGACTCAAAGGGGAGACCCGCTTTTTGAGAGCTGTCCCTGCACCAAAGGGCCGTATCATCCATCATCTTGCAGCCTTTGAAGGTCTGTTCGTGCGCTCGTTGTGTTCGATTGCGGATCTCTGCTCGCCATTGTCGGCGCTCCTTCCTGGGCGTGTTTCTACTCGAGGCTGAGCGGATCTCTGCTCGCCATTGTCGGCGCTCCTTCCTGGGCGTGTTTCTACTCGAGGCTGAGCGGATCACTTGCTCGCCATTCTCGGCGCTCCCTCTGCCTCGGGAGCCTCACCCGCCCCGGGCGGGGAAGCGGCAGGCAAGACGATGGCCAACCGGTGGAAGCGCTCAAACCGCCCCACCGTGTGCATGTCCACCGACCCTCCGTGCGCATGTCCACCGATCCCATGGACCCGCCCTCCGGCCGAGGAGGTCCGCCCATGCCCCCATTCCCCATGCCCCCATGCCCCATGCCCACATTCCCCCATTCATCCCATTCCCCCCATTCCCCCCATTCCCCCCATTCCTGTTTTTTTTTTTTGGTTAAACCACTCTTATTGGAAGAAGTCTCCAAACAAGAGGGTACAGTGGCTTCAAGCCCAAAGGGCAAAGAAGATACTGTGTACCCGCAGACAGCCAAAAAAAATCCCCCCATTCCTCCCATGCCCCCATGCCCCCATGCCCCCCAATTTTCGTCCCCTTCCATCCACGAACTCACACATCCCCGACACAGACTGGACACACACCCACACATCCCATACCCGACACATCCCTGACACACGACACAGACCCGACCTGGGGGTAGAGCCACATGGGGGGAAGGTAGCGCCATGAGGCGATAGCCACCTGCGGGTAGAGGCCCGAGGGGTATAGCCACCCGATGGGGAGAGCCACCCGAGGGGGATCGGATGGGGATAGCCACCCGATGGGGATAGACACCTTGCCACCTGAGGGGTATCAAGCCGCCCACCCCTGACGATGGCATCCCCTGGGACGTTCTTCCTGCGTGGTGGTGGTGGTGGTGTGGCTGGATGGTGGCTGGGGGGCAGGTGCGTGACGATGTCATCCTCACCTCTTCCTGTCTGGTCTGGGTGATGGATGGCGGCTGGGGGCAGGTGCGTGACGCTGACCAGTGGACGGCTGGGGTCTTTGTGTGTGGGGCCCGAGGTGAGGTGGGCATCACCCAGACGATCGACGGGTCCGTCCCCCGGGGGATGAGCCTCCCGTGTTGGGGCCCCAATCGCAATCGGGTGTGTCGTGTGTGTGGGGGGGGGGGGGGTGAGCTCCTTATTGACTGACATCACGGGCCCCGATTTCCCCCGCCCATCGCCCAGCTGGGCGATCGTATGGCGGACCAGCCGACACGCCGGCGCGCCCCTTTCCCCATTCGCTCACTTCACCCCCCACGCTGGCCCCTCTTCCCCTCACCCTCTCACCCCCTCCCCCACCCACACCACCCACCACCCCCACCCACCACCAGCCCACAGACAGCGGGAGCTGCTGCCGGACGGGGTCGCTGTGTCCGCCCGGACGCACAGCTCGCACGCCCAGCCCGCCAGGCCTCCTTGGGGCCGATCAAGTCCCCGTCGGCCGAGCTGACCTGCCGCCAGCTGGCCCCGAGGTGGTCGTGCGGGGGGCTGCCCTGCCGCCGGGGCCAGCGGGAGGAGGTCGCGCTCTTCGGGGTCCAGTCATCATCATCATCATCACACACGACGCATACACGATTGCCCTGCCGCCGGGCGGCTCGTGCCCCAGCTGGACGAGGTCGCGCTCTTCGGGGAGACCATGGTCCGCATGGGGGCTGGCTGCCCTGTGTCTGTGCCGCTGGGTCCTGGCGGTATCTGATGATGGGAGGGGGGGGGGGGGGGGCGAGGGGTGATAATACACGACACATACACAGACTTCCCCCCCCCCGTGGGTGGGGAGGTGGGGTGGGGGAGCGTCGGAAGAGCCCGAGGCCTTCCGCGCGTCCCGGCATCATCAGCATCATTGTTGCCTACCGCCCGCTGGGGCTGCCCTGCCCTCCCCCCTCCCCCCCCCGTCCCCTTCTCGTGTGGTGTGTCACGTCATGACAAATTCCCTGACACACACCCATGCCTCTCTGGCTTTTGTTATCCCGTTACTTCTTTCCCTGACACACACCCATGACTCTCTGGCTTTTGTTTTCCCGTTACTTCTTTCCCTCTTTCCTCCACACACCCATGACACATAGGACACACACGACCGAACCACCACCCGGCCCCTCCCCGATCCACGTCCCCCCCACCCCCACCCCCACCTCACCCCTCCGGGCTGGTGCAGACCCACCGAGCGGATGATCACTTTGGCCACACTGCTCGCTGCTGGCCCGGCTCGGGCTGCCCTCGGCCCCACGCGCTCTGCGTCTCCCTGGTGGGCACTGCTTTTTGCACCCTTGCCGGTATCTTCACGGACGTGCTCGCCGTCTCTCTGGTCGGCACTCCGTTGCACCCGAGGCGCCCCTTGGGTCGAGGTTCCCCGCCTATGTGCCTCCCCAGCCCTGCCGTTCTCTTCACGGCCCTGTCTCCCTGGCCGGCATCTCCATCGCCCCCCTCGCCCGCCCGCCGATGTGTGCCTGTGTGCCCCTCCCTCCCTGGCCGGCATCCGCCCTGACTCGCCCTGCCCGGGTTTGTGTCTGGCTGTCTCATCTCGAACGTCGGCATCATCGCGCAGCCCTCCCTTGGCCAGATTCCCGCTCGTGGTCTGCATCACCCCTCGCTGATCTTCCCCCTGGCGATCTTCTCCATCTGTCCATGTCCCCACGTCCCTTTCCCCAGATGTCGATATTCCCCAGACGTCGATATTCCCCCCAGATGTCGATATTCCCCAGATGTCGATATTCCCCCAGATGTCGATATTCCCCCAGATGTCGATATTCCCCCAGATGTCGATGTTCCCCAGATGTCGATATCCCCCCCAGATGTCGATATTCCCCCCAGATGTCGATATTCCCCCAGATGTCGATATTCCCCCCAGATGTCGATGTTCCCCCCAGATGTCGATATCCCCCCCAGATGTCGATGTTCCCCCCAGATGTCGATATCCCCCCCAGATGTCGATATCCCCCCCAGATGTCGATATTCCCCCCAGATGTCGATATTCCCCCCAGATGTCGATATTCCCCCCAGATGTCGATATTCCCCCCAGATGTCGATATTCCCCCCTGCGTCCCTTTCCCCCAGATGTCGATATTCCCCCAGATGTCGATATTCCCCCAGATGTCGATATTCCCCCCAGATGTCGATATTCCCCCCAGATGTCGATATTCCCCCCAGATGTCGATATTCCCCCCTGCGTCGATATTCCCCCCAGATGTCGATATTCCCCCCAGATGTCGATATTCCCCCCAGATGTCGATACACCCAGATGTCGATATTCCCCCCAGATGTCGATATTCCCCAGATGTCGATATTCCCCAGATGTCGATATTCCCCAGATGTCGATATTCCCCCAGATGTCGATATTCCCCCAGATGTCGATATTCCCCCTGCGTCGATATTCCCCCAGATGTCGATGTTCCCCCAGATGTCGATATTCCCCAGATGTCGATATTCCCCAGATGTCGATATTCCCCCCAGATGTCGATATTCCCCCCAGATGTCGATATTCCCCCCTGCGTCGATATTCCCCCCAGATGTCGATGTTCCCCCCAGATGTCGATGTTCCCCCCAGATGTCGATATTCCCCCCAGATGTCGATATTCCCCCCAGATGTCGATATTCCCCCCAGATGTCGATATCCCCCCAGATGTCGATGTTCCCCCCAGATGTCGATGTTCCCCCCAGATGTCGATATCCCCCCCCAGATGTCGATATTCCCCCCAGATGTCGATATCCCCCCCCAGATGTCGATGTTCCCCCCCGTTCTTTTCCCACCTCTGTCTCCACGTCGCAATCCCGTTCCTCCTCCCTCCCCTCCTCCCCCTCCCCCCGCTCCTCCCTCCTCCTCCTCCCCCTGCTCTCCCTCCTCCTCCGCCCCCAACAACTATCCAGACCGGGGTGGGGCAGCCGGCTGTGGGGCCTGGCCACGGCTGCCTCGGACTTCGTCCGACTTGCACGATCAGCCTGACCGACGAGGCGCCCCTGCCCTGCTCCGAGCCGGCCCGCCCGGCCGAGCGGCGAGGGGGCAAGTCGGCCGCCGCGCACTGGCCCACCATCGACCCCACCCACGCCCCCAGCGACCTCACCCACCCTCCCGATTGAGCCCCTGGAAGCATCTCCCTCTCTTGTCTTCGTCCTTCACCATCCGTCTCAACTGGTCCAAGATCAGAGGTTTGGCGTCCTCCCTCCCTTTGTTGTCAGGCGGTGCGGGAAGGGACGATGAAAAGGGTCGCGCGGAATGAGGTGGGGGAGACGTGGAAGAAATGGACGGGAGAGTGCTGCTGCAATTCCCTTCGCGAACATTCAAGGAAAAACGTGTTGGCCTTGGAGGAAGGTGGCAATGGCAAGATGAGGATCTCAAAATGAAGTTGGGAGCGGGGAAGGGGAAGCGGAAGAAAAGGGATTTTTTTTGGCCGAAAGTGTATCTTTTGAAGCTACGACGAATTCGCCTCCGACACCGACGAGCCGCACAACCACCCGGGAAGGGGGAAAAACGTGTTGGCCCGGGGACAATGGGGCAATTGCCGGAGAAGAACGATGAAAGGGGTGAGGGAAGAAAGAAAGATGTCAGGAAAATAGGGGGACTCACCGCGTGGTTTTGTTGGCAGAGCTCGGCAAGAAGCAAATCAGCGATTGATTCCCTGATGTCGTCGGACGCAGTTTCATCGCCGTGGGCAGTGCACCTTGATCCCTCGCACCGTCCACTCCACGCCAGGGTTGGGGATGGCACTGGGGTGCAACCGAAAGCAGATTGTCGGTGATTGTCGGAGGAGGTGATGCAAGAGGAAAATGAAGAGTCGTGAGTGGTTTTTTTTTTCGGGATTCGTGGAAAAACAACGACAGACGCATCAAAGTGCTTCCCGCAGCCGGGGGTCGGGCAGAGATGGTCGGAAGGCACGCATCGGCGGCAGACATTGTGACCTAACGCCGCAGCCAGATGTCGAGTGTTTGTGTTCGCAAGAAAGTCCCATCATTTCACAGACCACATTGGAGCACCACCGGATCTTCCAGGTGCTGCTCGCAAACGGGACATTTCCAGAGGGCGGCAATGGGGGGCGGATCAATATATTCCAAGAAAGTTCCGCACTCTGTGGTGCTGAAAGGACAATCAGAAGGCGAGCACGGCGATGAAACTGCGTCCGACGACATCAGGGGATCAGCAATCGATGATTTTTGCTTCTCGAGCTCTGCCAACAAAACCACGCGGTGAGTCCCCCTATTTTTCTTGACACGGGCTGTTTTCCCGGCTCGGTGGTTGTGAGGCTCGTCGGCGTCGGAGGCGAATTCGTCGCTTCAAAAGGTACACTTTCGGTCAAAAAAAATTCCCTTTCTTCCGCTTCCCCCTTCCCCGCTTTCAACATCATCTTGAGAACCTCATCTTGCCATTGCCACCTTCCTCCAAGGCCAACACGTTTTTCCATTAATGTTCGCGAAGGGAATTGCAGCAGCATGCACCTCTCTCCAGTCCATTTCTTCCACGTCTCCCCCCCACCTCATTCCGCGCGACCCTTTTCATCGATCCCTTCCCGCACCACGCCTGACAAAGGGAGGAGGACGCCAGGCCTCTGAGCTTCGACAAGTTGAGACGGATGGTGAAGGACGAAGAAAAGAGGGGGAAATGCTTCCAGGGGGTCAATCGGGAGGTTGGGTGAGGTCGCTGGGGTGTGGGTGGGGTCGATGGTGGGCCCAGTGCGCGGCGGCCGACTTGCCCCCTCGCCGCTCGGCCGGGCGGGCCGGCTCGGAGCAGGGCAGGGGCGCCTCGTCGGTCAGGCTGATCGCGCAAGTCGGACGAAGTCCGAGGCAGCCGTGGCCAGGCCCCACAGCCGGCTGCCCCACCCCGGTCTGGATAGTTGTTGGGGGCGGAGGAGGAGGAGGAGCAGGGGGAGGGAGGAGGCAATGTGAACGGGATGGCGACGTGGAGAGGTGGGAAAAGAACGGGGGGGAATATCGACATCTGGGGTGTATCGACATCTGGGGGGAATATCGACATCTGGGGATATCGACATCTGGGGGGAAGGGACGTGGGGACATGGACAGATGGAGAAGATCGCCAGGGGGAAGATCAGCGAGGGGTGATGCAGACCACGAGCGGGAATCTGGCCAAGGGAGGGCTGCGCGATGATGCCGACGTTCGATGTGTCTCTGTGTGGGGCGGGGCCATCGGCAGGGGGAATATCAGCCATGCCGACGTCCGATGTGTCTGTGTGGGGACAGGGGGGCTGAGGGGAGATGAGACAGCCAGACACAAACCCGGGCAGGGCGAGTCAGGGCGGATGCCGGCCAGGGAGGGGCACACAGGCACACAGGCACACATCGGCGGGGGGGGGGGGGGGGGGGGGCGATGGAGATGCCGACCAGGGAGACGCAGAGCGCGTGGGGCCGAGGGCAGCCCGAGCCGGTCCAGCAGTGAGCAGTGTGGCCAAAGTGTTCATCCGCTCGGTGGGTCTGCACCAGCCCGGAGGGGTGAGGTGGTGAGGGTGGGTGGTGGGTGGGGACGTGGATCGGGGCAGGGGCCGGGTGGTGGTTCGGTCGTGTGTGTCCGATGCGTCATGGGTGTGTGGAGGAAAGAGGGAAAGAAGTAACGGGAAAACAAAAGCCAGAGAGTCATGGGTGTGTGTCAGGGAATTTGTCATGACGTGACACATCACACGAGAAGGGGACGGGGGGAGGGGGGAGGCAGGGCAGCCCCAGCTGGCGGTAGGCAACAATGATGCTGATGATGCCGGTACGCGCGGAAGGCCTCGGGCTCTTCCGACGCTCCCCCACCCCACCCCACCCACGGGGGGGGGGGGGGGGGGAGTCTGTGTATGTGTCGTGTCGTGTATGTGTCGTGTATGTTGCCCCTCGCCCCCCCCCCCCCCCCCCACCATCATCATCAGATACCGACCCAGCGGCACAGACACAGGCAGCCCGCCCCCAATGCGGACCATGGTCTCCCCGAAGAGCGCGACCTCGTCCAGCTGGGGCACGAGCCGCCCGGCGGCAGGGCAGTCGGGTATGCGTCGTGTGTGATGATGATGATGATGACTGGACCACGAAGAGCGCGACCTCGTCCCGCTGGCCCTCCAGACGATGGCCCAGATGATGATGATGATGATGATGACGGGACCCCCGAAGAGCGCGACCTCCTCCCGCTGGCCCCGGCGGCAGGGCAGCCCCCCGCACGACCACCTCGGGGCCAGCTGGCGGCCGGTCAGCTCGGCCGACGGGGACTTGATCGGCCCCAAGGAGGCCTGGCGGGCGGGGCGAGCGAGCTGTGCGTCCGGGCGGACACACCGACCCCGTCCGGCAGCAGCTCCCGCTGTCTGTGGGCTGGTGGGTGGTGGGTGGTGGGTGGTGATGATGATGGTGTGTGTGTGTGTGGGGGGGGGGGGGGGGGGGTGCTGTGGGTGGTGGGTGGTGTGGGTGGGGGGGTGAGGGGGTGAGGTGAAGAGGGGCCAGCGTGGGGGGTGAAGTGAGCGAATGGGGAAAGGGGCGCGCCGGCGTGTGGGCTGGTCCGCCATCCGATCGCCCAGCTGGGCGATGGGTGGGAGAAATCGGGGCCCGTGATGTCAGGGCCACCTCGCGGCCCGAATAAGAAGGCGCTCCCACCCCCAGCCCCACAGCCCCCGATTGCGATTGGGGCCCCAACACGGGAGGCTCATCCCCCGGGGGACGGACCCGTCGATCGTCGGTGATGACCACCTCACCTCGGGCCCCACACACAAGGACCCCAGCCGTCCACTGGTCATCGTCACGCACCTGCCCCCCAACCACCCACCCATCACCCAGACCAGACAGGAAGAGGTGAGGATGACTATCATCACCCAGACCAGACAGAAAGAGGTGAGGATGACTACCATCACCCAGACCAGACCAGACAGGAAGAGGTGAGGATGACTACCATCACCCATCACCCAGACCAGACAGGAAGAGGTGAGGATGACTACCATCACCCAGACCAGACCAGACAGGAAGAGGTGAGGATGACTACCATCACCCAGACCAGACCAGACAGGAAGAGGTGAGGATGACTATCATCACCCAGACCAGACAGGAAGAGGTGAGGATGGCATCGTCACGCGCCTGCCCCCCAGCCACCATCCAGCCACACCACCACCACCACCACGCAGGAAGAACGTCCCAGGGGATGCCATCGTCAGGGGTGGGTCGCTGGACCCCCTCCCCAAGTGGCGATACCCGGGAAGGTGGCCTTCCCCATCGGGTGGCTCTCCCCATTGGGTGGCTATCCCCATCCCCGGGTGGCTATCCCCATCCCCGGGTGGCTATACCCCTCGGGCCTCTACCCGCAGGTGGCTATCCCCCCATGTGGCTCCACCCCCAGGTCGGGTCTGTGTCGTGTGTCAGGGATGTGTCGGGTATGGGATGTGTGGGTGTGTGTCCAGTCTGTGTCGGGGATGTAATGAATGGGTGTGTCCAGTCTGTGTCGGGGATGTAATGAATGGATGTGTCCAGTCTGAGTGAGTTCGTGGATGGAAGGGGGCGAAAATGTGAATGGGGGAATGGGGGCCATGGGGGCCATGGGGGCCATGGGGGGCATGGGGGCATGGGGCATGGGGGCATGGGGCATGGGGGCATGGGGGCATGGGGAATGAGAGGAATGGGAGGAATGGGAGGAATGGGAGGAATGGGAGGAATGGGAGGAATGGGAGGAAGGGAGGAAGGGAGGAAGGGGGGAACGGGGCATGGGGGTGCATGGGTGCATGGGTGCATGGGTGCATGGGTGCATGGGTGCATGGGGGCATGGGTGCATGGGTGCATGGGGGCATGGGCGGGCATGGGGTGGCATGGGGGCATGGGCATGTCCTGGGCGGACCTCCTCGGCCGGGGCGGGTCCATGGGATCGGTGGACATGCGCATGGCGGGTCGGTCCACACATGCGCACGGTGAGTCCTGGGTGTTTTGAAAGAAACAACAGGGGATTTGCACTGGAATCGTCCTCTGAAAGGAGCAACAAAAAAAAGTAATTGAATGCTGACAAGAAAAGCAGAACGCAAACCAGAATGAAAACAAGGTCTCCGAGATTGTGGTCAAGGATATTAGGTAGCAAAAAAGCGACCCACGGAAGCGGAAAATGGCCACAAACGAATTGACAGCCCTGAGACACAGTTGCACTCACCTGCGGGGGCGTACCGGCAATATTTTCTCTGGCGAACTGTTTCTCTCTTGATTGAATGATGGAGGAGGATCAGGAGGTGTCTGAACCTTGAAGTTCCGCACTGTTCGTGGAGAATTGTTCCGATGGTGGCGAGGCTCACAACATCGTTCCGCGCGGCATCCTGTAATCCGGTCCCGCCATCGAAGAAGCCGCGCCCAGCGGGACATCGCCGATGTGCCTCGTGTGCTCCAAAATCAAGCGCGCGCGATGACGGTGCCCACCATAGCACGCTTCTTTCGAAGGTCTCCACTACCCACCACCATCACCCCACCTTCCAGACGACACCGGACGGAACCCACCCCGAGCTGGCCCCGCCGCCCTTTGGACGACCTGATGGGCCTGGGGGGCCTTCTTCAAGGTCGGCACCGTTTGTTGGGCATTTCTCGGTCATTCGGCTCCCACTCGCACCCTCCCACCGTCATCGTGGCCATCATCATCATCCCACCCGACATCCTCCTCTTTTCCCATCCGTCCCACGGCACCCAGCCCAGAGCGAAACCGGGTCGACTTCATCACACTCTTTTCCCATCCGTCCCACATCACCCAGCCCAGAGCGAAACCGGGTCGAGTTCCTTCCGGGCCGTGGGCGGAGCGCGGACGGTGGCGGCCCTGCTGGATCAGTGCCCAGTCGGTGTGCTCAGCGCCCTCTGCGCGGCCTGCCTCGACCGTCCGTCAATGTGTGCCGTCTTGTGTCTGTGTGTGTGTGCGTATGTCTTGTGCCGTCTTGTGTGTGTGTGTATGTCTTGTGTGTCCGATGTCCCCCTGCGTGTCTTGTGGCATGGATGATGATGATGAGCGGAGGATGATGGGATAATGATCGGTTGATGATGGGTGATGATGATGATGCCTGGTTACTGGTTGATGACTGGTTGATGACTGGTTGATGACTGGTTGATGACTGGTGGATGACTGGTGGATGACTGGTGGATGACTGGTTGATGACTGGTTGATGACTGGTTGATGACTGGTTGATGATGTTGATGATGATGTTGATGTTGATGTTGATGATGACTGGTTGGATGGATGAGGATGATGAGGATGAGGATGAGGATGATGATGAGGATGATGATGATGATGACTGGATGCTGATGATTGGATGCTGATGATTGGATGCTGATGATTGGATGATGGTGATGATGATGATGATTGGGTGATGATGATGATGATGATGATGATGATGATGATGATGATGATGATGATGATGATGATGATGATGATGATGATGATGATGATGATGATGATGATGATTGGATGATGATGATGATTGGATGATGATGATGATTGGATGATGATGATGATGATTGGGTGATGATGATGATGATTGGATGATGATGATGATGATGATGATGATGATGATGATGATGATGATGATGATGATGATGATGATGATGATGATGATGATGATGATGATTGGATGATGATGATGATTGGATGATGATGATGACGACGACGACGACGACATGCCGCCTTCACGGTCGCGGAGAAAACACGGGTGTTGATTGGCCATGAGGGGTCATCGCCCATGACAGCTGAGTGGTTGAGGGCGGTGGTGGGTGGGTGGGGTGGGGGGGGTCAGGAATCGCTGGGCTTCCCCTTCGCTCGATCCATCTCCGTCATTTACCATGCGCCGTCTCGTTTCGTGTGTTTTGTGTGTGTCGCTTGGGGGCACAGGAATCGCTGGGCGGCAACACCAAGAGGACCCTCATCCTGGGCTGCTCCCCGCACGGCTTCAAGTACGAGGAGGTCCGCACTCCCCACCCACCCACCCCACCCACCCCACCCCGGATGAGCGTGGTGTCGGCTGTGGGACGGGGCGGTTCGGATTGTCCGTGGTGACCATTGGCACGCGCCCGTCTTCATCCCTTCTCCCATTGGCTTCTCTTCATCCCCTCCCTCCCCTTCCCCCACCAGCCCCTCCACCCCATCACCATCGCGCCACAGACCGTTCGTTGCCACCCTGAAGTTCGCCCAGCGGTCCGTCCCCCCCACCCCCCCCTCTCCTCTCCTCCCTTCCATTTCCCCTCCCCCGAACCCACCACCATGAAACACCAAAACTCATCCCCCCATCCCCTTCCCCCCCCCCCCCCCCCCCCCACCCGCTCGCCTCAGGGTCAAGATGATGAGCCAGCAGAAATCGGCCGAGGAGCTGAACCAGTACACAAAGTACACGAAGGAGAGATTGCCAAGATGAGCCAAGCAGAAATCGGCCGAGGAGCTGAACCAGTACACGAAGGAGAGATCGCCAAGATGAGCCAAGCAGACATCGAGAGTGCCGAGAGGAAACAGAAACAGTGCCCGGGTCAGCCTCGAGAAGGAGATTGAGAGTACCTGAATCCATCCGCCAGACGACCGCCCGGGCGAGCCGTGCCCCTTCCGGATGAAGGAGGGCTCGGCGCCCACCGCTCGGCTGGAGGCGGCCCCCAAACGTCGCCGGTCCCACCACCCGCCTCCGGAACCTTCCCACCCTCCGCGATCTCATTGCATTGGCCGACCTGTGTTCACTTGGGACCAACCCGCAGCCGCAGGTCCGTCGCCGGGCCCGCCACCCGCGGCCCCCCTGGGCGCTTGGCCAAATGCCTTCCCCCCAATCCCATCCCATCCCCCCGCAGACGCCCCTCATCAGCATCATCACAGCGGCAGCGACATCACTGCACCAGCCACCCCCTCACCCCACCTCGTTCGCATCACTCGCAACCCGACCGACGCCCCGCCCCCCCACACACAACCCCGACCCGACCCGCTGTGATTCTTCACCCCCGACATACAACCCCGACACCCACCGACGACCCGCACGTGACCCGCACGTCTCCCCTCTCCATCCCCCCCCCCTGCGCGCAGGCCGCCTCTCCCCCCGAGCAGCCGCTCCCAGACGCAGCCCGCTTCAACCTACCGACACACACAGCCTGCCCGCTCGATTTTTGGGGCGTCCCGCGATCGGGGGGGGGGGGCTTCTACCCTACCTGGAGACAGCCTGCCCGCGGGGGGATCCGCTGCTGTCGCACCCCCTGCGCCGCCGCCCTTTGGAGGACATGATGGGCCTGGGGGCCTTCTTCAAGGTCGGCACCAGGGACTCAAAGCGGAACACCGTGGACACGCTGACCCCGCTGCGGGGGCGCCCACCAGCGCAGCCCAGCAGCCCAGGCCCCATCGACCACGGGCATGTCGAGCAGCCCGTGCCCTCATGACCTCAACCAGCAGCCCAGGCCCCATCGACCACGTCCATGTCGAGCAGGCCCTCGGCACTGTGGGCCCTTGCGGCCCTGACCCTGGACAGTCTCGTCTGTTGCGGGGAGGATGTGACAAGGGGATGACTGCTGATCCCGTGGGGTGGTGCTCGCTTTTTTTTGTTTGAATTTGAATTTTGCTTCTTTGGGTTGGGTCGGCTCAATTCGAATTTTGAATTTTGCTGAGCGGTCTCTTCTTGGTATGCTCGCTTCCTCCACATTTCCTTACGAATTTGAATTTTTGTATACATTTTTGAATTTGATGGGGGTGACGTCTCCTCTCCCTCTGAGCATGGGTCTCGCTTCCGCCATATTTCGATTTGAATTTTTAATTATGATGGGCGTCTCTCCTCCCTCCCCCCTCCCTCCCCCCTCCCCCCTCCTGTGGACCCCCACCAGCTAACCACCCCATCCCGTCCCGCGCTACGCTCCCCCTCCGAACCCTCCCTCCTCCTGCCTCCCTCCCTGACTGCCTGGGTCCGTGTTCGTTGGGTGTCGCCCCTGTCGTGGCGTCCCAATAAAGAGCAGCCACTCCCTCCCTCCCACCCTCCTCCCTCTCCCTGGGTCCGTGTCCGTAGGGGTCCCAATACAGCCACTCCCTGGCCCCCCACCAGTACGCGACCTGGCTGGGTGGAGGCCATGCTGGGGGCAGGCCGGGGCACCCAGGATGGCCCCCCCCACTCCAACCCCCGGTTGTCGAGTCTGAGGGTCGGACGGTTGGAGGCTCTTGTGCCCTGAGGCGAATCGGCAGCATGTTTCGTCTTGCTGAGGCGCCGCTTGATCCAGTGGTTGGGGGCCGATGGAGGGGGGCGGGGAGGGGTGAGGAGAAGCCGTTCTTACCGGGCCGCCGATCGGGGCGGCACACAGGTCAGCAGGCAGGGACGGGGCCGCCATGGAAAGACACAGCATGTTGCTCTCTGTCAGCAGGCAGGGACGGGGGCCGCCATGGGGCCGCTGGCATCACTACCGGAAGGTGAGTCGGCCCCGCAGCGTTGGTTGAGGGCCTGCTGCTCCTGGGGCCCAAGGCCGCCGCGGGATAGGTACAGCTGGGCGGATGGGTGGGGGGGGGAGAGGGGAGGGTCCGATGAGCTCATGGACACAGAGGGGAGGGCACAGGCCCACCGCACCCACCGCCCCACCCCACCCCGCCCATCAACCAGCCCCTCTGCAGCCCAGGGAGGAGCGGAGGGGAGGGTCCGATGAGCAGATGGGCACAGGATGGATGGAGTCACACGCCCCACCGCTCCCACCCACCCCCCACCCCGCGCATCACCACCCTCATCATCTCCCTGCAGGGGCGGGCGGGCAGGAGAGGCATGCGAACGGGCGGGCGGGGGCGCAGCAGCATGGAGGGCATTGATGTGGGACACACGATGGGACATCGCATCACCTATCGTGGAGGAGTAGCTCAGTGGTTAGAGCGCAACCCTGCAGTGTCTTAGGGTCCGGGTTCAAAACCCCGCCGGCCCCGGACCATTTCTCCACATTCCGGAACGACAGTAAAAACCATCCGACCCCTTCGGGGGACAGGACACCGGAAGAGTCGGCTCTGGCTCGGTTAGTCGGCCTTGCAAGCCGGCAAGACAGCTCAAATATCGGGAAGTCCTCTCCGAGGATGGGCCGACGCGTCAGGAAACTGGCGGCGTGAGAGATGAGAGCGGCTGTCGGTCGGGTTCCCCCCCCGGCTTAAGGTTTCACCGGAAGTACACACAGCTCAGGACGCCGCCAACGTCCTGAGCTTACTTTCGCCGCGTGGTCCCGGTCGTCCTCTCGGCGCGGGGAGTCGTCCCTCGGGCCACGCTGCAGGCCCTCTCTCGGACCACCCCGGCCTCCCCGCCTGAGATCCGGCTGGGCCTCCAGAAGTGCCTCTCCTCCCTCGCCACCCTGCTCGTGCGCGACGCCCTGGCCCTGATGACCATGCGGAACAGGGCGGCTGCCGACGAGCCGCACCCCTGACACAAGGCACCCCCCACTTCCCCCGCCGCCCCCCTATCACCCACCCACTGGGGCTCCGCTCGCCGCGGCTGCCCCGGCCGAGGAGGGCCCAACACGAGGTCATTAGGCCCAGGGCCCCCATCGGAACGTGTAACGCGCGACGCGAAGGCGGGAGTAAAGTTTCTCTTCGCCTGCGTCCTCGCAAATACACAGCATGTCTCTCATCTTATCGGGCCCCACCAGCCAGGAACTGATGGCGGGCCACAGATGAGATCGGAGGTGGGGGGGCTCGCCCGCATGGAAGCTGACGCGAACAGGGCGGGGTTGGGGGGGGCCAGCGACGATGGCCATGCCGATGAGCACATATGCAGACCTCGTGGAGGGTGCTGTTCTGGGGCAGGGCGGCCGCAGGCACGCGCCCCCTCGTCGCCAATCTGGTTGTGGTCGAGGTAGAGCTGCGTTGATGATGATGATGATGGGTCAGCGCCACCACCACCACCAGCGGGCGGGCGGGCGGGCGGGCGGGCAGGCGGGCGGGCGGGCGGGCGGGGGCCATGGGACCACCACCAGCATCGGGGCATCGTCACGGCCGCCGGCATCATCCCATCCGGCAGCAGCATCGAATGGTGGTGGCCGATGAGCATCGCGGTCGCGTCGCGGGGGAGAGGGCGGCGAGGAGGAAGGGAGACGATCCAGGAAGACAACAGGAAGACCAGAAAGAATGCCCGTGAGTGAATGTCTCAGTCAGATCAGGCAAACGATGTGTGAGGAGGGCAAAGAAGGAAGACGACAATTCTCTCGAGAGCATGGCTGCTCACAGGGAAATCTGAAAAGAGTCTCGCCTGGCATCTCTGGCGGCAAAGAAGGAAGAGCCAGGGAGGGAACCACAAAGTGCGAGTCATCATCATCATCCAGTCATCACCATCCATCCAATCATCATCCAATCATCATCCAACCATCATCATCATCATCATCATCATCATCATCATCATCATCATCATCATCATCATCATCATCATCATCATCATCATCATCATCATCAACATCATCGAGTTTGATTTTTTTTCCCGGCATCCCATAATATGTTGGTCGCTGACTGACCATATCGACCCGCACCCAACACACGACCTTCGCCCAGCGAGTGGAGTGGAGTGGAGTGGAGTGGAGTGGAGTGGAGTGGAGTGGAGTGGAGTGGAGTGGAGTGGAGTGGTGGGATCAGAATCATGTTGAGGGGGCGAAAGTGGGTGGGGCTGGCCGCCGCCGGCCGAGGCCGTTTTATGGGGAGGGGGGCGTGGACTGTGTGGGTGGGGTTGGTTTGGGGTGTGTGATGATGGCTGTCGGATTCCCTTCCTGTTCCGTTCCCCATCCTCCCAAAATCAGAAACAAGGGGTGTGTGTGTGGGGGGATGGAGGGGGGGATCATGGGCGCCGCTCGCCCGCATGGAAGCTGACGCGAACAGGGCGGGGTTGGGGGGCCAGCGACGATGGCCATGCCGATGAGCACATATGCAGACCGTTTGGAGGGTGCTGTTCTGGGGCAGGGCGGCCGCGAGGCACGCGCCCCTCGTCGCCAATCTGGTTCCCGTGGAGGTCGAGCTGCGTTGGATGATGATGATGATTGGCCGCCACCACCACCACCACCAGCGGCCGGCCGGGCGGGCGGGCGGGCGGGCGGGCGGGCGGGCGGGCGGGCAGGCGGGCGGGCGGGCGGGCGGGGGCCGGCAGGACCACCACCAGCATCGGGGCATCGTCACGGCCGCCGGCATCATCCCATCCGGCAGCAGCATCGAATGGTGGTGGCCGATGAGCATCGCGGTCGCGGCGGGGGAGAGGGCGGCGAGGAGGAAGGGAGACGATCCAGGAAGACAACAGGAAGACCAGAAAGAATGCCCGTGAGTGAATGTCTCAGTCAGTCAGATCAGGCAAACGATGTGTGAGGGCAAAGAAGGAAGACGACAATTCTCTCGAGAGCATGGCTGCTCACAGGGAAATCTGAAAAGAGTCTCGCCTGGCATCTCTGGGCCAAAGAAGGAAGAGCCAGGGAGGGAACCACAAAGTGCGAGCCATCATCAGCCAGTCACCACCATCCATCACCATCCATCACCATCCATCTCATCATCCTCATCATCCTCATCACTCATCATCCTCATCATCCTCATCATCCAGGCGTCATGATCATCCGGTCATCATCATCATCATCATCATCATCAGCCGGTCATCATCAGCCGGTCATCATCAGCCGGTCAACATCATCATCATCCAATCATCATCATCATCATCATCATCATCATCATCATCATCATCATCATCATCATCATCATCATCATCCAGATCATCATCATCATCATCATCATCATCATCATCATCATCATCATCATCATTCAATCATCAGCACCACCATCATCCGGTCATCATCATCATCCGGTCAACATCCAATCATCATCAATCATCATCATCATCATCATCATCATCATCATCATCCAATCATCATCCAATCATCATCCAATCATCATCCAATCATCATCATCATCATCATCATCATCATCATCATCATCATCATCATCATCATCATCATCATCATCATCATCATCATCATTCAATCAGGCGGTGCTTCTCCCCAAGAAGGGCAAGCCACCGGGGGAGATCAGCTCCTGGCGGCACATTGCGCTCTGCGACGTCCTGGCCAAGATCTATGGGGCAATCCTCGGCCAACGACTGACGGTGCTGCTCGGCCACCGCGGCCGCCTCGCGGCCTCGCAACATGGCTTTTGCCCAGGGCTTGGGCCCTTGCTCCACGTGTCGACCCTCCTGGCCACGCTGGAAAGCCGCAATCGGGCAAAGGCGCCGCTCAGGGTGGCGTTCATTGACCTGCGGAATGCCTTCGGCAGCGTGGAGCGGTGGGTCATCCGGAAAGGCCTCGAGCTTGCCCGCATCCCTGAACACCTGCTGGCCGTGATCATGGAGATGCATCAGGGACTCCGGATGACCTGGCGCCTCCGGCCGGACGACGCCGAGGGCATCGCCCTGGACCGAGGCGTCCGACAAGGCGATTCGCTCTCACCAATCATATTTCTGCTGGCGGTCGACCCACTCCTTCGTTGGCTGGCGATGGCCGACCCTGGGGACCTCGGCGCGGGGCTGGTCGAGGATCCCACGACCGCGGCAACAACCCAGGCATTTGCCGACGACATCGCACTCCTCGCGCCCAGCGACGCCGCCCTTGCCGTCCTCTGCCACCGGGTCGACGCCTTCCTGGCTTGGGCACGCCAGTCGACCAACACCGACAAGTGCGCCCTGCTGGCAGTCGAAGGGGGTCAGCCGCACACCAGCGCCCGGGCACTCCTCCAAGGAACACTGGGCTCCGCGGGGGCCAGCGGATCCTACACCTACCTGGGCTACGACATCTCCCCCGAGGGCCTCGCCGCCACGCACCTGCCGCGGTGCTGGCCAACTGGGACAAGAGGCTGGCCCTGATCCACGGCTGCGCCCTCCCCGCTGGCAAAGGTGGAGGCCACAAAGCAATGGGCCCTTCCGACTTTGGTGTACGGCCTTACCGCCGCGTGCCCGTCGGCCGACCTGTGCGCCAAGCTCGAAGACACCTGGCTCGCTATGCGGCGGCCTGGTTCACGGGCCGCCCCCTGGGGACCGACAAGAAGTTCCTCCCCGGCGTCCCGCGAGCCTTCCTGTTCCTGCCCGGCCAGGGCCCCGGCCTCCCGCGCATCGAAGCCACCCGTCAGGCCCACCTGGGCCTGGTGGCTCCTCAACCCCCGCCAGGTGGCCACTTCCTCGACCAATGGGCCGCCCCCGCCTTCGCCCGCGTCCTGGTGGCCGCCGCCCGCCCCTCACTCCCCAGCCCGCCGCCGCGCAGGTCCCTGCGCCACGGAGATCGCCGTCCCTGAGGCCCTGTGGCAATGGCTGGCGCGACCAGGCCCGGCACGCCTACAGCCTCGTCCCCAACTCCCGGCGGCCAGGCTGGCTCCTCCGGAACCAGCTCGTCCGGGGGGCCCGTCTTCCGCAGGGGCCGGCCACCGCGACCGCCGGAAGGAGCTCCGCCTGATGGGTCTCGCGGGCTGCTGCCCACCTTGCCGGCGGACTCGATACAGGTTTTCACGGACGGCTCCTTCGAGGTCGGACCCGAGGGGCTCCTGAGGGGGGGCGCGGCCGCCGTCCTGATCCACCCGACGGCAGGCGGTGGCGCTCCGCCGCACGCTCCTGTGGCCCACCAGCAACGCACAGGCCGAGGTGGAGGCCATCCGCCTGGCCGCCGAGCTGCTCAGCGGGAGCGGGTGTCACCGAGCCGAGCCATCCTGCTCCTCTCCGACAGCTCATACGCCCTCGGCGCCTTTGCCGGTCCTGTGGCCTGTCTCAGTGCCAGCAGACCGTCCTCCGGATCCGCGACGAGCTGCTCTCCCGCTGGCCGCGCCTCCTCTGTCACCACGTCCCATCACGCCGACGTCGCCGTCCCCATGCCCCCAACTGTGGGGGAACCTGCAAGCTGACCGCCTGGCGGGGAGGCCGCGGCGGCAGACCCACCGCCACCAACCCGGAAGCCTGCCGCCCCCGCAACAGATCGGCCTCACCTGCCCAGCCCGCTCCGGTTCCGGCCATCAGGACCGGTGGATGCGCCTACCGTTCCCTGCTCGACCGTTCACCACCGCCGCGGCCCGGGGGTTCCGCCTCAGTAGCGGGAAGACAGCCGCGAGTGGCTACAGCGCCGGAGCATGGCCTCATCGGGGGTGACCGAGACACTCGGAGAAGGCCTCGTGGCGGCGGCAGCTCGCAGCCCCACCTGGAAGGTGCGCCGCCTCGTCTGGCTGCTCTTTGGCACGTTCCCCACCCTGGCAACCATCCGCGCCCTCTACGCGGGCCAAGGGGCGCTGCCTGGACCACACCCTGCCCGCTCTGCCACGGGGCACCAGAGACCATGGCCCACCTGCTGTCGGCCTGCGGCGGGTTCCACCACTACCACGGCCAGGCACGACCGTGCCGTCCGCCGCCTGTGGGCCTGGTTCGGCGGCCAGGACGCCTGGGTGATCCGGCACTACCTGGGCGTCTCGGCAACCAACCGTCAGCCGGCCCTCCCGCAACCCCTGCTGGATGAGATCCCAGCGGCCTTCCGAGACCTGCACCCGGACCTGGTCCTGCAGTCTCGGGCCCCCGGCGCCTGGTGGCTCGTGGACGTATCACAGGGGCGACAGCCAGGGTTGGCCCGCCCTGGCAGCGGAAAAGCCACCCACTACGCCGAGCTTTTGTCGATCTCGAAAGCCACCGGGCAACCCTGCCGCGTGGTCCCGGTCGTCCTCTCGGCGCGGGGTCGTCCCTCGGGCCACGCTGCAGGCCCTCTCGGACCACCCGGCCTCCCCGCCTGAGATCCGGCTGGGCCTCCAGAGTGCCTCTCCTCCCTCGCCACCTGCTCGTGCGACGCCCTGGCCCTGATGACCATGCGGAACAGGGCGGCTGCCGACGAGCCGCACCCTGACACAAGGCACCCCCACTTCCCCGCCGCCCCCTATCACCCACCCTGGGGCTCCGCTCGCCGCGGCTGCCCCGGCCGAGGAGAACCCAACACGAGGTCATTGGGCCCAGGGCCCCATCGGAACGTAACGCGCGACGCGAGGGCGGGAGTAAAGTTCTCTTCGCCGTCCTCGCAAATACACAGCATGTCTCTCATCATCATCATCATCATCATCCTCATCATCCATTCATCATCAACATCATCATCAACATCATCAACATCATCATCATCATCATCATCATCATCATCAGCACCACCATCATCATCATCAATCATCATCATCAATCATCATCATCATCATCATCATCATCAATCACCATCATCATCATCATCGTCATCATCATCAATCATCAGCATCAGCACCAATCATCATCATCATCATCATCATCATCATCATCATCATCAATCTTCATCATCAGCACCACCATCATCCGGTCATCATCCATCATCATCATCATCAGCATCATCATCATGCGGTCATCATCATCATCCGGTCATCATCATCATCATCATCATCATCAGCCGGTCATCAGCCGGTCATCAGCCGGTCATCAGCCGGTCATCAGCCGGTCATCAGCCGGTCATCATCATCATCATCATCATCATCCAGTCATCATCATCATCATCATCCAATCATCATCATCATCATCATCATCACATCATCATCACCATCATCATCATCATCATCATCATCATCATCATCCAATCATCATCATCATCATCATCATCATCATCATCATCATCATCATCATCATCATCATCATCATCATCATCATCATCATCATCATCATCATCATCATCATCATCATCATCATCACCCAATCATT